>JAWNLS010000461.1:0-331294 GCA_035042185.1 Drosophila kambysellisi
GTTATACATTAACAATTTTTATCATTCAATTTAAATCGATAAATCGAATGCATAAATATATAAATCGAACAATTTATAAAGATATACATATAGAGAATAATGTCTTGCACGTGTCAAATCGTGCTTAGACATGTCCATTTCAAGGAGTGCATGCACGAACTTGATTGAGAGCAGGTAATTTTTTTATTTTTCATTTCTAGCTCAGCTGTTAATGGCAATAACGGAATGTTTCTACGCATGCAAAAATTCATACATATATGTACATATACTATGTATATGTATGTATGTACATACGTACATAGGTATGTATACATTATGAAACAACAACACTGTAATTGAAATGTAATTTAACAGGGGAGACACATGCACACATACAGTGTCTCGAAGCTCATTTGGAACAGTGTCTAACAACAATTTTAATTGCCTGCCATTAACTAATTATTAATTATTATTCAAAAATTCCAAAGACCGATGGCAGTTACATTTGTTAACTACCGAAATGTTAGGTCGGGTTGCATAAAAGAGTACCTCTTTTTATGGTCGATGGCTATTTGGAACAGTTACGTTATGGACACCTTGGTGCCATAAAACCCGGATTTTTTTACCTAAAGTTGAATATTTTCGGTATAAATAGACCAATCCTCTGCATCCAGTTTAGTTATACCCTGCATCTTGGGTGCAACAATCCAACAAGGACTATGGGCAAACGGACTACCATTGATCAACGGAAAATCATCATCATCGGGAACTGTGCTCCTGGAAAAAGCTATTTATAAAAGCAAAAAATAGAGAGTCTAGGATGATGTTCACCAAAATCCACTTGGGCAAGGATTTGGTGTTCTGAAACACAGTCATATTTGAATATGAGTTAATTCAAAATTTTTGCGGACGGACGGAATTATGTGTGACGACAACCCAATACTGAGCTGAATCCCAAACACTTAAAGGCAACAGTCAAGCATGGCGGAGGAAGTGTAATGGATAAGAATGTGTGCTTCAATATACTAAAAGAAAATTTTTGCTAGACACTTTTCCAAATGAGCTTCAAGACACTGTATGTAAGCATTTCGAATGTGATTTTCGAAATCCGGTTTCCAAGGCAATTCGAATTCGAATCACAAAAAAAAATCAATAGTAAATAAAAAATAAATAAACAACAAAAATTTACAGTTTTATAAAAGAAATCAAAAACCAGTTTTATATTTCACAATAAAATTACAATAACTATCCAAGACAAGGAGGAATTTATATATAAATACATACATACATGTCTTTATTTACATTTTTACGGCAAACTTTGTGAGCCACCCACTGGAAAAAAGCCCTCTTCCAATTAGAAATAAGGTCGCGCTGTTAGCTAACAGCGGTTCCCGTTCTAATTGCGCTCTCTTAAGCTCTGTTAAGCTATGCTCGCTTTCTCTCTCTCTCTCTCTCTCTCTATCTGTGACTCCTGAAGAGTTCTCTCTTGATTTGTTCTCTCAACTGGTTGACCTATTTTCCAGTTTGCATGTTGCGTGTGTGTGTGTGTGTGTGCGCGCTGTTGTTGTCTTGCTCCATCTAACGCTTTGTTTTGGTTTTGCTTTTTGCGTTTTGCGTTTCTTTTCGTTACACACAGATTGCACTCACAGGCAAATTGGCAGCGCCGGCAGTTTTGTTATGGTTGTTGCTATTGTTGTTGTTGCTCTTCTCATTGCTACTTCTCTTTGCTTCTTCGTCATTTCATTTTTGTAACTGCGTATTTGTTGTAATGCTTGATGACGTGCTCTGTTGAACACAGTGCTGTTGTTGTTTATGTTGTTGTTGTTGCTGTTGTTTACGCCTTGGAATTTTCACTTGAGAAATAATTAACTAAATTTGCTCAGATCAACGCAGCTAACTAAAATATAATATTACTAAATAAATATATTATGCATAAGTAAATAAAATAAAAATATGTCTATGAAAATATTACAATTTGTATTTATTTACTATGTTATTACCTTTTTTTTGGTCCTTAAAATTAATCAACATTAACAAATCAATATTATAATAATAAATAAAATAGTTATTATTTATAGATACTATCTAAAGATATTTTTCTTTTATTTATGTATTATATGGATTTCAATATTTTATATTTTTATTTCCAAATTATCCTTGTACATAGAGACATACAATATATGATTTGATATAATATGATATATGATAGATAACAAATATTTATATATTTTCTTTTTACTTATTTTATTTGTTGTTTACTTACATGCAAAATGTAAATATTTATTTAGTTTAGAAATGCCTACATATGTACATAAATGTACATACATCTGTATATACATAAGCATATGTGTGTATGTGTGTACTATTTACAGTTACACGCACACAGATACATCTTCCCCACAATTTGACCCACACATGAAAAACTACGCAACACATTTTTACCTACCTCGCATGAAATCCACCCCAAAAATATATCAACAACAAAAGCAAAAACAACAACATAAATCTATGCGCCTATACATAACAGACACACACACACGCACAAATTTATGCTGATGGATAACGAAGCAAACGCCCAGAAAATGCCAGTTCCCCTCCCCCAACCTCTGCCCCTTTTCCAAACGCATCAATGCTGCTGTTGCTACTGCTGCTGGCATCGCTGTTGCTGTTGCTGTGCCTACAGAGGTCATTCCAAAGGCAACAACAATGCCAATAACAGCCAAAACCCAGCATAAAGCAACAACAGCAACAGAGAAGGCCTCTCCCCCGACCCCTTGCCTAAAAACAATCAGAAATATGTGTGAGCAGCAAAAACAACATCAACAACAGCGATGTAAACAAAAGCATAATAACAGCTGTGCTGCTGATAGGGGAAAGAGAGCAAGATCACGCTCACTTAATGTACAACACCTCCACATAACACACACACGCACAAGCGCAAGCAAAACAAAACGCTCTCTTTAACTGTTAAATTTGTGACGTTACAGAAAAACCGGCCGGCGAGTTTTATAGGGAAGTATCGCTAACACGGCAAATGCAGTTTGTAAACTGTTAAAATTAAACTTTGTTCATATTATTATTTGTATGTTATAATATATATTTTATTTATATAAATTTAATTATTATTATTCTTTCAATATATAAATATATATATATATATATATATATATATGTTTAATTAAAAGGGGCTTCTTCTTTATTTTAATATTTTATTTGTAACCAATTATAATTATTTTATTCATATTAAAAATTTATTCCAGTATCTTCAACACATTGTTTTCTTCACACTCTCTTCAACCGCTTAGAGTATTTGCAAGTCGCGCAATAACCATCAATATCTCTCATCTGTTTTTGTTGCTAAGTTCGCTGCTCAGCTCAACAGCTGTTTTCGCAACATTGTTGCTGCTCTGCCAAACAACAGCTGTTATCATGTTTATGGCGTCGCTCTCTTGCTCTCTCAACTAAAGGCACACAGATACACACATGCACACACACTCATGCGCGTCGCTGTGTTGACGTTGTGAAAAATGTTGACAAGTGTTTAACTTTTTTTGTTAACTGCGTAGTTTTTTTTGGGTTGGGGTTGGTAGCAGCAGCGACGACGACGCCGACGTCAACATTTGCTTTTATGTTGATGGCGTCATAGATGCCTATGCATGTATGTGTGTAGCAAATATGTTACGTAGTAAAGATAAATAATCTTTTTTAAAAATTGGTAATTATTATTAGTTTTTTTATTTTATTTATATTAGTTATATATGCATGTATGTGCTAATGTATATATACATACATATATAACAAATTAATTGCAACATTTTTGTTCATCTGCTAAATCAATGCCGAGGCCTACTTACAAATGTTAATATATGTATGTACATACACATACATACATATGTATGTTTTTTTACATATAAATATATGTTTATATGAATGTGTGTGTATGTCTATGTTGTGAATGCATTTTGCCTCGCTTTCAAGACCATGTTGCTGCAAGCATTTAACATATTATGCTGGCTGCACACACACACAACTGTCGCTTTTCCAAGCAGGTATGCATATGCATTTGTGTGTGAAGAGAGAGCGAAACGCGCGCAAGAGAGAGTGACTTATGTTTATGTGTATGTGTGTTTGTGTGTTTGCGGTGTGCTCGTCGTAACTGTAACTCGGCGTCGCGCTCGCTTCAGTCTTTGATAGCCAACGCTCGTGTGTAGACAGATAAGCGCTTCTCATTTACGGATTGCGATTTGCAGATTCGCTCAACGACGTAAAAAAACAACAAAAAAACAATTTATAAAAAAACAAAATACGATAATAAAAAATAAATAAAGAATTTAAGTCAAGCAGTCAATCAGCGAATCAATCAATCAACAAATTTTGTGCAGCATCTGACGCAGAAGAAGCAGCAGTAAACGCAGATTGCACTTATTTTGCTCTCTACGTTATTTGTGTGTGTGTGTGTCCGTGTGAGACGTAAGAAAAAGTGAAACGACCGGCAGCGAAAGCAGTGTGAAAGCAAAACAGCCAATAAATATAAATGTGACACACATACAAAAAAAGAAAACAAAATAAAAAATAAAAAAGAATTTTTATATTTTAATTTTTGCTCTGTTTAAATTTGTTGTTTTGTTTTGGGAACAGTGGCACAAAAAGGCCTAAAATTGGATTATGCTTAGGCAAACACGCAGCAGCGGCAGCAGCAGAAGCATTCTGCCTGGAATAACAGCGACGTCGTCGTCGTACGGGCCAAATGCACATCTATCAACGGCTTGCTTCCAGCGACTGGAACTCAATCGAAAGCATTTAAGGCAGCGCATCACATTCTGCCTGGAACTCTACCACAAGAACATTATTAAAAAACAAGGCGATAACAAAATCATCGTCTACAAATTGATCAACAACGTTGGTCAGACTTAAAAAAACGAACTGTAAAACTACGGAAATTATAAAATTAAACTGTGTTTGTGTGCAACAAGTTGCAAATTTATTGCATAAAAAATACGCAAGTGCAATCAGAAAAAGGCTAAAATAAAAGTCTAAGAAAGGTTAAAAAGTTTACAAAACATACATAGAAAAGGCTAATAAAAAGTCTAACAAAAAAGTTTAAAAAAATCTAAGCAAAAGGCAATTAAAAAGTCTTAAATAATGGTCTAAAAAAGGCGTAGATAAAATCTAAAAAAGTCTTAATAAAAGGCTAAATAAAATTCGTAAATTAACTGATAAAAAGGTCTTTACAAAAGGTGCCCGCTAAAACAAACAAATTCGAGCGCTAAATTCACAGTAAAACAACAAAAAAGGCTAAGAAGCTAAGAAATTAAAAACTTTCAAACTAAAAAAACAAAACGGTGTGTGTGCAGCAATTTGCAGCTAAAAAGTGTGCGTGTAAAAAAAATATAAATAAAAAAATATATATTGCATTTTTGTGCAAGTGCAATAAAAAAAGTCTTAATAAAGGCTCCAAAAGTCGTAAAAAGGCTTAAGTTCAAGTGCTAAATCCTAGGTAAGACTAAACAGCAAAAAACCATTGCAAGTGCTTAAAAAATGCTTAAAAAAGCTTAAATATTTTAAAAAGGGCTAAATATCTTAAACAGTAATAATAAAACAAAAATAAAAACTATTGTATTAAAAAAGGTTTAGAAAAAGTTTCAAAACAGGCTAAAAAAAGAGGTTTAAAAACCAGCTGCCCGACACACAAGCTTACAAAATTCATAAAACCAAACAGCAAGAAAGGTGGCAAAATAAACCTAAAACATAGTTAAAAAATCCCCCAAAAAAGGCTAAAAAATGTCAAATGATAAAAATGCAGTTTCCCGCCACAAAAGTATAATTCACGTGTTAAATTCATAGTAAAACTAAAGAGCAAAACAAAACTGTTTCAAAGGAAAAAGCTAAAAGATCAATTTCCCATCCCTCTTTTCCTCGAAAATCCATAAAAATTCAATTATAAAATGTCCACCAGCCGCCGCTTGCCCAAACGTTCGATAATCGGCATCAAGGTGTGTGCCCCTGGCCCCGATGGCCTTTGGTATTCCGGCGTAATTCAGGACGTGAAAACGCCCCCTTCCGCAACACCCTCCATGTCCTCCAACTGCCCCTCCTCAACCGCGTCGGAACCGATGCCGCCACCAAGCTTTCTAGCACCCGGAGACACCCAATTAAATGCAGATACTCGATATATTGTACGCTTTGATTTCAAGACACAATCGAATCCGGCAACGGCAACGGCGACGTCGACAACGTCGGCAGCTGCTCCCTTGCACATTAGTCCGGCGCAAACATTGCGCCGCAATGCGATGACTAAAGAGTTTCGCGATGCGGATCTCATCGGACCCGGTTTCCGTTCCATACTCAGTATCCAACTGCAGCCCGGTCAACGCATCTTTATCACATACAACGGACGCGAGCAGAGCGGCGATGTTGTCCAACACGACGTCGAGCGGGATGAGGTCATCGTGAAGATCACAACAATTGGAAATGAGGTGAGTGTTTTCTAATTTTTTTATTAAGAATATATATATATATAGGGGCATATATTTGAGGGGAATATTGAGTAATCAATCAAAGATCACTTCCCGAAGTAATAGAAACTGATGGAGAGATTGAAGTACGTTCCAGGCTACTAGTGACGTAGGACTTAGGCTGTAACATAACATGCAGCCCTGTACTTAACATATCGATATCGGTATCGAAATTTATCGATTGCAATGATGTGAATGATTTGAATAAAGTAAAGTGAGCAGATGCGTGTGAAAGAGGAATTTTTATTATAATTTTATTGATTGTCGATTAAAATTAGTCAGCACAGAATTATTTAAAATGTAAAAAATAAATCAAAATTAAATTATAAATTGAAATGTAATATATAAATTTAAATTTAAAAACAAATATGAAATATTTGCAAGACATATTCTGGGGATATGCAACATTTGTAGCATAAGTTGGGGTCAAGCCAAAAAAATTCATTCAAAGGGTTGATGAACGCAAGTTAGAAAAATAAATATACTTTCTCTATTTTGGGCATTACGTTATATTAAATTTATAATATTAAGCAAAACTTTTTTTAAATAGGATATGTCAATAAAAATATCGATATATATATTCTTACATATATAAAATATCAAATAATGTTCCTACTGAATTCTTGACACTTTTACTCAATTGAGAGTTTAGTTTTTCTTTTATTTGTATCCACCCACGTTGCATGTTGCATGTTGCACATTGAGTCCGCCTAAGCAACTGTGTCAAGGTCACCCTCAGCCCCATTCGCTGCCCCAGCCTCAGTTGCAGCAACTATCATTTTGCATGGGGGCATGAAACTCATACATATGTATCTATGCATCTATAAGTTTATGTATCTATGTATATTGGCCTAGCAAGGGGAGCATATAGCACACATTCCCTATGTAGCTTATACACATATGCATATATTTATATATGTTTTGGTGCTCTTATGTGCATTCGCAGCATGTATCTATGTGCCACTCTGCTTGCCCACTGGCAAATTCGTTTTGAGGGTCGCATTTCGCGTTTCAGAGTCACGTAACTGGGTTAACGCGGCTAACAGAGGCAAAATGTGGCCTTCTCCTTCTTCATCTTATTCAGCTGTCCCGGACATGGTCCAAATCCATGGCCGAAACAAACATATCAAACTATATTAAAGCTTAAATTGTCCAATATATATTCATTAATTAATAATTAATTACATTTGAATTTTGTGGAAGTGATTTGATTAATAAAAATATATTTACTAGAATTGCATTTGTCATTCATAAATTCATTATAATGTTAAATAATTGAATTAAACGTTAATAAAAAGGCCCAAATAATGTTTAACTAATTAGTTGTACACTAAATATTTTATATTAGACATTATTAATTTAAATATATGTATATACTTAAATGTTGCAGTAATATTTAATTATTTAGTACTGGAATTGCATTAGTCATTTGTGATTATTGCATCCACGATTATAATGCTGAATAATTGAGGGCTTAGGTTTAGATAAGTATTTTCTCAACTTTTTATGCCTCTCATTCTCTCTCTAAATCCATGAATCTATTATTGAATATTTGCTTATTCAAGTATCTTTAAATTGAGTTACATTAAATATACTTTACACATTCTCTCCGCTGTCTCTCTCTCTCTATGTCTCTCCCTTCCCATTATCTTCTCTTTCAGTAAATCCGTAATCAAGCAATAAAAGTAATATAATAATAAATGAAAATTCAATTGATAGGTTGATTGAAGTATCTTCAAATGTTTGTAGATGGTTTTTCAATTATTTTCTCCACTCTCTCTCTCTCTCTCTCTCTCTATCTTACTCCCTTTCTCTATTTCTCTTTGTTTCTCTCTCTCTCTCTCTATTTCTCTTTTAGCTTATACCGTATCAGTTCCTCGATCTTTATAACATTTAGTTTTAATGGGCAATATTTCGTTTGCTTTGTTTGCATCTATTGATTTCTGTGAAAACTCTTCCCAGTTTACATTTGTCTTTGGATTTGAGCTTCTTAGCTGTTGGAATCTCTAAGATCTCTATACTGCTAAAAGTCTCTTACGTGTCTGGTCTCTTACGTTTCGCTTACTGTCCATATCTGTAGCGTCACTTGCCAGTTGACGTATCGCTTACTACGGGAATCTATTACGTCTTGGCTTGCATATCATTTACTGTTCAAATATGAAACATCTTCCAGTCAAAGTCCAAATTAAATGACGTCACTACTCGGAGTCGTCGTCGTCTCGCGTTGCCCGAACAAAAGAAGAGAGAACGTTTCGAGGAATTTATAGAAACGCTCCGATTTATATGGAAGTGACGATAATGACGATGCCGATGCCGATGCCGATGTCGTAATAGAAATAGAAATCTTTGCGTTGTTTAATGTTGTTTAGCATTAGATTCGTGCAAGAATTCGATAGACTAAAAATAACGAGACGAGAAGCAATGTGCGATGCATGTTCAGGGTTAAATAAACAGGCAGACTATGATATACATAGATATATATTAATATATATACATATATATGTATATATGTATGATTCAATTGAAATTTCTTACGCTGTTGGGCTAATTATACAAACTGTGTTTCTTTTTAAATTTTTTTTGTTGTTGCCTTATTGCGTCATAAAAAATATTGTTGATAGATGTCATAGATAGTTGGATAAGCAACGCCTGCAACTCACACATCTGTGTGCGAGTGTGTGTGTGTGTGTGTGTGTGTGAGTGTGTCTCACACACACTGAGAAAAACTGAGACCGGCCTCGAACTGCTTTTGCTATTTATCTGCACATCTTGCTCCCTTTTCTCATTCATTCGCTCATTTATCGCAACCACTTCCTACACTCGTGTTTTCTTTTTGTTTTCTGCTAAGAATGTGTAAAGAGAGTATATTGATTATGTGCCCACCTTAAAGTATATATAGATTCTTGAACGAGATTAAATAAAAAAATTATTAAAATATACTTAATAATGTATTTGACAGCTGGCTGCAGGGTATCTCGTAGTCGATCACACTAGGTTACCGCCTGCCTACTTGTTTTGTTTCTCTGAGTTTTTCTATCTGGCTGTGGCTCTTCAACTAATAATCGCTAAATAGCCGTACAATTTGCAATTGTTGCACTGCGCTAACTTGTCTCAGATAGACGCACACGAACAGATACTGATACACAGATACAGCTACAGATACACTATACAGATACACAGGCAGCTACAGATACAAAGATAGCCAGTCTCAATGCCAACTCAGCGGCGCGTTTCTGTTCCGTGTGGCTTGTCAATACATTTGTCAGTCAGCATGCTGTGTGTGTGTGTGTTGTTGTTGTATCTCGAAGAGCGTGCCAGCTCCAAATGTATCTAACAGATGCGCAACGACAACATCTCATTGTTCTGACAAAGTTTGCTTCGTTTGAGTTTTGTGTAATTTACAAAATACAAATATGGAAACACTTAAAAAAAACTGTAGCTTAAAAGCGAACTTCAAAATAGGCATTAAATTAGAAATTGATCCGGCTTGAAAAAATTGCAATTCAACTATATGTTTTACGTTTGCCATATTTGAATTCACTTGAATTAATCTTTGAAAAATTCAAGATTTTATTAACTTTAAAATATAATTTACCTAGAAATACATATAATTTTTTTATAATACAAATTGTATTTAATTTATATGCTTTACTCCATTTTTGACTCAAACTCATTTCATTACCTTGAGTGGGTATTTTAATTATTCTTAATCAAATTAAAATTTAACTAACTTAAATATATATCTGATATTGTCTTAATATTATACATTTTATTTCATTCCGATATTCATTTAATTCGGTAATGTGAAATAGAATCAGTTGACTATATTAAGTGAGTATTTATAGCTTTTTTTAAAAAAAAAGAAATAGATTAAAACAGAAAAGTATAAATTAATCTAGATTTAAATGTGCTTTATTATTATTAATTTTGTTCTTATATTCGTATAATCGAATATATTTGAAGTAAACACGGAAGTTAGTTTTCTGCCTTGTGTTTTTTTTAGCCAGCTTAGTTTTGGCCCTTAGACCTTAAAGCCAAAATTTGTGTATGACCTCATCAATCGTCACTGTTAGCCAGTTAGCTATTTATCCAGTTAGTCAGTTAAGAATTAATCGCCCAAGCCAAAAAGTTGAACGCTAGCTAAATTAAAGCTTTTTCTATTTTAGTTAGTTAATCAACAATTGATTCTAAATTGAAGATTGTATGCAGCTAGATACATATTTAAGTAGCTGTAGTCTTAGCTGTAAATGTATCTGTATCTGTAAATGTATCTATGTCTACATCTGTCTGTCTGTTTGTCCTCGCGATGGGTCTGTGTTTTGGGGCATGTGAGGCTCACGTGCGTCGGCTTCGAGCCAGTTTCAAATTTTATACAATGAACCATTGTTGTTATTTTTTTGTTGGGGGAACGAAAACAAAAATATTTGAATTTAAATTTTTGTGCGACTTGAGCAACAACCTTTTTTTATGGCACATACGCAAGCCGGCCAAACTAGTTGGATTTTGTGATATATGTATATATATGTATATATATATATATATATATATATATATATATATATATCTATGACGGAAACGTGAGGCAAATTATTCTAAGGTTATTTTGAGCTAGCCGAACTTGTTGCTTGTCGCATTTTCATTTCATTTCCATTGCGATACCGATGACGCCCCGTCAGCCGCCTAATTAAGAGTCAATGAGTAATAAGCACAACCAACAAATATAATTTAATGAGAAAAAAGAATACGTTAAAACTTGAGTTAATTGCCCTAAAATAAATATAAAATAATAGAAAAAAAATGTTTAGAATATAGAAAGGCTTATTTCTGATTTGTAGAACAATTTATTAGAAAAAATCAATTCCAATATTAAGAAACATTTTATGAAATTTACCCGTAAACTTACATGCATTTTTTAACAATGTAACAGGCTTGTGTTTATGTAAAATATGAAATGAAATAAAATGAGTAATTTTTTATACACAACACAATTTCCTGAAAATTAAACAATAAAGGCCGATTTTATTTCTGAGTGCAGATCGATATCGAAAGCTAAACCCAGAACCAGATCGATATCAATATCCAGATTCCCTTTTCCCGAATTCTGTTCAGGGCTGCATTTAAAAACAAATTAATTTTAATGGCATTGAAAAAGAGGCACGCATTTTGCTCGCAACTGCCTCAAGCGGCACACTGGCATAGTTTATGGCCGCAAATGTTGCGTCTTGCACCAGAAGAAAAAAAGCTAAGTTAAAAGTTATTTTTTTTTTTACTTTTGGGGTTCTTTACTTTCATTTGCCGGACGACATGCAATTAGCTTTCCTCTCTCTCTCTCTTTCTCTTTCCCTCTCTTCCCTCTCTTTCTCTCTCTATCCGTTTCCAGCGACCCATTTTGGCCGTAAATTGAAAGCACATACAATTAATGGGCAGCGAATATAATTAAATATTTGAATGCTTCATATTGGTTTATTTGTTGTATTTCTTGTTTTTTCTTGTATTTCTGTGTTGGTATTTACCATCAGCTGAAAGCTGTGCAACATTGTGTTGACCATGTCAATGGCAGTGGCATTGGCACTGTCCCACTCCCAATATTCTGTCTCCCCCCGTCTGTCCGACTGTGTCTGACTGTCTGTCACGTTGTCAGTTGCAAAAAAGAAAAAAGGAATAATAATAAATGTTGACCCAAAGAAAGTGAAATGCGCTTTTAACTGAAGCTTAACAAGTTCTGTGAGCTGATGGGCTCTTTACTTATGCACCCATTGAAATGTGCGAAAGGGTTGATTGATTATATATATATATATATGTATAAAGATAATTCTGTGCCTTGTATAAGCTACACATAGAGATATATCAGTTTATTTTAAATATGGTATATCGATAAAAATCGATTAGCGCTTGTAATAAAGTTTGTTAAATAAAGGAATATTCCTTGAAGGAATATTGATCAAATACATACTACTGCTACTGACAGATCAAATTTGTGAGTAGTGGGTATCTGCTAGTCGTGCTCTCGCTCTCAACTGGCATGTTTCACTTGAAAGAAATTCACAGCAGACGCAACAACTTAAGGGAATTGCATTCGGCTTTTGTTGAGTGAAAGGGCATCTTTTTCCCCTTTTCAGTTTCCCCCGTTCGCTTTTCCCTTTTGCCTTTCCCGATTCAGAAAGTGCATTTAATTTTGCAATCCTTTGAATTCCTTTGAGTTTAGCACAATGTTTAAAGCTCGATTGCAACATTTTTCGGTTTGTTTAGTATTATTAAAAATTATCAATATATATCTGAAACTGATATTTTCTCTCTTTCTCTCTCTCTCTCTCTCTCTTTCTCTCTCTGTCTCTCAATCAAAAACGATTTCAAATTGACCCACATACCAAGGTGTGTGTGTGTCAGGTGTGTGTGCATTTTGTTGTGTCCGACACTGCTTTTTTAAGGCCGTTGAAGCCAAATCATTAAAGCCACTAACAAAAAGGCGCTTTGAAATCACAAAACCAAAGCCGCAAAAAAGAGAAAAAGCGAAAATAATAATAAAACCGAAACTGAAACGAGCTGACTGCAATTTTCCATTCTTTTTTTTAATGTTTGTCTTTTTTTTTGTGTATTTTTTGAGTGTTTTGAAAGTCGTTTAGATTTTTGGCTTTTGGGCTCACCTTCAGTTTCAGCCGTTCCCTTTGCTTAGAATCAAGACTTGAAATTGTTCACTTGGCAAACGAGTTTTGAGGTTTCTACTGAGCAGGAGACTGCTGCTTAAATTTTTTTTGTTATTTTTTCACTATTTGATTTCCAATTTCCAGAGTGTTGCTTTTTTGTTGTTTATATTATTATTTGGCATTCGTTTTTAGTTTATTTCGCATATACAATTATTGTACGTACGGTATTTTGTGAAATTATTAAGCATTTTTTCTAAAAATCAGTGTTTGCATTTAAACTGCATACATTTCTTATTATTAGGCAAAACGAGATAAATATGAAAAATCAATTTAATATACAAAAAAATAAAAAATAAATATAAAGAAGAAAAATAAAAAAAAGTAAGAAATGAAAACAATGAAATTTGATGAACAGCAGGCAACATTCTTTTTATAGCTTTCCGTCACAGTTGACATCTGTAAACTGAAACTGAAACACTTTCGACCCCACACCCGAGGTGGCAAGGTGGAAAGGTGGCAAGAGGGCAAGACAGAAGTCGTTCAACTTGGCACCAAAGAGTTTATTGCAGCTTGTTGAACGATTTTCAAGTAACAGCAGTTAAATTTCTTTATTTATTTAAATTAAATGTTAAATGTAATATTTAAATATAAGCTTAAATTTAGAAAACATTATTTTAGAGTTTAGGTATTAGGAGCGTATGTATTAAATCTCTAGAATTTATAAATGAAATATTTCATTAATATTACTTTTCTTTCAACTGATTATTTATTTGAAAATTGAAGGCTAGTTAAACTGTGATTTATGTAACTATTCATGATAATTATTAATATGATAGATAAGTGATACAATAACCGTTTTTTATCAAGTTTCTGTAATGACAAATATTAAATGCTACTATAGCAATTTTTGTTTGCATTGACAGAAGAATGTTTTCCCTAATTTATCGTTTCCAATTATATAGATAGGCATTTGACAAGTCTACCTGCTGACTGGGCTGCAATGTCGATTAGTCATTACAGTGCAGAGGGTTCAATGCGTCGTTGAAGTGACCTGCCAGCCTGTCAATTTTTTTTAGCTCAACAATGAGAAGGCCACAAAAAAACAGCCAAAAAATAATGTTTGCAGCTATCATAAAACCATAGCAATGCAGCAAGGAAGGAGGAGGAGGAATCGAGGCAGGTCGTTAGACCCGACTAAACAGGCAGTCAGTCAGTCAGTCAGGCAGTCAGTCCCAGAGCAGGGAACGGGGAATAGGGAACAAGGAGCACATTCCAGACACGAACCTGAACACGTTTCGGTTTCGGTTTCGGTTTCTGTTTTGGTTTTTTCTCTTTTATCGAAATTCGGTTGAAATTTTCACAAAGTGGCTGGGCAAATGTTGTATCATAAACGGCACAGATTGAACAGATTTGAAAAGATTGGCAGCAGGCGCAACTGCTGAAATATAAGTGCTATAAAGTTCTATAAATACACTCAGAGAAAATTAAAAATTGCCCACTTTTGGCGACAAGTGGAACTTTGTTTTTATCTTTTGTATTTATACTTGTAATAAATATTCTCTTTTTAAAAAGTATAGAAAAAAACCTTTACAATTTGTATTCCTTTATTTAGAAATAATTTCTAAAAATATAAAAACTATTTTAGGCTTCAGACGATTTTTTTTTCAAAATGTATCACTAAAGTAATGTTTCTAAAACCCGTTTTCCATTTTACTCAACATTCACATTCTGAACCTTTCGCGATTCCATTATGAATTCTTAATTTAAATAAAAGAGCGGATTGACTAAATCTTATTTGTTTTTGCCACTTGAATAATAAAACAATTAATTAAAATAGAAGGCAGACGGATGACTACTTTAAATAAAAATATAAATAAGAATCAAATTTAAATGTTAATAAGTATTTAATTTATAGTATGCTATCAATTAGGGTTAATCAGCATTGTTGAAATTAAATCGCATAGATCATCTTAATAAAGTGAATGAGAGAAAGATAAATCATTAACTAAGAAAAATATAACGGTTAATAGCATAGGCCAAGTGAATTAATTAAATATTACTTGGTGAGTAATTTGTTTTAGATAATTTAAAAGACTTTAAAAATGAGGATGTTTTTAAGGGTTTTAGAAAATAATCATTTTTTATTACAAGAATTACTAGAGAAATAAATGAGTAATTTTATTGCAAGGAAATCGATTAGATTTACTAAAATATGTGATGGATTTTAGGATATTAAATAATGATTTTTTATTACAAGAACAATTAGAAAATTAAGTAGAGAATATAAAAGACTTTCTAAAAAGGACGATGGCTTTGAGAAAACGATTATTTATTACAAAAATAATAGTCAATCAGAGAAAATTATATAATTTTAGATAATTCATGTGATTATAATAATTATTAATTAGCTATAATAGTTAATAACATTTTGAAAATACAATCGATTTGATATACTAAATAAAAAAATCTGTCGCCAAACCAAGCCGGAAGTTTAGCAACAAGCAAAAAAGTCGAACAGTTTTTATTTTTTATTGAGTGCCAACAGAAGCAGACCAAAAACATACTAATAAAAAAAGAAACAAAACCACTTGATAAAAGTCACAGTTTCAAGCGAGTTTCACGAAATATTTTTTTCCCCATTTTGAATCGTTTATAATATGCGCAGTTTTTTTTATTATGCGCCTAAGCAAAATGTAGGTTAAATTAACATTTTTTGTGGTTGTTTGCGTCTTTATAGTGATTTGGTTGGTTATTTTTTGCGTATAAGATTATGACTTAATTTAAAAGTGAAAGCGTTGACTGACCTTTTTATTGTTGAGCTTAATGCGTGCCTAATGCGCTATTGGGTAATGTGTGAGAAGGAGTTGTGTGCAATGCGCAATAAGCGACGAGGACGCGTCCAGCAAAACTCACCCAATATAAGAAAGTAATCAACAGAGAAGTGAATTTGAAAGGGGAAGGGGAATGTGTACAAGTGCTGCTGCGGCTGCTGGTGGTGGTGCCGCTGTTGGGTCGCTTTGCCTGGCTGCCTGTCAGAACGTAAACAAAAACACGAATGTAAAGAAGAAGCGGAAAGTGCGAGATAAACAGAAAACAGCTGTACACACCAAGTGCGTGTGTGAGAGAGAAAGAGAGCGTGCATAAAGATAGAGATAGCACACATTGAGCTGCTGCTGTTGAAAAAAAAACCCGTTTCTAAAACGGAGCCACAGCGACAGTTACGATACGCACTTTACGCACGCTCTCCGCGTATGGACGTGTGTGTGCGTGTTTCTCTTTCTCTCTCCTTGTTGTTGTTGTTGGTTTTTCTTGTAGGCTTTGCTTTGAACTAAAACCGGCTCTCTTTTCGTGGCCTGGGCTTGGGTTTTGCTGCCTCTGCTTTTGGCGTTGTCGTTTCATGCGTTGTTTGACGGAAATGCGTAGCAATCTTGACCGCCTGGTGTTACACACACACACACACACACACCCACAGCGACACATATTAGACGCATTTAACAAAGAAGAAGCAGCACAAGAAGAAGCCACGCATGAAAATTGCTTTTCATGTGAGAAAGAGAGAGAGACATCAACATCAACAACGTCATCGGCAATGTCAGGCTTTATTTTGTTTGTTTCTTTGTTTGTTGTGCTTTGTCTTCCCGCTGTTGGCTGTACAAACAACTGTTTGGCAAGGGGGCGGGGCGGGTGTGGGGTTAACTCTACTCCATCCATTGGTGGAGGGCCCCACCCTTGGCTGGATTTTGCTCATTCTGCGCTTCACTCGTTTTTCGTGCTGCTTCTTTTAATACGCATTTAAAATGGGTAAAAAGGGTGTATTGATTTGGTGCAAAAGTTTGTAACAACAGATGAATATATACTATTTTTGATCGGAATAAACAGTCGAGTTTTCAGGGCGATTTTCTACAATTCAGGACGACCTTTAAGAATGAGAGGATTTCAACGATTGTTTTTATTTTATTAATTAACATACGTTTTGTCAGATTACACTTTATTCCAACAACATTTTGAGTGGAGTTTTCAGTGCGATTTTATAAAATACGGGACGATTTCTATGAATAATCCGATCTCAGCAACTATTAGAGCTGCGTACTTCATATTTTGATTATAGTTTAGCATGCTTAGAAGAGCGGTTTTTATATTAATGTTAAATTTAATTTAATTCATTTTATTTTCAATTAAATAACTGTATTTTGGCAACAAAACTGGATTATATATGCAAAAGCTGTCTGCAGGGTATTTCGCATTCGATCACCCTCAACTTGTTTATTTTTTTTCTTCCTAATGTGGTGGGGCCATTGTCACTTTTGGGGGCAGCCAAAAATAACTGTTTCCGGTATTTGGGTCACATGAAATTTAATCAAATTAAAATGTTCGACAGCAAAAAAAAAACACGAGAAAAAAGGGGCCACAACGCAATTGTTTGATGTGCAGTTGTGCGTGTGTGTGTGTGTGAGTTTGTGTGTGCGTGTGTAAACAAGTGCGTTTGTATGTTGCATTGCAACAGTTGCCCTAAAGCTACACTCAAAGAAAATTATCGCCTTGAAAGTTCAATATTTTTCTTGATTTTAGAAATAAAATTTAAATACTAGGAAAAATATTTCTAAAGTTTAAAATGGCTAACCTAAAATCGACAGTTCCGATAATCTGATAATGAACTATGTAAAAAGTTTTTGTATATGTGAAATCTTCAAATAAAAATGTAAAAAATAAGCTAAAATAAGAATTTGATATTTTATAAGAATAGAAAGCTAAGCCTTGTAAATTCGACATATTTTCTTTTTAAATTTTAGAGGAATTCATCCAGAAATTTGGAAATTCAAAGCCACAACTATAAATTTTAGAAATATGCTTTTTGAATAACAAAATGATTATGGCGATATATTAAAATGTAGGGCAATATTTTTCTGAGTGTAGCATCCAATTTTTATTGCAATTTGAAGTGGAAATGAAACTGCAACAATTCCAAATTCATCGAATTTGTGTGGCAAGTTATTTACAAGATGCTGCCTCCCAAGGGGCATCTACAGCAGCCGCAGCAGTCGCAGCCTTAGCTCAAGTGTCAGACGCATATCAAATCCAAATTTAAGTCAAAAAATTCCCGCGACGCTTTGCACTTGTAAATCTTGCCAATCTTGGCTGATTATCTGACGTATCTGTCTTATCACAGCAGCTGGCAGCAGAGAGAACCAGTTTGTGGCAAGTGTTGAGCACTTGAGTGGCAAGCGATTTCACTGCAACACTGCAGCAGCAGCCACAATATGTGTCGATAATTGAATAAAGCCCCATTTGACAACTTTATGAAACACTTCTCAAATATTGAAAATACGATTTCAGTTTTTCATTTCAAATAAAGTAAGAAAAATAGTTATAAATGTGAGTTATTCTATAACTTATGACAATGAATTACATATGAATTCCATTTAATTATTGAGAAATATTTGTATCGAATTTTTTTATAAATTAGTTTTTATAAATTATTGCGAATGAAATTGTTGCATCAATTACATTATTTTATATATAAATATTCCATTTAGTTCCAGCTGCCTGAATAGTAAAAAATTAAAGCTTTATTCTATATTTGTTTTTTTTTTCTAAAAAATATCTTAAATCGAATTAAAATTAATTTATTTATTTATATATTATTTTTATATATACATATATATATTTATTTATATTTTTTTTATATACACATATATGCCTAGCCGATCCGGAAGCTTTTACAGCCACCTATTCCGTCAGCCGGGCCGGTAAAAAAGCCCTCAAAAATTCGTAACAAGTTTTCGAAATGTGATAGTGTGCTAGAGAGAGATGGCGCAAAAAAACATAAGGAAAACAAAATGGCAGCCGATACAAGCGCTATAATCGACGCAATATGGCCGCCATTTTGCTTTTTGCCCGTTATGTTGAGTTTTTTCTGGGTTGGTTTTTGTTGTTATTGTTGTTATTGTTGTTGTACGCGTTTATTTTTCGATTTTTTCGATTTTGTTTTGCTTATTTCGTTTCGCTTTTGTGTTTCCTTGGCGCTCAGTTTTTACTGCTGCTGCTGCTGCTGCTACTTCCTCTTCTTATTCGACTGCCTCTTCTTCTTCGTCGTCGTGCTCTTCGTCTTCTTCTTTTTTGTGGATGCGTAGGCTGCGACGTCATCACGCAACGCAATTTTACGCATCGCGCGCTATTTTTGTGTATTTTTTTATTTACATTTCGGAAGCGCTACAAACTGAAAAATCGACAGCAAAAAAAATGAAAAAATCCAAATAGAACATATAAAAAGCTTTCAAGACGCGCCGCTTTTGTCATCGCATCGGCTGTAAAACGTTGTCGATGCCAATCATGCGTAAATTACGCGATTAAATAGTGTTTTTTCATTTGTTTTAAAATACATACATATATACAAATATGTACAGATGCGTCCAAAATAATAGTTAACTAAAGTATTGTAAAAAAATTATGAACATTTTAATTGAACTTAATCATTAAAAGCAAGGAAGACTCATAAAAAATAATATAAGCCAAAAAGTAATTAGAGTTCTTAAAGCTATAAATGATCAAAATAAATAGTGCAGAAGTTTTCTCAGCTTTCACTGGGGAATAGATTTAATACAAAATAATGATTTGAGGCTACCCTCATAAAAAACACACTACATTTTAATTTGTTATTTAAATTTGGATTCTATGGCGCAAATTATTTTTAACCATTATTTAGACAGTAATTTCCTAAAATGTATAGTAACGCAGGACTTTACTAACTAACTATTGGAGGCTACATATCGAACTGTTCAAATATTGAGCATATCAATTTTATTAGGAAGCATCTCTATTATATTGGCCGCAACTGTATAAATTCATGCTTCGGACTACATTCCGCATAGACAAGTAGGCAAAAAGAGTTCCCCATTTGTATCGGCCTTAAGCCTTAAATGTTTTCACCTATACACATACACACACACACACGCACAGCTCGATTTTTGTGATTTGTTTTGCTTTACTTTTTGCTTGGCATATTTCTCTATTTAGCTGGGCGTGGCGTTTTTGGGAGGCGTAGGCGTTGGGCTCTGTTTCCGTTTTAATAGCACCGGGTACGCAACTTTTTACAGTTGCCAGCGCATGCTGCGTATACGTAATGTTAGTCAACATTTTTATACACTGTTAACATAGGGCAAAGGAGTATATTGCTTGTGCGATATTATTTTCATTCTTTTGAGTTGTTCCGACAGCACTAGAGCTATAAACTTGGAACTTAGAATATACAAAGTGTTACAATTGTAGTGCTGCGTAAACTAAGAAGATAGAAATGTCTCCCTCTACACTGCAATTTATGTCCGTTTGCTTTTAAAAAAAATCATTCCTTAATAATACTCTTCTAGTAGTTAGAAATTTCTTTTAAAAACAAGAAAAACGTTTTATATTGTATGGCAATTTACTAAAATGTAGGTTGATTTATTTTCTGAGTGTACCAGAGTATTCGACAGTCGGTTACGTCCGACTGCAATGTTTTTTAAGTGTTGTCTATCTGTGTGTGCTCAACTGTCTGGCAGTTTGTTTGCCTACGCAGCATTTCCTTGGGGCCATTCGGCATTCAGCGAGCTTGGCCCGGAAAAAAGGCTTTTCAATTTTATTTGAGTCATTTTCGCTTGTTCGCTTTTCATGCGCTTTTCTTCCTTGCAGTCAGGCTCATATTTATGGCTTCCCATTCTCCCACTTTCCACTCGACGAGAACAGCTGTGTGTTTCATTAGCAGGGCCAAAGGCGTAGGCGTAGGCGTGGGATCTGTGTAGGCGTGTTAATGTTTTGTACGACGTCATCATGGAAATATAAATCGAGCATTCTCGACTCAATGCTGCTCATTGTTCTGCAGAAATTGTTCATGCCTCAGTTGAAGCAGTATAAATATATATATACATATATATATATATATATATATATATATATATATATCAGGAACAGTAAATTTTAAGCGTCTTGTCTCCTGAACACCATATTTTTGGGCATCTTAACTAAATTCATATTAAGGATATTTTTGTTGCTATGATTGGGTTTTTTTTAGTATTTTATTTAGCAAACAGCATTTTGATTTATTTTCTCCTTTCTTCTTTTCGATTGATAGAAATTTTACTTCTGTGTCGATTGATATTAATCAACACTAAATAAAATATATTACAGTTTCATATAAAACAACAGATTATTTCATAAATATGATTTTGTTGTAAAAATATTATTTTATTTATATATAAATAACGAATGACCGGATTAATAGTAAGCTTTAAAATTATACATTCAAAACAATTTTAACAAATTATGTTCTCTATTTTCTTTGCAGGTGAGTTCTGATGAGCAAATATTGAATAGAGTAGATTGTGTTAGGCTCATATTTGAAGGGGTAAGTTTTAAGTAAACTGATTTCTGCAGCAATTTCAAAAAATCTGAAAATGTAATGTATCATTATTTATAATTGATATAAATAAATAAAAACTATCTCTATAATATATACCTTTATGTATGTATTTAAATTTAGATTTTAAATTGTACTCTTAATTTATTTACTTTTCTACTTTTTGTACATTTCTGTCCAAACTGATATTAATTAACATTATATAATTACCAATAAATAGTTGTGATTTTGTTTTCCTTTATTGTTTGTTATGTTTTGCGTTGAACTTTGGCATATATATTTGCTTAGCATTTTCATTTGGCATTTTCTTGACATTTTTGCCGATTACGAATAAGCGCTCGTAAAATTTTATCGTCTCGAATAAAATTTAATTGAAACAGGAAACTCTCGCATAAATTTAAGACGCACACACAACCACACACGAACACACACACCATGAAAGGGGGCGGCGGGGGGCGTTCCAGAAGAATATCAATGCAGCAGCCAAAATTGAATAGAAAAATCCTCGTCGATTTCAGGGGTTGCTGCTTACTTTATGCGCATCTGAAATGCAATTGGATATGGTCAATAGTGTATCTGAGTGGGACAGAGGCAGGGACAGGGGGCTTACCACATACACTTTGGAGACCATTTGAAATGTGAAACGCTGTTTCAGTTGTTGATTTGACAGCCCCTAAAATGATGATGAAATGGAATCTATAAAGTCAGATAATCAGCAAGTTGTTGCCAAAAATGATGCCCAAAAATGAGTGACTTTTAAGAAATTTTAAAACTCATGAAAAGAAAATTGTACATTGGAAATTATAAGAGCAAATATTGACTGACTCGAGCAGCTAAAGAATAAATTGAAAAACCGTTTTAATCATTTTAGTAAATTCGATTCATCTTCTTGAAGTGTAAGTTTATTTGTTTGTAGTAATAAATGCGTAAATCATACATGATTGAATTACAATTATTAACAATATATATACCAATAATATGGGTATTCATTCTCTTGACTTAAGTTAACTTTGCTTTTAATTTTATTTCTAAGAAAAACATAAATCATAATTGACTTAATAGCTATAAAAAAAAATAAATACCCCCATAATTTGGGCTGCGCTTGCGTAATAAACATAAATTGTGGTCTTCTATAAAATATTGCATTATTCACCAGACCAAGGTAATTTTAGGTTTAATTGATTCGTCATTTTTTCCAATAAGACTGCTGAATTCAAATGTGAAACATATACATGAGAGAAACAGAGTGTGAGCGACAGAGAGAGAGAGAGTGTAAATACTAAGCAATGTGTGCCGGCATTTTTACGCCTTTTCTCTCTGTTTATACGCCCATTTGGGTTATTCAACTTTCGGGAAGCGTCGAAGCGTCGTTGATCCCGTTTGACTCTTCCAAAAAAAGCAAAAAAAAACCCAAAAAAAAAGCAAATGTTTTGTATACGTACTTGCGACCCGTGTGTTCCCGTCTGTCTTCCAGTCTGTGTTCCAGTGTGTTTGTGTGCTCTGTTTTGGTATTTTATTTATATTTTAACGGGGAAACAAACGCATTTACATACATTAGAATTGTGTGCATACATGTGCATGTTTATGCAAGTGTGTGTGTGTGTGTGTTGTGTGTTGTGTGCTGCGTGCGTGGGTTTTTATCGAGCCAATTGGTTCTTAAGTCGCTAAGAATACCAATTTGAATTGCACTTGTCTCTGATGAGTTCTTTTATTATTATTTATGCATTTGATTTCTTATGGATAAGCAATTTAAGTGTGACCATATTATGTAATGATTATATGTGTGTGTAAATAAGTGTGGATTCCAATTAGAACATAAATGGACATTAATAATAAGTAATAGTTTTTTAAACTTTGTTAATAATATAAAATATAATTTAGAATATATCACAATGATTTGTTTAAATAGATAGTGAGACTTACCCAATAAATTAGCTGGGTAATTTTTATTATTGAATAAAATGTTTAATTCTGCCATTTTTTAATTGTTGTGTATTAAGTCGTGTAATTTTTTCAGAATAAAACATATATTGTGATAACTTGGAAATCGAATACAATTTGGTTAAGTGGCAATTTTAACAATTATGAAAATCGCAATTTTTTCATAGTATTAATTTTTTGTTCACTTAACTTTGTCAAAAAGTAAACAAAAAAATGTAACTTAAAATTGAACCAACAAATTTTCTGATTCTTTTGCCTCGCGGGGGTTGCCACTGCTGTGCACTGTCCTTTGCTGCACCTCTCTCGCTCTCTGTCTCCCTCTCTCTCTGTCTCCCTCTCTCTTTCTCTCTCTCTTGCATTCCAAGGTGTTGAAATTCAATGAGCGAGTTTTTAAGGGTTCAACGGCTCGCTCAACAACAACAACATCAAGAAAGAGTAGACGAAGAAGCAAAGACAGAGCAGCAGCAAAAACATTGTCTCGTCGAGCAGCTGCTGCAACAGGTGATCCTTCGTCGCTGCCGCTGCTCGCGTCTCTGTCGTAGCCTCTGCCCTTGTATGTTGTTGTTGTCTACCTTTTTGCCGGCTGAAGGTCAACAAACTTGTCGGCGGCAGCGACGCTGTCGGTGTGGTGGCGGCGGTGAGCCGAGAAGAGGCGAACGAACTCCAAGACGGCGACGTCGACAACTGTCTCTTGTTGTGTGTTTGTGTGATATTCCTTTTGTGGCGTTGTCGTGCAGCGAAGCCTGAAAAAACCGTAATTTGAATCCAATCTTTTTTTTGGGATTCTCTTTTCAACGCACAGCCGAAAAAAGGCCAAGTTGAAGAAAAGTAGACATCGACGAAATAATGCCGACAATCAAAACAGAAACCATACGAAATTTCAAATGAATTTCACTCGAATATTAACCATCAAATAAAACAATCAAGGGGCACAAATAGTTTAACAAGTCGAAGCTTAGATGCACTATGAAAAGTTATTAATTTGAATTATTAATTATATATTCAATTAATTTATATTATAAATACAAATTAAAATAAAAATAACGATAAAATATTAAATTATAGGCAAACTTTAGATATTAATTTCATACATTTTAAAACTTATATTAACTGATATAATTAAAATGCTTGTTGTACATTAAATTAATTAAATTATATATTAATTTTTAAAATATGCTTAATTTTTTCTTCTGCAATCAGATTTAATTTACACACACACATAAGGCGTCGACTTTTGATTGCGTCTCAAATGTTTTTTTTTTATAAACGAGCGTTAGAGAATGAAAAGAAAAAGTATCCGCAAATTGAAATGTCTGGAGTGAGAGAGAGAGAGAGAGAGAAAGAGAGAGAGAGAGAGCGCGGTGAGCGCAGGTGGAAGATTCAGCTTGGATTTCGTCATGAGTCCGAAAATATGCCGTTGCCTTTTTGGAGTCGGTCAAGCAACCCAAAACCTAAAACACACATATACGTACATAGTTAGTACACACAAACATACACACATTCTTACTGACTTACTTACATACAGTTGTGGTCAAAAGATTAGTTGCTGCTGCATTTATATTTATTAACATTTATATCAACTAAAGCAATATTTAACTTAAGTTAAATCTTCCCTACCATAATTTTGAACCGTTAAAATAAATTTGGGATACACTTAAATGTATTATATATTTGGTTGATTATATTTTTAAATTGTATGCCTGTCCCATCTTTTAATGTACATTTATCTTCAGTATATGTTGCACGTGCTCAAAGTTTTCATTATTTTTTTACCTGCATTTTAAGTATTTCTTATATTTTCCAATGCACTTATATTTAAACTATATTTAAAGTATTTTTTATATTTTCAAATTCACTACTATTATTTCGACCGCAGCTGTACAAATCCAAATCAGAAGTTTGATGAGACAGCGTTCGTTAGAGTTTTTGTGTGTTGGGCGCAGTCTGGTTTATTGACCACTGACGAAATTTATGCCAAAGGTACACACATACACACATACACACGTACACACACAGAAACTTACATATACACTTACAGTCCAAAACATACAGATATAAATTTGTAGGCCCAGCAATTTGTTGCCGTTGTTCATTTTGACTTGGGAAGCTGCTTGGAAGTTGACCAACTTTTGTCTTTTTCTCTTTTTGTCTGCTTCTCATTACCAATAATAGACTAATGGCAAATATCGCACATATAGTTGTGAACAAAATAATACCACTACTACAAAAAAACAAACCATGAGTTTGTTTGTTTAGTGTTCCTCCTTCAAATTAAAGTTAATTAATTTAGCTATGTACTATTTTTTATAAATATAGACGAAAAATAAATTTAAATTCTTAATGAAAATCCTGAATATAAAGATAAATCTCTGGCTTAAGACAGACACAGTCACATTTTGTTGCCCATTTTTTAATGTTCAGGGAAAATTATAAAGTTTTTCCTCTAAATATTTTAATATATTTTATGAAATATAAAATATATTATATATAATAATAATAATTTGTGTAGAAACAAATATATACACACTCCTATTTTACTGTCCCGGTGTGTATATACATGTATATGTTTATATATATATTCAGCCTTTTTTCTATTGGACTCTTCGGCTAGATATTTGTTTAGTTTTGCGTGAGCGTTTCTTTAATTGGCTACGTGACAGGGCCGGCTGAGAAAGCTTTCACCCAAAAGACGCATTTGGGCCCATTTAGGCCCGGGGGCCTAATCAAAGCAATTGGCGAGGTATGAAGACGCAGACGCAGAGTGTTGGATAACACAAAAAAATAAAAAAATTATGAAGCACTTTCGCTGTCAAAAACTCAAAACTCCGCCAACAATGCTGCCTGTGACCCATTTTGTGGTATGGACTTACTGTTATACTGTTCTACTCCTTATCTACTCCTTTTTTACTTTTGTTCTACTGTTCTACTCGACTTCGCTTCCTGCTTTTTCCTAACCACGAAATGGGGTCAAATTGTTGATATTTTTTTCTTGCTTTCTGAAATTCATATTTGACGCCTGCGTTTTTATTTATTTTTTTTTGTTTTTGTTATGACTAAGTTTCGGCTTCCACGTGTGCCACATGCAAATGCAAATTGAAAGGAAACACAACAAAATACACAGCCAAACACAATCTACATCAAAACAACAACAACAAGAACAACACGAAAACAACTTCAGTGGCAAAATGATGACACACATCTTTGTTTCGTGGCGCACTCCAAAAGAAAACATGGTAACCAATATCCAAGTTTTAATGCTCTAACAAAGTTTCTTAGGAAAATTATTTCGACTTAAATATGAATATATTAATTTGAAATATTGGCAACCAAAATTTAACTAGTATTCTTAAAAGTTGTCGCTCTTAAGAATATATAAATTATTCTAAGAAGGAAATTCTTAAAAAGCAAATTATAGAAAATGGAGCATAATTGAAATGAATTTAGTACTGTTATATCTATGATCTGATTAACCTATCATCTGTCATAGGTTGACTTTTTATTGCTTAATCTAAGTAAATATACTTCTATTTTTTAGCTCCGCAAATATACGATCTGTGTACATATTATTTATTTATTTCACCTATGTGTGCTATTTTGATGCCGGCTATTAATATATATATATATATATATACGATCTGTGTACATATTATTTATTTATTTCACCTATGTGTGCTATTTTGATGCCGGCTATTAATATATATATATATATATATATATATATATATATATATATATAGAAATACATATCGCAACCGGCATGGGGGCCATACTCTGAACGCTTTTAGCCGGCATTTGGCGTTGTGGTTTTTCTAAGAAGCTGCAACAACAACTGCAACTGCAACTGCAAATGTGTGTCACTTGTGCAGTGTTTTGCTTTTGCTGTGTGGCACAGCCCAAAAAAAAGCACACACAAAAAAAAATACGAACAGCAGCCGCAACAAACATAAAGTGTTAAAATGTATGCCGAATATCCCCCCTCCTCCCCTCTTCCCCTCTGGCTCGAGGAGTCATTGAGTCTCAGTCGGCGCGTAAACAAATTTAGCGCGTCGCCTTGTCACACAAATTAAATTCAAAGCAAAGCAACTCAAAACAACTACAATAAAAACAACAACAACAATTAAATGCATTTGCAATGCCAATTGTCGCATTTATTGTTGTTGTTGTTGTTGTTGCTTGCTGAAATTTGATTGCAAAAATTGTGATTGGTGTCACTGTTGTTGCGAATCAAGGGCGTAGCCGGATTTTTATTTTTGGGTGCCGAAATCAGAATGTTTATCAATTGTTAGTTAAACTAATATGCGACTATTTAAGGTTAAATTATTTGGCGATATAGTTAAGTTTGAGGCTAGAGGACAACACATTATAAAGAGGGTGCAGTTTTTATTGGTAATAAGTTAGTCACTCTGGGAAGTTTTAAGCCTTCCAACAAAACTTTTTTCGTGGAATCACTTTAATTTAAAAAGCGAATTCTTTCTTTTTGAGATTTTTTATATTAAAATATTTTTATAATAAAAATAATTTCAATATAATAATTTAAAAATAATAACTTAAAGTTATTAATAATCAAACCATGATTAGTAGAGTTTTAAAATCTGATCAAGGTTAAAACAACTTTTTTAATGAGGAAAACATTGTATTTTTTTTTTTAATATTTGCATCGAATCCAACTTGTGACTGTTGAGCTGTAGACAGCTGCCCCCTCCATGCCTACGCCCGTTTGTCATGTTGCGTGTCATGTTTTGGAGTTGTGCAAAAAATTATGCATGTTTTTAATTTAGGGGCACTGCGCAACAAATAATCACAATTCAGACACCCACAACATAAACTTGTCTGGGCAACAAACAAATATTGTTATTATGTTGCTATATATAGCTGCCATAGGAACAATCGTTATATAGTCTACTAATTGCTTATTTGTTGAGTGAGAATTTTTCTCCTTCTTTCTTTTCCAATAATTATTTTTGAGTATTCTTTAATGATTACAATAGACTTTATCATGTAATCAATTCGTAACCATCTATTTAAATATATTTAGTAACTTTTATTTTGAATAAAATATCGATTCTGTTTCTACTCATTTTATTTTGTTTTACTACTATATTTAATATTTAATTTAATTTAATTTATTTTCTAATTATTGTTGTATTTTATCTGTGTATATTGATTTTAGACGACATCAAATAAATATATTTTTTAATTTGAACAAACCTTAAATGCAGCCATTTACATAATGTCTAAACATTTCAGACTTGACGTTGAGTTAAGAACATGAAAAAAAACCAACAAATTTCGCAATTTAATTGCTTACATCAGGCATTTTGATTGAAATTTATGGCCAGCGGTGTCCTCAGTTCTCAGTGCCTCATTTTTGTTTTTATTTTAGCAGTTGATTTGTTTTTTTTTTTTACAGTGGTTTTTGTGGTTTAAGTTTTTCATTTCTCATTTCTCAGGCAAATGTTGGTCAATGGCACAAAGAATTTTGTTCGTGCCCAGTTTTAAATTTGGCATCGAGCATTTTTTGTTTTTTGATAGTGTTAAAAGATTTTTGAATACGCACAAATGAAAATGTGGGAACTACAAAAAACATAAATTTTACTTTTTACATTCTATAATTACACATTAACTATGGCATAAGTACAAATCCGATTTGGACAAGACCATTTTTTTTTGTTTTGGATTTCAAACCGAATGCATTTTAAATTTTGTCTACGATTTTTGTTGTTGTTTACATTTCGGCGCGTATTTTTAGAATTTGTTCCTATTTATTTGTTTTTTGGTATGGGGCAATTGATTAGACTTCCTATATACAAAAATGCAGTGCAAGCTGCTTGGGGTCTTATCAATCGTGTAAATATTTATGCAGCCACTAATTGAAAGGCGGACAAAAGATATTTGCATAGAGACAGGCCGGACAGGCCGGACAGACAGACAGCCAGAGAGTGAGCTAGATAATGTTTAGTTGGGCCTGCAAACGATAAACTTTATACTTTATACGAGCGAGTGGCTGCCACAAAGCACAAAGAGTGACCTAATTAGTGTCAAGTGTTGCCCCAGCGACAACAACAACAATAATAATAGCAACAACAACTTCAATGAAAATGACAACATCTCGCAGCCATACAAAAGACGGAAGTCAATTAGAAAAAATGCAAAGAGCGCTGAGCGGGTTTAAGCTAAAACTCAAATTGAGACTCAACTTCAAACTCAAACTAAACTCGGGCTCGGCTGTGGAGTCTGTGCTGAAATTGCAACATGGCTAAAAGAGTAAGCAGCACAAAATAAAAAATAAAATACAAAAATCAAATAAGAATGTTGGAATCAAGTTTGATTGACTGCGGTATACCCTGCAGCTTATATTATAAATCTATTGCGATTAGGTATTACACTTTTATTTACAAATTGAATTATTATTATGTAAATCTAAAATGAATTAAATTAAATTACAAATCAATATAAGAAACGCTAAGATGAAATTATATCTCAAATGTATTAATTGATTTAATCAGTTAGCTGTTAATTTGTTAGTTTGTCTTGGCATACTCAAATATTATAGTAACAATAGCATTTAAAAATTTTAATAAAAATAAAACAATATAAGCACTAATAATTTTTTTTTCTGATTTAGTATAATAATCAATTAAAATCTGTTTCCTTCTGCCTTATACATTCCTTGCCACAAACTATTATACCCATCTTATACATTTTGAAATGGGTACAGAGTATTAATATATACATATATAAATATATATATATATATAGTATTGCATTGGCGAACAGTAGCTAAAACACACAAGTCTCTACAAGTGTATGCAATGGGGCGCTTGCAAAAAAAAGAGAAAAAAAAAAACGAAATACAAATCGAGACGCTGTTGCTTTTGTGTCGCTCGCTGCTCGACGTCGCAACTGAATCATGACCCAATAACCCAATTTTCCAAATGCGCCAGCTATCTCGCTCACTCGCACTCGTGCACACACACACACACACACATGCACACAGACAAACTGCAAGTGGCCCCGTCAACAGGGGCAAAATGTAGCACACAGATACAAAAAAAAACATGAGCTTGGATACATATTGAGCTGGCATTGAGCTAAGGCTGATCAGCAACTGGCCGGAAAGGGTGGATGAGGGGTTGTCAGTTGAGGGTGGGGAGGGGTTTTTACACTGTTTTGTTATTTATTTTTATTTATTTCTCAAACGGCATTTGCAATGCATTCATTTTCATCATCAGCTGCTGCTGCTGCTGCTGCTGCTGTTGCTGCAACGGAAGAGACAGATGCAGCAACGACAACAAATAAACTTATTTTTAGTTTCAGTGTATTTCTTATTATGGGTAAGGGGGTATAACGAATTTGTGTCAAGGTATGTAACAGGCAGAAGATCGGTATAAACAGTCTAGTCGATATAGCTATAAACAAGCATTAGTCTTTTCTCCTTTTTATCTAAATGATCAATTAATAAAAATATTATTCTGAAAAATATAAAACAAACATATTTCTTATTTTTTCTTTTATGCTTCGAAAATATTTTTAAAAAAATAAGAAAAACTTTTTGAGTTTGTAAGACGGTTTTCTAAAAGGCAATGTTTATGAACAAGCCGATCTCAGTCACTTTAGGAGCTACAGACATCAAATTTCGAATAAATGTTCTTGTATGCCGCGTTTAAATCAAGTTATTACATTTTATTTCATAATAATTATAATATAATTTACAGCTGACTTGACTGCAGGGTATCTCGTAGTCGACTACACTCGACAACAACAGCATTCTTAGTTAATGTTTGCTATTCGAAAACAATTCAAGATGCATATCGAAATGTGTTTCAAGTGTGCGGATTGCCAAGTGTCGAGACATTCAGTTCACTTCCCCACACACACACTCTCACACTCTCACACACACACACACACACACATTTTTGTTGTTGACCTCTGTATTTGATCTAAACAAGGCAATCGAAACTCAGAAACGCACTTCTAATTTACATTAATTAAGGCAAATAATCCAGTAAATCATTTACTTAGTCGCTGCGAGAGACCTGTTTTCTCTGTTTGCTCAGTTTTCTCTGTTTTCTCTGTTTTCTCAGTTTCCTCTGTTCCTCTGTTCTCTCCGTATGTATTTCAAATATTTATTTAATTAAAGCGACTATTGAACCGTCGCCGAGCGCAATGACACCCAAAATGTTGACTGTTGATCTGATGTGAAGTACAGTTTGGACCTATGGGGAGTGTAGATTATTCTTAGAATAATCTGCAAAGCCAAATTTAATTAATTTTATTTTTTTAAAACCGAAATTCCTATTTCAAATGCTTTTAATTTTAATTGATCAAGAGTTTAACTATATTTTTTTATATTTGCAATTTTTATCGTTTCTTTTCCAAAATATTATTTTAAATTATATACATTAATTATTAACTACTGCTAAATCTCTACAATTTATAAATGATATATTTCTATTCAAATTAGATGACTTTTTTTATTACTATATATTGATTACTTATTTTAAAATTGAAGGCTTCTTAAAATTATGATTATGTAACAAATTGAAAAATGCGATCAGATAAGTCGCATAATCACAGCTGTTATCAAATTTCTGGGCTTCTCGAGTTTGTTTCTTATCAATATTTCAATATTTCGTTTTAATTGTCCGCTTAATATATTTATGACGTAGATTTAAGAATAATTTGCAAATTGAGAATATTTTTTAAAGAATTTGCACTCAAAATAATTAGGCACTGTTTGGCATAATTACGCTAACAAAAGTGTGTTCAGTATTTTGACTTCAAAATTCTAAGCAATTTATGACTTATATCAAATAATAAATTGTCAAACCGCGCCTTGAATATAAATGCAAAAATCCTTGATTGTTGTCTAATTTAGGCGCTTCTAGTTTTGGACGCAAAAACTAAAGGTGAACGTGAAGTGACATGCACGAACTTGTTTTGTTGAAATGTATATATGCATAAATATAGATATTAACGTAAATATAAATATAAATATAAACAAATCGTTGAGATTATTTTTGTCGATTGCATGTTGACATCACGTGACGATGGCACGTTAAATAATCATGTGTTTTGGCTTATGCTGACTTCATAAATTTATGATTGTTTAATGCCAAATAAAACTAAGTAACTAAGCGGAAAATGCGAAAATATATCTTTTTATGTTTGGAGTGGTAAACACAACTCAACTTAGCAAGTTGAGATGACTAGGCCTTTTAATTTATTACTATTAATTATGTGTGCCTCATTTGATGACTTCATAAAAATAAATGTAAGTCTGATTTCATCTAGTTATAACTGAAAATGTCAAACTTAAACAATAATTTGAATTAACTGGATAATTTCTTTAAGTGCACATATTTGGAGTGGAAAACACGCTTTAATGTTGCAAGTTGATTTTAGGCTTTTAATATTTGTGTGCCTTATTTTCATAAACATGATTAGATCTAATTAATATATATACTTACCTATATATTTCAACTAGCACAATTTAGAAGCGAATCTTCCAAGTAGCCATTTAAATTAAGGCTAAGCTGCTTAGCTATTTGTGCCTTGCTGACTTTATTAATGTGATTGTTTAATAGAAAGTAAAACTAATTAATAACAGAAAATGCTAAGAGTGAATAACAATTTTACATAACTGAATAATTAGTTTATCTGCATATTTTAGGCAAAGCCTTTTAATTATTACAATGCTCATAAATATGAAGTAATATAAAACTAATTAATAACAGAAAGTGCTTAAATTTAAGAATAATTTTATGTATTTAAATAGGGTTTTATATTTGAAGTGAAACACACGTGTTGATAACTTCATAAATATGATTTAAAGTAATGCTAAAGCTTAAAAATAATTTTATGTAATTAGTTTTATGAGTAACTAGTTTAGTTTTTTGGAGTGGATTATAAACTATTAAATATCAATTAAATATCAGTTAAATAATTATTTGTGCCTTATGCTTATTTAACGACTTTATAAATATGATTAAAAATAATTATTATATGCTAAAATTGATTACTAATTTTATAAATACGTACTTTATTACGATACTTTATCACCATAAATATGTATGTACAAATTGTTACATATATATTTCTATATACTTGGAGTGAACAACACACCTCAACTCGGCCACTTAAATTAACGCTATTCCATTTTATTTTTATTAACATAAATCTCGCGTTCAGCACTTAAGATGCAGTCGCCAAAAGGGCCTATTGGATTATTATACAAATAGTTTAAAGCGTGTATCTTTCGCTGACATATCACATATGTATCTGACTTGTTAATCTATATTATTTTTTACGCTTACATATTGAAAGCGTTTCTATGGCATTTTCAACATTTTTTCTCTGTGAATTCTTTGGCAGTTTCTTTTTTCCAAAAAATAGTTTGCCTTTGTTGAGTTTGTGTAGGTGTCTGTGTGTGTCTGTGTGTGTAGAGTGCGTGTCTACGGCTTTTCGTGTGTGCTGTGTGTGTGTGTGTGCTGTGTAAATAAACAAATTCAAGGTTGATTACCAACTATGGCCCCTCCTTGCCCCCCTTCATTACCGCTATCGCCCATCAAGTCAACTTTGAACACTATCACCTTCAATGTTTTTTTTTTTTGAGCGCCTCGTGCGTATTTTTTCCATTTTTTTTTTCGGTGACATATGAAAAAAATGAAATGAAATGAAATGAAAAAAAAAATACCCGTGGATTGTTGCCATTAGCTGTAAAGGGCCCCGGCGAAGTACAATTTGTTGTAGTTTTTGTTGTTGTTGTAGTTTATGTGTTCATTATTTATTTGCCAGCGGAGAATATTTCTGTGGGTTTGTTAATTTCATAAATTGAGCTGCCATTTTTTTTTTGCAGCTGTCGTTTGTGTATTGCTAGACACATACGTGAATTTATTGATATATCTGTGGGTAGCTATGTATCTATTTACACTCCGAAAAAAACCCTACATTTTAGTCATGGTTGATCACTATAATAATTTATTAAATTTATAAGGCTTTGTTGAATTATTATTTTTGTTGAATTAGAAATTATTTCTAAAAGCAAAATTAACAGTTTATTTGTTGTGTAGTTTTTTATCTGAGTGTATCTATACCCGTCAAATGCGTTTAAAGATATTTTATTGTGACACAAAAACTTTTCATGAAACAAATTTATAACAATATTTGTATTATTTTTTATTTTTTGATAATGTTGTGTGTACGCTGCTGTGGAAGTAAATTGTTCATATTTTATTTCAATTTATTTATCAACAGCCTACCATTTCCTACCCCTCCCTACTTCCCCCTCCCCCGCTCCTCTCCACAGTATCTACAACACAGCGATGTAATTTGAAATTTATGCTCGCGTTCATTTTTTTGTTCGCTTCTTCGTCAGCGTTTTTTGTTACCCAAGGTGAATTTGATTAAACAAGTTCCATTGTAATTTTAAATGAAATCGACTAGCTGACACCCTGTAAGTATTAAACAAAATAAGTACATTTGTGAAGAAATTGAAAAGAGTATTTTATCGACGATTTACATAATTACTCAGTCTAAAAATGGTTTTGCATATTTGTATAAAATATAGTTTGTATTGTTTTGTTGTTTTTTTTCATTGTTGGTATTTATAAATAAAGCAATACAAGTTCACAGTATGCGGGTAAAAGAGATACGAATAAAACTTCAAGGTGAACTGGCCTGGCTTAGATTAAACAACATTAAAGTTCTTCGATGGATGCTAAAAAATGTAGAAGAAAATCTTTGCATAAGCAACGTAAAAGAATGTAAATGTTTATATTTTATTTAAGTGTATTTTGTAAATTTGTTGTATGTTCAAAAATTAATCCAAATCTTATTCAACATTATTTTCTTTTTCTTTCCAGGTAAGCTGTCGTTTTTGCTATTCTAATTTCTTGGTAAGTCTCAACGGGATATTTGTAATATTTAATGTTGTAGTAAGTTTTTATTTGTTGTTCTATTTTCAATATTGTAGTAAGTTTTTATTTGTTGTTCTATGTTGATCTGTTCCTTATGAGGTTGGACACGCCTCCTTTTACATTTTACATTTCCTTTTTTTTACCAATTTGTACTGGGTTCAGGTCATAAAAAGAAATAAGATTTAGTCGAAAATGAAATACATTTCAACACCTCAGTTCACCTTCTCACACCTAATATTTATTATAAATTTAAACTAATTGTAATGTAGCTAAATATATTTCCGATGTTGATAATTTTTAATTAATCACTACTATGTATTATTTAATTTTTGTTGATACAATCGAAACCTAAAGAAATCTATGTAATGTTTTTACTATGGGGGTAGTTAGTAACAATATGTAGCAAATATTATGGGGGTCATGTTTAAGTGAGTAAAAACATGCTACAAACAAGTATTCCAAATAATATTTAGGCCTTTCTTAAGGCAGTATTTTTGTAGTGCTTGTGAAGCAAATGGGCACATTGATAACACCTGACGCTGTTTAAAAGGCAACCAGACCTAGGCGACCTTGAGACGGGGACAGACGATTGCCATTTCCAATAAACCCATGGCCAGTAGACAGACAGACAGACAGACATATGTATTATGCATGCCCCTAGTTATCAGAGGCGACTTTGCCACTGCAACAATGCGCCCTCAACAAATGCCAGTGGCAGCCTTGGCCTCAGCATATAGACAGGCATACTATATACAGATATATATATATATATATTTATATATATGAAGGTGCTCACGAAGGCCTGTGTAAATCGACTAACATTGAAAATGTGTTTCTGCCGGAAAATAAAAAGACTACGCTCAGAAAATAAATCCAACTGATTTTCAGAAATTCTTCAGGCGTAACTCGCCATATTATTCAGAAAATAGAAGCCTGGGTTTATCTTTTCTTAATTTAAGGATTAATTTTTCTTAAATTTAAAAAAATATGTCTATTTTACAGGCTGTTTTTTTATATGTTTAACAACGGATGAAAAACCGGAAAAAGTATATTTCAATATAATTTAAATGCTTATATAAGTTTCTGAAAAATAGAAAATGATACTACCTAATTTTTTTAAATTATTTGTTCTTATATTTAGCAATTATTACAAAAGTCAGAAACATTTATCTAGTTTTCTATGCGATTTTCTAAAAAGTAATAATTACATGTTAATTTGAGAACTGGTTTATTGATTACTCGAAATGGATTTAAAACAGTTAACGTCTATAGTTTCTGTCAGCTGTTAATGTTGTTTAGCTTTGTTTGGCATTACTTGGGCACACAGCTCAAGGATCAGTCACAGCCATTTGGCGTGTTGCATGCCACACAGCTCAGCGGAAGCTCACAATCCACAGCGACACACCCGCAATTTTTGCACTTTACTTGCTTTTTTTCTCTGTCTCATTTTCTGTGTGTGTGTGTGTGTGTGTGTGTGTGTTATTTTTTTGCCTTTTGCCCATGTCGCCGCTAATCCGCTGGCCATTGTCAGCAGAAATTCCATCTAATGTCATTTCCACATACCATTTCCCTGCCAGCTTAGGCAGCAAATGCAACTGCAACTGCGGTGGCTCGGGGCCATCAGTCTGCCTGCCAAATGGCTGTCTAATTGTAAGTGCCATTGTCATCGCACAGGGAGTGAGAGACAGACAGAGACAGAGAGAGAGAGGGAGAGAGAGAGAGAGATAGATAGAAAGAGAGCGAGAGAGAGGAGTGCACTTTAGCAATCTAAGCTGAAGCATGTCAGCTATTTTTTGAGGTATTTCCACTGACCATTTATTAGTTTGTGCGCACAGCAAAAAAATCGAAATGAATTTTAGAAATTGGCAACAAAGTTAACTCACCTTATTTTTGTGAACGTACATATTTAAAAAAATCATCGATTCCAGTGTACATTTATGTAAAATTTGGAAAAAATTTGTCTAATTTTTGGTTTCTCATATTATAGAAACATTTGTAAATCTTTAAAAATTATATAATATGTAATGTTAAAGTTATTAATAAACATTTAAATCCGCTAAACTCTGACATAGCAGTCGAGAGAGCTTATTTCTTTACTATTTTCTGAATTGCAGACATACATTTTTCACCTTTTTAGAAATCTTTTCTATTGGTAAGCGTTTCCAATTGTTTTCACCTTCTTTGTAGTTTATTTAGGAAATATTTAAAAAACAACGTATTAATTTTTTTAGCTTTACATTTAAAAACGATTTTCTAAAATGCATGTAGATTGTTTTTCGAAGTGTAGGCGTAGTTCTACAGTTGCGCAGTTATTAAATTCATTTGTTTTATATATATATATATATATATATATATATTTACATATATGTATATGTATATATGTATGAATATATATCGCACTCGTATGCCTAACCTCACACAAATATTGCAAATTGACCTTTACACGAGTTGCAAACGATTTTTGTGGTCATCTACTGAATATTAAAATGAATGCTGTTGATTTTCAGTTGCCGGCGATTTCACAGATTCTCGCTTATGTATACTCTGTTAACGATGGTAAATGAGTATATTGGTTTCTGTAAAGTCCGTCACGCTTTACTTGTATATTTATTCCTTATCTCTGGCACCTCTTATCAGCTGTTATTATTGTTAACAACGTATTTGAAAGTTGGTTAAGCTCGACTTTAATCTCTCAGTTGCTTAATTACTTTTTTTTTGTATTTTTTTATTGAAGCTGTTGGCAATTATTGCTGATTTCGCAAAGCGTTTAAAATGCAATTGGCAGTCTGTAGATGTTGATTTTGAAATGCATTCGTACGTGATTTGGTTGACTACCTGTAGATGTTATGATGCGAAGACAATAAAAAGTGAACAATGCGATAAAAATGAATGTGGCTCACAGAGCATCTAGAAACATAAAATGCGGAAATGACGAATTTCAAATAGAATGGAATATAATAAGGAAAGACAAACCATTTAATGTAGCTAGACAAGAAATAAGCTTATCGGATTTTTGTAGTTTTTAATCTTAAAAGCATTTCGGTGTAAGACCTAGTTAGGAAAAACAAATAAAAAGTATTTCAACTATGAACATAAATTAAGAGCACTTACAGCTTGGGTCCTGAGTCATGGGCAGTTGGTAAAACAGTTTCACAGTTTTGTTTTAAGATAAGTCTTGTGCATAATTGAGTGGCAAAAAAAAATAAAAATCATTTAGTCAATTTTGTAAAACATATTTGTAGCCATTAACTGGAACGAATTAACAAATTAACAGATTAGAAAATTGGCTAACTGATCGCTCGCATTTCACAGTACCCCAAAGCAGCATTAGTGCCACAGTGAAACCAATTTTAATGTCATTTTAATGGGTCAGTTAAACCCAGAGACAGACTCATCATAATCGTATTAATCACACTCGTGGCAAGCGAATGTGTAATTTGCATTTAATTTGACAGGCCAAATGTGTCGCAAGAGTATTAAACAGCAGACAGTTGTGGCAAACAAGATGGGTGAGTTACAGGTGTAAGTTGCAACTGATTGTTGCAATCAGAAAAAGTTTGTTTCGACTCAGCTTTTTATTCATAGACTAATTTGTTTGTTGCGTATGTTATAAATTAATTGATTAATTTATATATTTAATGTCGTCTAATATCAGTCTACACAAAATAAATATAAACAAAATAGATTAAAAAAATAGATTGACTTTTATTAGTATTATCTTGATTACATAAAAGATTTTTTCTAAGAATTGGCGTTTCTATTTTTACTTTTAAGAAATATTTTCTATTATTAACAAATATATTACTGAGAAATAGAAAAATGGATTTTATGTGTTATAAGCACTTGCTTTCTTAATGTTTCCATTAAATTCTAATTTAACTTGTTAATTACTTTCGAAAACAATAAAAATGTTATAATTTAGAGAGCGATTATTAAGAAACCTATTTTTGAAATACGTTAATTATTTTGTACAAATTTATAATTTATATACATTTCTTACCTTATATTTATAAATCAGTGCGATTGTTTGTTGTGGTTTTGCTTGGATCTCTGATTGAGCTGAAAATCTTTCGCTTGCATATTTTTGCAGTGTCAGTCGGTAATTAATAAAGCAGCAAGTTACCTGCGCTGTTTTGGTTGCCTCGTAACGTGCAACTTAATTAAGTTTATTTAGCTGGAACATCAAGCTTGCTGCTCACTCGCAAATTGGTTTCGCATTTCTTCTGTTATGACATGCCAAGAACAGCTGTGGAGACTGCTGAGACTGTTCAGACTGGCCTCGTTGCATCTTGTCAGGTGGCAGTGGCAGCGGCAGGATTGCAACTTGCTTCCGCTTAGTGAACCGTAACGTGCCGTTTCCCCCGTCCTTTCAGACACCGGATACTCCCTGCCCTTAAAATATATATATATCGAATTTCAAAAGGGTTTCTGCTTATCCGCCTTTAACTAAGTATGCCGCTACAAAGGCATGCCGCTAATCAATAGCATCAGGCTAGTGGTCAAGAATTTATAAGATTGCCGTTGTTTTTCCTCTTTTTTCCACTGCTTACATAATGCTTTCGTCAATGTTGTTGTTGTCCCGTAGTACAGAGGGGACAGCACACATAGCAAAAAACTAAAATCCCCCTAAAATATATAAAGTTTTTCCTGGTTTTCAACAAATTCCTAAAATGTTGAACAACATTTTTCGAATTTAGACAGGGTGTTCCCATTTTTTTCCGTTGAGAAATACATTTGGCGATTTACTTGGTCGATTTTTCTCTGAGTGTACGTTTCTTTGTATGTCACCCCAAACTTTGTAAGTTGTCAGCCTGTTAAAAAAGCCAAGGCAAGGAAAGGTGGTGGGACAAAATAGTTAATTAGTTTTGTGCCTGAATTGAGTTGCAAACAATGTTGTGCTTTAGATGTGCTCTAACTAAAGTTGACAAGCATATATTAAATAAACTTTGCAATATTTCTAACTTTACCAGATTTGCATTTATTATATTTTCAAGACAATACAAGCAAAGCAAATATTTATATCAATAGTGATTTTTTTAAATTAAGCTTTAATTCGGCTACTCACACGTTATCGACAAGGAAGACTCTTAGCGGGAACTATAGTTGTAAAGAATGTGATTGTAGGAAATGTTGGTCATCAGAGTTCAAATAGAGTCTATCAGTCTTCCATTTTTAATCACCTTGCTGACTCACATGGCAACAAGACAATTGCCAAAAATGCAAAAAATATAGCGAGATTTCCAAAACGATTTCGTCATGTTTTCAAATGCTGATGGCACTCAAAAAAAAATAAAACACAAAAAAAGCCATAAGCGTTAAATGTCTTAGAGCGTTGTTAATTTTGGCCCTTTCTTTCTGGCATATTGTGCCGAAAAGAGCAAAAATTGCGAAATCTCCAACAAGGGGAAATGTTTTTTAAGCACGTCGCTTACAAGCTATTTCCATTTCCATTTTTCATTTTAACTGCAATCGGCAGCATTAAAAACAAGTCACAAAACAACAACAAGAACAAGGCCAAAAAAAGAGAGAAAAAAAGCAGAGTAAAATTGCGTGTTGAGTCAATGAAGACTAAAAACAACAAAGTCCGCTTCAAGTTGTATTTCCTTGTCTTTTTTGTTGTTGTTGTTTTTATTGTACTGCAGTTTTGGCATCGCAATACCAGTTGGCATTTTCTCTATGACCCGCGGAGCTTTTCACTCATTTCTCTCCAACATCTGACAACTGCTCAAGCCAAAAATATAAAAACCCTTCCAGACACAGACACAGCTCCAACTCCAACTCAAAGTCGAAGTCAAAGTCGAAGTCGAATCTGTGTTTGCCGTAATTATGAAACTTTTCGTATTTTAATTGGATTTTTATTGATTTTACGCACGTGATGTCGAGGCATAGATACTATCAGATGCAAACACACAGTTTGGATATGGCCTAACGGTAAGTGCCCGCAAATACACAGTTGCCACAGTCAGCCAGAGTCAGTCCGAGTCCCAGTACCAGTCTGAGTTTCCTGAGTTTGGCCAAAAACAATGGTCATAAGCCACAAATGCTAATAGGATAACGTGATCTTTGGCTATTGCTCATTATTTCAATTCAAGTTCGACTGCGTTTGGTCTTAAGGTTTGCCCATACACTCAGAAAAATAATGAGCGGCAATGGTAACTCAGCTTAAAGATGAAGGATTTTTACCTTCCTCTTCGTGCTTTTTGTATAAATGAAATTTTTAGAAGAATCTTGTCTAGTTCACATCACATATATATATATTAATGTGAACACACAAAAAAAATATTTAAAATTTCCTGGATGGTTTTCTGTATGTGTCAAAACTGACTTTCAATACTAGTTTAGAATTAAAATTTAAAACTGTTTTCCAGTGCATGTTTTAATTACGATTTTCTCAATTTTAAACTATTTCTAAAAACCTGGCGATATGTATGACAATCAGTTCTCTGAGTGTAAGGTCTTAAGTTTTACCTATAAGCATACATAAACATAAACAAATGCATTTTTTTTAGTTTTTCTTTGAGCGATGAAAATGTCGCTGATAAATTGGATGCCAGGCGAAGGCTCGTGATATGCATATTTGGGTATCATTCCAAAGACGGAAATGCTGCACAGCTGTTAAGCGTGTGTGCGAGTGTGTGTGTGTCCATTTGTTGTGCAACAAGTTGGAGTTGCTGTGCCGCAGCTTAAACCAATATTTGTTTACTTGCTGTTTGTTCATTAGCTGCTTAAATTTCGAGTGGCTTTTTCGTAGCTTTACGACAAGTTTTAGTTTAATTACAATTTTAAACTTATTTTTTTTAATATTATTTATTAAACTTTGAGTAGCTTTTCTTTTGTTGTTTAAAACTAATTTTAGTTTAGTTGAAATTTTATAAATATAAACTTTTTTTTTCAAATAGTTGTTTAAGTTTTATTTGGTGGCCTTTCGATTCTCAATTGCAATTATATAAATTTAAAATAAATTTTTTCATGTGACGTGGTTCATTTTTTGTTTAATTGATTCGTTAAATTTTTCCAGATTTTCATTTGCGAACAACTCAAGTGATAGATGATCTTTTATTACCACAACCAATTTGATATCGTTAAATTAATATCGCTGGCATTAGTCTATGGATTAATTAAATAAAAAATGAACGTCTCTCTTCGAAAGTGCGGAGTCATTTTGCATTCGCGAGTGGCGTTCATTTTGAAGACTTCTTTGATAAATTATGTTTAATGCTTAAAATGCAGATTTAATGCCTGGCTCCTCTAACGGTAAGCGTGAGTCAAATGTATGCGCCAGAACCAGTCGGGGCTTAAGATCTGCCAGAGAAGTGACTAAGACAAGAAGAGAAGCGTGATAGGCGAAGAGAGGAAGAGGCAGAGGTAATAAAACAAACTCCTTGCCATTGGTCAGTGGAAGGGCACAATAAAAATGTCGTAATTGCAGGAGAAACCTCGGATGTGCAACGTGTAATTCGAAATTCCAATATCGCAATTCGAAAGTTATTACGCTTAATTTGTGGGTCAAATGGCAACGCGGCCGAATTTTGCTGGTATACTGTGAACCCATTGAAAATTGGTAAAAGGGGTAAAATCGTTTGGTGCCAAGGTATGTAACAGGCAGAAGAATGTATCTACAAGTCCATAAAGTATATATATTCAACATAGCCATGTGATTCTGATATCAGAGATTATAGTTATAATATTAATAAACATATGATTTGTTTGCATTTATTCTTTGTAGAAGGATTTCAATTATTAAGAAATATATTTCTGTAAAAAAAAAGACTTTCAAAAAATTAATTTTTTTATTTCTCAAAATAATTTTTAAAAACAAGAAAAACTTTCAGGACGATTTTTTTAATTTTATTGGTAACCCGATATCAGAGACTATAAGAACTAGAGACTGCATTTGGAATATAGATTCGCGTTTACAACTTTTTCTAGGTAACTTCCTCCGTATCTTTAATATTAATACGTATCATTATCAGATGCATATGCCTATTTACGATCAACTGTACAAGATTCATCAAGATCAAATAGAAATAACCAAATTATAGTCGTGAATATATTCTCATATTGTTAAAATTTCTATCAGCATCGAAGCATTTGATGTATTTACTTTCAAGCATGCTTTTATTTGAGTGTGCAAAGTGCTTTTATATAAATTTGTAATTAAATATCATTTATTTTATTTTGAGAATTAAAGTAGAATATATATATATATTCTTATAGTATAATTAACAGCTGGCTGCAGGGTATGTCATAGTCAACCTTATTCGACAACATCAGAATTCTTACTTTTTTCCCTTACGCGCATGGGAGAAGACGCTGCAGATTTGAAAGTAAAGATATGCGTATGTGTATGTGTGTCAGAGAGTTTGCGTGTATGTGTGTGTGTGTGTGTGAGTGAGCAGTGCAACCGCATTAATTTATATGATTAGCAGCTGGAGCGCATTCTTTGTGTGTGTGTATGTGTGTGTGTGTTGTGTATATGCAGATAAGCTGGTTGATTCATGAGGCTTACCCATAAACGGTATGCAACGAACGAAATGAAATTTCGAACAAGTGGGTCACACACAACACACACCACCACACACCACCACACACCAATACACACCAACACACACCAACACACACCAATACACACCAACACACACACAATGCATTGAACAATGCAAATTTTCGATCTTGTCATTTTGACTCTTTCGTTTCGAATAACAAACGAAAACAAACCAACCAAAAACAATCAGCTCCTTTTACAGATAAAACAAAACAGAAACCAAAAAACCAGGACCAAGTCCAAATATGCAAAAAATGCCAAAATAACGCGAGGAGCATTTGAATAATTGAGGCGAGCACAAATCATATGAAAACAGCACAACTGAAACATAAAGCGATGCCTGAAAAACCACGTTGACAAAACTGTTGTTGCAGATGCCACACTTGGAAAAAAAAATCTAACTAACTATTTTTCTGCGTTGCATTTTAACCTTTTAGAAATATTTATTATAATATATTTTAATTTTTTAAATATATCTTTTTTAATATTTTGATTATTTGTAATAACCAAAAAACTTTATTTTTATAAAGACGAACTACTAAATATTTTTTCGAGTGCAGTTTCGGTTGACATCTGTCAGCGTCCATCGACTCTTGTCTGGGCAACCAAAAAGAGCGCTTCTCACTCCTGATTTCGTATGCGTGATGGGGCCAGCGTTTGTGGCATGCAACATGCAACTCACTTACTCGCCCTCAGGTGTCAGCTAACTGTTGCAATTGCAGCTGCAAATTGCAGTCAAACGCTGCCCTCAAAGGAGACTTCATTAAACGCAGTCGCATCGCATTTTCAATTAACCTGTCAACATTTTCCGTACTTTAGCCGCGCAAGGGTTGCCCTGATTTTGACAGCTCAATGAATTATAAAGGGATCACTTATGAACATTATTGGAATGTATTTATCAAGCTGAAATACTATACAGAATGTTGGAATTTCCGGTAGATATTTAAATTGTAAATTAATTAAGCATGTTTATATTTAAATGTGCTCATAGTGATAAAAAGCAATGAATATACAATTTAATTTTTATGCTGCATAAAAAATACAATTTCTTTATTGATTACTGACCCAAATTTATAAAAATAAATATTTAATTTTAATGTTGAATGAGAGGACCTTAAATATTTAAATATATATTTTGGTATTAACATATATTATGAATCACGTCGGTAGCTGTGGAGTTTGAAATATACTCATTTACATAATTGCAATTTGAAATTTTAAATAAATATAAAATATATTTATGGCAATATAAAACATATATAGTAAATAATTTTTGACCTACAACCAGATAAAGATATGTTTCGAATTGGTTTAATATTATTTAAGTATACAATCTCTTGCCACATTTCCCTATGTGCTATCTGTTCGTGGAGCACTCGTGACTACAACATTCCTACCAAGGAATTTCAGTTTCCAAATTTAAACTTAACTGTTCTTTTTGATTTAATAGCCGTAACCCAATTTGGCTTGCCCCAACAAGCAATTGATGGGATGCCAGTTAACACGACCAATTTATTTGAGAGACAGCCTTAAGACTACACGCGGTTAGATTAGTGATTAGTACAAAATGAATGTTACTCAGATAGCGTACCGCCATGAATCAATCGCTTATGTTTATCTGATCTGTGGCCAGGCAACAAATTTCGCTTCTCAGCCAGCAGCTAACAGCCAGCAGCCAACAACAACAGCAACAACAACAACAGCAGCAACAATAAACATGTTGAGCAAAATCTGGAAGCGCGAATCTCGGGCTTCATAAATATGAGAATGAGTATATTATAAAATGTTGGGGCAAATTGAAATGCGCCGTTGCATCTCTCAATCTCTATTGCCAAATTGATGCCAATAACTGACATAATGGCCACAGCAAAGCAATGACTCAGCGAGAAGTCTCTCTATCGCTCAAAACTGATTTATGAAACGCTCAGCCAAAAGAAGCCAGTTCTCTCTCTTACTGCCTCTCTCTCTCTTTCTCTCTCATTGTCTCTCTGACGCACGCGGCACATAAATCATTGCGACAGCTACTGGGCTTTTACATTTTGGCCAGGCTTTAATGCAGCTGGCCAGCCTGAAACTTGTTCGCTCCTCCACCCACTTTGACCACAATTCATATGCCCAACAAATGATTGACTTTCAGAGCCCTCCTCTGACTGCATCCTGTTAGCCAATTTCTTGCTGCAGTCAATAAAGCAAAGCAGCAGCCATATTCTGGTTACTGCATTCAGCTAAATGGACAAAACCCTAAAATGCAAAATGCACAAAGCAACACAGCTCGACACATTTTGGACTATTCAATTTGTGGCTATGATTCGAAATTGCAAAGCGATACTTGTACAACAATTCGTATGGCTTCTTAAATGAGTAGCTTACATTTTAGATTTTTCCAGCATTTCATTTTCATTAGTAAGCATCTCTATATTTGTGATTACTTTTACTGTAGATTCCCACTTTTATTATTTCTGTGGTGGGAAGCTTCTCTAATTTGTTGATTTTTCTTATATTATTATTCATTACATTATTCAGAAAATAAATTTCCATTATTTATGGTTGTCGCCATAAAAATACATATATATTTTTGTGCAAGTTCTTAAAATAAAGGGATATTTGTATATATATTTTTTTGTTGATAAGCTTCTTTATTATGTAGCTTATATTTCTGGCTTAACTTCAGCATTTGTAATGAATGTTTTAGTTTTTTAATTAATTATACATTTTCGTGTGGTAAGCTTCATTAATGTAAAGCTTATAGTTTAGTTTTTTTTTATTTTATAATGCGGCTGTAACTGTTAACGAGAGTGCGCATGAAACTTTTGTTGCAAAACTGTGCTTATTTCACGTATTCTCTCGCTGTCGCCTGGACAATTACTCATTCGACGTGTTGCGCTGCTTAGTTGAAGTCTGCTTACTTTTTTGGGGAGGTTGCATGTGAAAAGTTGATGTTTCGCACGTTCGTCTGTTTGACAAACAATTACGTGACATAATAAGCGCATTAAAAACAGCGCGGATAAAAAATAGATTTTACCACTTCAACTTAAAATAATATGGCCACAAAAATATGACACGTAATTAAGAACGAGCAAAAAATAAAATGAAGTGCTGCCAAGCGTAAATAAAACTAAATGTCATAATGCGACATATATAATATATATATATATATATATATATATATATATATGGAGAGAGCAGCCCATTTGTAGAAAATAATACGACAAATATTATATAGAGAGAACTTTTAATTTATAAGAATTATATACGAGTGCCATGGCTAATATTGATTGACATTTAACATTTAGCAATTTTAAGTTAAAGTGCCAAGTGTCAAACCGAATCGAATTTAAGTTCCAATTTCTATTCTGATATGATAAATATAATAATTCAAACGTATTTTTGTATTTTGCAATTATTAATTATAGAAAATGTTTCTAAAGAATAGAAAAAATCGCAAAATTGTTGGGATTGTCGTTTTAAGGCAAGCAATTGTAATTTTTATAAATATTTCAAAGAACAAGAAATTTTCCAAAATTATATGCGAATTTTTTCTGTACGATGGTTTTGAGATACGGTATTTATTAGACAAATAATATCAGTTCCGGTAAATGCATGTTAAATCAATTTTAAATTTTGTTTCCAATTTCGATGCTGAATTGGACTCAGTAAATAGGATTCCAATTCCGAGTTGATGACCTGGCTAAGAAAATCCTAGCTAATTTAAATATGTTTTAAACTTTGACATTTGATTTGCTGGAATTAACAGCTCCGATCATTTATTTTTTACCTTCATTAATTTTTGCTTTGAAACTGATTAGTTGAAGTGAGTAATACTTGTTTAAATTAGATCTGTTGCTTTTAAAATTGCGCTTAGGTGATTTTGAAAATGTCGTAATTTAATAACTGAATATTTATCAAAGCTGTTGATGACCTTTGCTGGCTGTGGAAATGTTACCGTTATACAAGTTGGGTCCCTTGAATAACGCTCTTCGGGGTGATATTTAAGCTAAGTGAGATACCACGCCCACATTTAGCTGACATTTAAGGCATTTGCTGGCATTTCGCAAGGCTTATTAAATATTTGTGAGCAATTTATGGAGGTTTACGGCGAAAAGTGCAAATTTAATTACGCTCGATGGCCAATGCAGCTAAAGTTAAACTTAAGTTGTTAATTGCAACGCGTAGACAAACAAACAATAAAAAAAAAACCACCGCAGACTTTGTTGGCCAACTTGGCGCCAGTTGACTTTTAGCCGGGTCGACAACATACAGTTGCGAACAAAATAATAGCAACACTCGCATACGAAATGTTTTCAAATGTGTCTTTTTTGAGTACATTTATGAAACTTTTGAATACGTTTTCGGAAACGAAGGAAGACTTTTAAGAAAGTGAAAATAAGCATAGTTCTTAATTAAAATTTAACATTATGATTTGAAGGACAAAATAATATCACAATTTTCCAGTTATAAATAAATAAACGATTTCTATTTTATTATATTTCTTACGAAAAAAAAAAATTTTTATATATATTTTGAAAAGAATTCCAGTAGGAGTACTAACTTTAATAGTACATAAAAATATATTAAAAATGAACATTTGAATAAATTGTAAAAATAATGAATTGTTTTTTATTCATTAGCAAATTAGTGGTGCTCTTAATTTGTTGTTACTATACAACGACGACTAGTTGGATAAAGAAAAACATAAGCTCAAACCTTGTAGGAATATTTGTAATTAATTGCCTGTTTGATTATGCTGGCTTAACAGCATTAGCTTTTGTTTGTGCCACAAGTTTCACTTGTTGCAATTCGCCTTTTAATTAATTACGTAAAACGTATGCAAACAATTCAAAAACAGAAAAATAATAAGAGAACATGTGTATAGAAAACTTAACACACACAATATTTTCATAATTATAAACTTTGAGAACACCGCAACCATTTTATTTTTTATTTTTTATTCATTTTTTTAACCAGTTGCATGTTGCTGCCATGACTAGAGGCATGCAGGCCAGAATTGAAAGTTGAGGCAAGTTTTCGAATTTGAATTTGAGTTTGATTGTTGCTGGCAACAACCCAACAATGGTTTCATGGTCAGCATTTGTTGTGGCTGCTGTTGCAGACTGCTTTTTGCTACAGTTGTTTTTGTTTATGTTGCCACTGCGGTTGCCACATTAATTTGCATAATATACATACGTATACGTGTAAGCATTATGTGTGCAGCCATATAAGCCATAGAAGTCTGATTTTACTCGTATTACAAACAATGCACAACTTTACAATTATTGCGTTAACTAATTGTGTCCATCATCTTCTCTTTGCTCTCTTTGCAGGTAAGCTTTTCCAGATGAAAATCACTGCTCAACATGTGTGTGTATGTATATATATAATGGAAAATTACAACTCAATATTTGTGTAAAATATATATAAGTAACCCTAGATGCATAGTGTATTAAAAATAAGTTGTAAGAGTGAAAACCCACACTTCATTTTCCAAGCATAAATGAAAGGTGTCATTAAGCCCAAGACTGACTCTCAAGATTTTCTCAAACTGTACCTGCAATAAAAACTACTCTGATGAATGCGTTTGGCCTGTTTATTAATTGTATTATTACTGACTAACTGTTTGGCCAAATGAATGTTACACGTATTGCCTTAATTTATTAAGTCATTAAGCCCAAGTTTACAGTTACTGCCAAGATTTTCTGCACTCTTCTGCAGAGTGCAATTGAAAATAATCTGCTCGTTAATATACAAATGAACTGGTTGTGTTTTAAGTGTCAATTGAAATTTAATTGTATTATTATTATTATTACTACTAACTTACTGCGCTTGGCCAAATGAATATTTAATTTTTCTGCGCGACTTATTGCCTTAATTATCCAGGCATATGAGAAATGTGTCATTAAGCCCCTCTCAATAATCTTTCTGCCTTGTAGAAAATAATGGATGCATAACACATATATACACACTTACACTCATATAAATATTTATATATATATATATATATATATATATATATATATGTGTGTGTGTGTATGTATGTGGATGGCAACACGCATAAGGTTGCATAATTTCATGCGCATAGAGCAAATAATCACAATCATTTCTCATACGCCCCGTTGGCCGCTGCCGCTTTGTTGTTGCATGCGTTTATCGCTCGACAATTTCAATTGCACATACATATTTTTACTGCTATTAATATTATTTTATGTCGCATTGTCGCATTGTTGCTCGTTGTTGTTGTTGCTGTTGTTGCTGGTGTTGCTGTTGCTGCTGCTGCACAAATTTGCGTGACATTTCTCAATAATTTCGCTTGATATCGCACCACTCCGGGGAGGGGGAGCTGTGGCACTGGGAACGCGGCTGTCTCTCATTACGTGTCCGGGTTCAAAGTGTCACACATAGATTTCCGCATATTTCTGGCGAGCATTGCATTCTTATTTGGTGTGTTTTTGTATTTTTATGGTAATTTACTTGAAATGAGCTGAACTGAGCAGCAAGTCTGCCCATGCAAGCAACCTCCAACTCTTGCCACTTGCCACACTCAGCCAAAAAGCAGAAAACCTCCCTAAATTTTAACAAAGCACACATAAATAAAAATCGTCCTAAAAAATATATAGTTATTTTTGCTTCTAAGCATTCACTTCTGAATTTCGAAAAATCGCTGCAAAAAACTACAAATAAATAATTGTCGAAATTGTCGAAAAAATGTCTAAAAGAAAAATCCACCCTGAGAAACGCAAATCCTGGTTTCTACAAAGCCACAAGCATCAATTTAGTTTTATTTACTATGTGCATAATTTGCTGACGTAAAGAAAATTTAGTGCTATATTTTTCTGAGTGCACCAAAATCGAAAACGTCACTTTTTTGTTTTGTTTTTTACAGCAGCGCTGACTGAATGCAAAAACTACAGAACCACGGCCACTGCCATAGCGACAGAACAGAACCTCCACTGACTTAATGACTTGCCCCTGCTGAGCAACACACGTTGCTCCCACCCCTCCCCCCTCCACCCCCTGCCACGCCGGCACACCTTTTATAGGGAGGTTGCATGCGGGTAACGCACTTACCGCGCACTCATCCAGAACGGCAACGGGAATTTGAATTTGAGCTGGCGTTGCCAGGAAAAACTGGCAGCAGAGAAAAACCCTCACACAACACCACCAACAACAGCAACAACAACAACAACACTAGCAAAAAGAATAACACACAACTGAAAAGCAGCCACAAACATAAAAATCATAATTCAGGTGCATTTGTTGTGCTTCCGACTTCCGGTTAATATGCTCAGGAATTTTTCACTAATTTACATACGAACTGTGTTTGCACTCTGCATTTTTTCATCATTCGTTGTTCGTTGTTCGTTATTCGTTTTATTTTTGTTTTCTTTTTCTGTTGCATTGCAAATGTAATAAGACTTATGCGAGTCGCCACACAAAAATGCTGATAATTGCGAGACATAAAACATTATCTGCGCACTCTAATTAGAAAGAAATAATATCTTTGTGTGCTGACTGGAAATATGAATTAATTAAAGCTATGAAAATAGTTCCGGCTTCAAAATTTCTAGACCTTAAATGAAAATGAATTTGGAAAAATCGCCCAACTTTTGGAATTAAGATTAACACGATTTATTATTCAACAAGTATATTTCTGAAATATTATTATTATATTATTTATATTATTTTCTACTTTTTGAAATATTATTATTATGAAATATATTTTAAAATAATAAATAGGTATAACAGCATTTTTATTTTTTAGTTATTTGATCATTTTCCTAATATCTGTAAGAAATACAGAAATACAAATGTGAAAAATTGGAAAAAGCATTTCCAATGTATCGAGATTTGTCCCTATTTATTCTGAGTGTATATAATATCAGCTTTGACAGCACACGCCAGCCCAGCCTGAAGCGAATTTAAACTGGATTACGTTGCAGGCCAATTTGTTAAATTTTCCCCTTTTCGCAAATGCAGTCATCAACTGATTGCAATCTGTGCCGTGTGTAATTCGTGGCGAGTGCGAGTGTTTCCTTGATTATTCATATACTCATTTTAATGTGCACTTGCGGAGCACTCACGACACTCAAATTGAAATGAAATCATTCAACAATTCGCTTCCGCAAAATTGGCAACATTAAGCATAATAGCATCAAATTTTTGACTTTCACTTGCTGAGAAAAAAAATCATAGAAATTGTAAAATCAGATAAATGAAGATACTGATGCGTATTGTTGTTGTTGTTGTTGTTGCAATTATTGTTATTGTTGCGATTGTTGCTGGTGTTGCCCTTCGGCATATTGTTGGCTCAACAGCCAAGGTAAATTAAGCTAAATAAAGTTGACATGAAAATAATAAAGCGGCTTAAAAGTATCAAGAAAAAAAAAAAAAGCAACCAAAAATGAAAGTCGCAAGTTCACTTTCAATTTTCTTGTTGTTGTTTTTGTTGTTGCCAAGCTGTTGTTTCTTGGTTGTTTGTTATTGTTGTTGTTGCTGTTGTTGTTGTGCAATTGCCGGCGCCACGAGGCCAACTGCAAAATGTGCGGTAATCATTATGAAAAGGAATGGCAAGCGGGGGCGGTGGCAAGGTGTTGCTGGTGGTGTTAGTGGCAGCAACATTTGCGGCACATAATTCAATAAAAAAAAAACAAAAAAAAAACCGCTTATTTTGCAAGCGATGTTTGCTTGTAAAAGTTGAAAATTCACTTGCCGCACTGCGTCTCTTTTTTTTGTTTTTTGGTGGATTACTCAATGTGAATGCTGTGTGAGTCCATTCACTTGCAAAATGAGTAGAATGCACACCCATTAAGCATACGCCGCGTTGTCATTGAGAATTTGTTATGGGCTGTGGCGTATTTTTAGATCCGATTTTTGTTGCTGATTTTTGCAGTTATTATTTTTGTTTATTTTTTTTTTGTTTTTGTTTTTTGCAGCCTCTTGTGCCACATATTCCTATTATTAATTTGTGCCGCAAACTGGTTTGCCGCAAACCGTAATTCAATTTATTTTTTGTTGTTTTGTATAACTTACAACGTGTTTTTTGGCTGTTGGCCCAAACCAGTTACCGTTTTGCTGTTTGCTGGCCATTCTTCGATAGGCCCGAAAGGCCTCGTTTAAATGCTAAGCAGATTGATTTCGCTGGCCGCTGGCCATTTGAATGAGTTATTAACACACCGTATGCAAATTTATATAAATATCAAATTCAATTAAGTAAAGCAATCGACACGTTCACAGCAAATGACCAATTCACAAAAGTAACAGCAGCTGCTTCGAATTACATTCGTGATCCAAATAATTATTATCTTTGCCCATTTTTTGTATATTGCTTCGATAAAAAAATAATGTGTTTGAAGTATAAAAAATTTGGCTACTTTTGGCGACAAGTGTAAGTCAGCTTATAATGCAGAAAGTACATTTCTTGGAAAGGAAACTTAAATCTTGATAACAAGATTTGTTCATTTGTAGAAATATGTTTTCTCATTTTTTAAAATTATTTCTTCAAAAAAATCAAATATTTTTCTTGTTTTTTTTTTCACTTTAGAGCAATTTTCTAAAATACAGAAATTATTTTAAAAAGCATGAAAATCTTTCTAGTATTGAGGCCAATTTACGAAAAGTAATGTCTAGTTTTTTTGCAGTGTGTTTGCATTTGTTTGTTCTACTGCTCATTTAATTGGCTTAAATTTAATTACGATTGTCACAATCTATGCAATGCAGTCGACAGTTATGTTAATGAATGGTCTAAAGCAGACAGGCTTACATTGTTTTCTGAGACATTGTTTTGTAGACTCAGCAGTGTCTGGGATTATCGCTGGTGGTCTATATATATATATAAATACATACATATTTGCCAGATTCATCTTTTCATCATCAAATGTTAATTAAGCTTTGTGGCCGCAAAGTTCACTCGTTGCATTGATGAGGTGTTTTGGGCCTGGCCAAGAACGACAGTCCATTATTACATTAGTACAAGTTATTAAATGCACTCGTGCATTCAGATGCAGCTTAATAGCAATCGCATATTTTCCTTATTTTTGCAATATTACTTTTGCAACTGTCGATGCTTTTTTGCGAGCATTTTTTATTTTCTCTGAATTATCAATTTTATTTGATAATACAGTGTTTGCACTACAGCCAAGAAAAAAATATATATATTATATATATATATATATATATATATATATATATATATATATATATATATATATATATATTTATATTTATTGTATATTTATTGTATATATGATATATGATATATGATATATGTGATTGAAAATGTGGTAATTAAAAAGCTTTTCGTTACTTTCGTTGGATGGGACTTAAAGCTGATTTTTTTTGCGCCATCAGCAAACAAAAATAATAATATTGAACAATGTTTTAAACAGTGTGGTTATTATTTATTTTTAATAAGGTACCATCATTAAATCCTCAAGTAGCAAAAATTGTAGGTCTAAGTTTGTCTGTGATCTCCATAAATATTTAATTTAGCAAAATTTCAACTTTTGACTTGGGCTTATCAAAGTTATTGGGGAAAATGTACAGGCTTTTCTCGTCTTTAATTTGTTATTGGAATATCAAGAAAATTTTACAAAAGCCAATATAAATAATATAATTTAAAATTATTTTATCAAGAGTGTTAATTTTTATTATTAATAAATTTTCGTTGGCTTATAGAAAGTAAGAAATTTAAAGCCTTAACAGTAACATAAGTGAAATGCTTAAGTTAGTCTAAGAACTCTATAAAAATGATGTGCATAAATTAGTCTAAGAATCCTATAAATATTTAATGTGGAAAATGTAAGCTTTTAATTTGGGCTTATTTATCAGAGTTACTGAAGTAAATTGATTGCTTCTTGTCTTAAATTTGCTGTTCGAATGTCAAGAAAATTGTTTCTTTTTTTGTTGCTGTTGTCGACACCTTAAACTGAGTTAAGCCCAACGACAAATTGTGGTCAATTTTCCAGCAATGTGGCCAAAATCCCAATAATTGACTAAACACAAGACACATATATGTGAATGTGTGTGTGTGTTGTGCAAAAACTGCAACTGGCATTTAATTCAATTTTATTTAAATTGCATGCAAAATTGGCAAAATGCATCGAAGGGCTGCAAAATATGCAACCTTAAAATAATATTTTACTCGTAATGCTTGAGCCGAAGTCAACTCAAGTCAACTGAGGCAGCAAAGTGCAATTTCATACCACAAATTTCCACTTAATTGGCGGGATCGAGTACGGGCTGGGTGTGCAACGGGGTTGAGAAGGTCCTGCCGCATGAGGCATGCAGCCTGCCGTCTGCTACCTGCTGCCTGCTGCCTGGTCAGGCAAATTACGCTTAAATTTCCGATGCATATTTTTCAAGGCGATTGCGTACACGCTTTCAACTTCCACTTAGCCACGTCGTAATTTATGTTAATTTACGCAATTTTCCCGTGTGGCAATTGCTGGCTGCAACGGTGGGTGGCACGCTCAAGTGACGCCAACTACACGCAGGAAAAAATCGACTGGAATCTCAGAAATCTTAGAACATTTTTTTATACATATTTGTTCACAGAACACTATCATATTTGCTATTATATTATATAAAAATTAGTATTTTTAGATTTCACATATACATAAATCAGATTTGACGCCGATTCAAATTAAACTTTAATGTAAAACCTGAGCCAGTAAATTGCATTACTTGTTTCTAAATTTTAGAGAAATTATGATTTTAGTTTTTAGAAATGCATTTCTTAATAAAAGAGTATATTTATAATCATTAGTTTTGGGATAGCCATTCTAAATATTATAAATATTTTTAGAATATTTATAATTATTTTTAAAAAAACAAACAAATTTATTGTTTGCGACTTATGGTATATTAATACAAAATTTAGAATTTTAGAAAAGTACAACTTAATAGTAAAAAATGTTTCCGAGATATTCAAAAAATCAACATAATTTTGTGATTGTTGATTTTTGTAAAATTTAAGTTTGTTTTTTTTTTTTTGTTTTTGTTGTCGAGTGTTTGCTTACTTAAGTAAGTCTCGATCATATTAAATACAATGTATACTATATTCAATGCAAGTTCAACTTGTGCAACATGTTTAATTGGAAACTGGCAAATTGAGGAAAATTGTGAAAACTCAACGACGACGAGGCCAATGGCATCCGAGGAGATGAATGGACAGACAGACATCGCTGCGAAATATATTTCACGCACCTTGGACTACTTTGAGGCGTCGCCAAACAAGTTTTTTTTTTCTGTGCTATGCAACAGTGTTGCACACGCACTTGCCAAGTCTCGAGACGACTTCGCCGCCACCTTTATTTGTCCCCCTTGCAACGAGGGGGCACGTTGTCAACACGCAGCTCGTTTCGATGCCGGCCGGCCAAACGGCGCATAAAAATTGCTTTAAAAATCGAAAACAAGACGAGATAAAAAAAAAAACAAAAACGCAACTTGTTCAAAGTGGCACAAAAAACGGTATATGCACACAAGCACAATAACACACACACACGCATGCAACACACACGCATATATGCAACAACATTTCTATCACTCGCACTTAATTCATTTTGATTTCTGTGCAAAGTGGAAATTTATTTGCATAAATTAAAATGCGAAAAAAAATAAATAAAAAAAATTAAAAACATATTTATTTATATGTACATTTTTTATATAAACTTTACATGCAACGTGGTGTATGTATAAATATATATATATATATAAATATATATATATTTTCTCGTATGCATGTCAAGCTGTTTGTCCCGTTATGTTGCCTTGCCACATGCCATGCAGCAAAGGGGTGCAGACAACAGACTGGACTGTTGCATAAATAGAAAATTTATTTATTGATTACGTTGTCTGAATTTGTATAAATTACTTACCAACAAAATGCGTTTTGTCGTATTAGTTTTGTATGCATTTAGTAGTCAAATTTGAAAGTTTCGCATAAATATTGAATACAATTAGAAAATCCAAAATTAAATTGTTTCACATGCTAAGAATTTGGAAAATGAAAATAATATAGCAAATAAACATTTTATTTAGAGAATTTCAATAAATTTCACATAAATCGCTCAGCAATATTAGTAAATAAAAACTAATTTGATTTGGTTGCTTTTTTTAAAGCACACATTCAAAGCTTATTCAAAAATTATTCCTCTTGTTTCACCTAAAGCTATTTGTGTTCAATATCAAATATTAGTAATAAAAATAAAATTAAATAACAAGTGGCTCGATTTAAAAACCGCAGCCGTAAATTAAATCCAATATGCAGCCGCAAAGTCAGCGATTTTAAGTTATGTGACTACTTCCTCAACCTTATAAAACACACACACACACACAAAAACGCACACACACACACAATGCGAATAGCCTTGTCTAAAAGGTGGCAATAAAAAACAAAAATAGGGGTAAAAAAAAAACACATAGATTAGCTGACAACAACAAACACAATGTGAAGACTAATTGTTAATACAAAAAGCATTTTGCACATTGTTGGCGGGCAAAGAGGCATGCAACTAATCATTAGAAGCTTGTTTGCAATTTGCTGTGCCTCAATGTCAATTTTAATTAATTAATATAGGGAAAAAAATAAACGCATACACACTGGCGACTGACTGACTGATGTTGCACGCAGCGATGCGTGGCAGTTAGCAGAACACATCTTCCGCACCCCCTCCCCCCTTGCCGCTCCACCCTTCGTGTTCCTCCACTGGCAGAGGCAGCTCTCACACAGAAATTATAATTCTGCAAACGATATCAACACTCAATAGAGCGACAGTAGCAACAACAGAAGCAACAGCATCATCATCATCACCATCATCACAATTATCACCATCATCATCATCATCATCATCATCATCATCGTCATCCTCATCGTCAGTCGCATTATTAATGATTTTCATAGAAGCAACAACAACAGCACACATCAAATAACAACAATCATGCTGAGGCCACATTGATATGCAGCAAAGTTGTCTGAACAATGATACGGATACAAACTGCAAGCATATGCACTTTACACTCGCAAAAAAACTAGAAAGTTTTCTCAATTTTTAATAATTATAATAAATAAATCCGGTACATTAATGCATATAAATAGATTTTTTACTTTTCAGAAATAGCTTCCAGCTATAAGAAAAACAATTTTCCAAGGCCAGTTGTGTGCATTATTTGTTTGTTAATTGTACAAAGGATTTCTGCTGTTTAGAAATAATTTGTAAATTTAAACAAATTTACTACAAATTAGAAAGGCTTGCCCTGAATCGATTTTTACTTGTTTGTCAGACATTTTTTCATGATTAAAATTCTGTGTATATAAAAAATATAATACTAAAGATTAGAAGTAATCATTTTCGAAATTTAAGCAGAAATTAATGATTGATTAATATTATTAATTATTCGATCTGAGTGAACTTTTTTTTATTCTGAGTGTAGATGTTGTTGTTGTTACTGTGTTGTTGTCACGCCCCCTCGGCATGCAATTGTTAAACCGTCCGCATTGTATGTAGGTTGCATGTAGATACACACATCCATACATATTTGTGTGTACAGAGTTCTAGCTTAGAAAATATCATGTTAGAGATATCAATTTGCTTTTGCACCCAGCAGCAGCAACAGCAGCAGCTGCAGCAGCAGCAACTTCAGCAACAGAAGAAACCACAGCAACAGCAGCAACAGGCGCTCTGACAGCAATAACAATCAGAAAACACAACTGCAACAATTGCTCTTTCTAACAACCCTCATTAAAAAACATGCAGGAGAAATATCAATATCTTTTTTAATTAAAACTCACTCACTTCTCTCTGTGGCAATTTTAATTTAATGCACTCAAACCGAGTGGGAACAATTTATTTTAAGTTTTTGCAGCTGAAATGAAAAGAAAGAGGCTAAATATCTCATATGATATTAAATTGATTTTAATATAGATTTTTATCTGGGTATATAAATTGATTTTAAATCCGCTTTGTAGAACACATCTAGGAATATTTCAGTTCAAGTTACTTTCACATTTTTGATTGCTAGAATAAAAGAGAAAATATAAAATTTTGACAAGTCACTTCAATTGGCTGATAACAATTTAATTTAAGCTGCTTCTTCGTCAACTATATTTGCTGTAGTCTTCTTATACAACGAACTGAAAGTGAGTAAATCATTTATTTATTTATTTGGAAATAAATTGATTATATAAGTTGGAGTCCAATCGTTTTGTAGAACATTTGCAGCGCATTTTCAGTAAAAGTAACATTCCCATTGTTGTTGAAAAGTGGAGCTGGCTTTTCTGTCTGTCATTCTCCCATGTGGATTGCAGCTTACGTTCTCAGAGTTGTGAGGAGCACAATAATTGCTAGCTGGGCTCAACTCTAGCTCCAACTACAACTTCAGCTTCAGCTTCAGCTCGTGTGCAACAACATTAGAGGCAACCAGTTCAGAGTTTGCCGTGGCAGCAATAAAATGATGAGCGCAAGATAACAGAAATTACTTGGTACTTGTATGGTTACGTTGGCCTAAAAACCTAACCGTGAAAAACACATTTAGATTTTGCCTCTCCACTGCCACCATTACCTGTAGCTAGTTAGAGGCAAGCTTCGTTGTTGTTGTTGCCACTTTGGCAGCAGCAGCAACTCCACCTCTTGCCTCAGCTGTTGCAATTTAAAATCATTTTGCAAAAGAGTTTTTTTTTTTGTTGCGCCAGAAACAAAACCAAAGCGTTGAAAATTTCACTGCAAATTACATTAACTGTCTAAGTCTACACAAAAGCATTTGTTGTTGTTGTTTTTGTTGTTGTTGTTGTTGTTGCTGCTGCTGATAATTCTTTGAATATGGCTAGGCTGTATTGCTGGAAAATCCAGGCTTACACATTAACTAGAGCATGAGTGCAATTGGTTCAGTTTTTTTTTTTTATAAAACATAACTATGAACTTTTCTTACACTTAATCGGCAACTTAATCTTTATGTTTAAATCGTTCTTTAGCAAGGTACAAATAAGTACAATAGTTAAACTAGTTTTTTGAGGAAATGAAAGTTTCCGGCTTGATTAAGTGAATTGAACCGAACGCAATTAATCAAAGTTTTAGCCAACTTCTTATGGCCTCTTTTGTAGTTCACTAAAGAAATAAATCAACCTGAATTTAATTTCTAAATATAGGAAAACTTTTTGTAAAAAGGTTTGCCATAAATTGACTATCAAAAATTTGTTCTCTTTTTTAATAAAAAAGTTTTGTTACTGAAAAATGTCAATATTTTATAAAATATAAATAATATTAATATCTTAAGATGTATGCTTTGATGATAGAAAACAACACCATGAAAATTTGAAATATATTTTCTAAATTTAAAAAAAATCCTAATGAAAATCCTGATTTTGTCAATGGGACAACCATAAATCTTAAATCTTACACGCTGAATGCTAATCTGAAACTTTGTTTGATTTTTTTCGAGTGTAGCGTTGATATTTTTTACAATTGCTTCACTGTATTTTAGCAATCATCAAACGTGGAGCTTTGTATAGTTTTATTGCTGGCAGTTGCTGTTAGCCACTTGGCATTTTCCGCCTTTGCTTTCGCCCCAGCCAAGCCTCAACTTGCCACACCCCCCGCCTAAATTCGTCCCCCACCCGCTCCCCTGCTTAAGCTGATCCACCTCGGCCCAGGCCCAGGTTGATTGTATTTGGTCAAGTCTTGCAGTTTTTGGAGCCTGCCTCAATGTTGGGCTCAGCCTCCTCGATCACAGAGGTTAAACGTTGCAACTGTTGCAGTTGCAGTTGCAGACGCAACAGCGGCAACATGATGATAATGAAGTTTTTTTTTCCTATTTCGCTGATGATCAGCATTAAAAAGTTTTGGTGAGTTGATGGTTGCAGCTAACCCATATTTTAGGTCATAATATGGTTGCCAACAATGTTAGTGGTCAGCATTTTGAATGGCGTTGTGAAAAACATTATAAACCGATTTTTATTGCGATTTTTCTTTGCTGTTGTTCGCTGTTCGCAGTTGTTACTATTATTGTTGTTGTTGTTGTTGTGTTTGTTGTTGCTTGTGGTTGCTTGTGGTTGCTGCAACCTTTTAAGGCGGTTAACTACCCATTAAGGGGCGTTTCTAATGGCACAAACCGATGGTCAAGCGGTGCTGCAGCCAAACTCCTTTTGGTCTTCGTCATGATCATCATCATCATCATCATCAGCATCAGCATCATCATCGTGGTCATCATTGTCATCATCATCATCGTTGATTCGTGCCACATACTTAAAGATGTTGAGGAAGAGGAGAACCATTTTACTGCCATTTTACGCTGCTGGCTAAGTACAAATTTTACTTGTTTGGCATTTTACTGGCTAGAACGCCCCATGCCCCCATGCCCCATGCACCATGCCACAGCCAACAATTGCTGTTATTGTTGTTGTTGCTGTTGTGGGCTGTGCCAAGTCGTAAAATCATAATACAAGTTAATCGGCAGTATATATGTGTGTGCCGTAGCCGAATGCCTCTCCCCCTTCCTCACCCCTCCTCTCTATCTCTCTCTTTCTTTCTAGAAATATTTGCAACATTTTTGGGGTCTATTGAAATGCAAATGGTTTTATCGTATTTAATTTTTTAGCTGTGGGTTTTATTTATTTAATTCAGTCTAATATCAGTTGACACAGAAAATATACAAAAAGTAACAAATAAATTAAATTAAATTAAAACTAAATTGTAATATTTACATTTATATACAAAATATGTATATATATATTTACAAGATTTCTGAGCGGTATTTAAAATCAAAATGCTTCAACACTTGTTGCATATATTGGAGGAAATAATACACAATCAGACAAAATAAAAATAGTTAGTAAAATTAGTGTAGAATCCCAAACAAATGTTATTCATGAAAAAAGACGTTTATAATTCAGTGCTAAATGATAGAAGTGGAGGATCATGCGAGGAATAATTAATTATAGTTAAGAGAAAGGGGGCAACAGTCCCCAAGGAGAGAAGAGTCTCCTCTCTCGAGTTCCCCTCAAACCTGACATTTGTCCTTGTCATCAATTGTTGGTTGCGTGGCGTGGCTTCCGCTTGTTGCCAATTGTTTGAATGCAGCAAGTTTTGAATGCAGCATGCGACGAAGCGTTTTTGTCGCCATTTGAATTCTGGTTTATTTAATGACTTTTTGCAATTGTTTTCGTGAGCGGATTTACAAAAATTGACTTGACTTAAGTTGAGTTTGGTAAGCGTTGCTTTGGTTTCGTTTCGTTTCGTTTCGTTTCGATTGGATTCGCTTTATTCACATTTTGCAGCTCAAGGTTAAGCGGCTTTTGGCTGCGCTCAATTTGTTATTGCAAGAAATAAAATACAAACCAAACCTGCCCCTGCCCCACTCTGCCCCCCTCTGCCCAGCATAAATTGGCGTCGTCACCGTTTGTTGTATGGTACAATTTCAATGAGTGGCAAATAATTGCGGCTTGTGTTCGTAATTTGTTGCTGTTGCCTACCTCTCTGTGTGTGGTTATTAAAGTGCCTGATTGGATATGAGTTTAAAATGTGGGTTGAGGCAAATTGCAAGGCACATTGCAAAAAATAGAAAAAAAAAAATAATAAAAAAATAAAAAATACAAATTCAATCGATAATTGCATGGCAAGGTCCACAGGTTGAATAAAAACGGCAACTCAAGAACTTGTTGGCGGAGTTGTTTTTATAGCGTTTGGTTTATTCTTTTTTATCGATCAATCTTTAGTGTTATCAGTTCTTATTTCAACTGAGATCTAATTGCAGTTTAAGATACGCTACACTTAACTTATTTGCTCCTTGCGTAATCTTTGCAACTTGAAGTTGAACTCCCCCAACTTTGTGACTTAAGCGATCTGCTTTTCATTTAAACTCACATACAATTTATAGCAGTCTCTCTGCACTGGACTCTACTGGATTAGTTGGTCAATTTGCCAGTTCGTCAATTTGCCAGTTCGCCAGTTTGCCAATTCGCGCTTGACATTGATAAATTGAACTTTGGAAAGTGTGGTTGCGCTGATTTCATAAGAGTAAAACAAGCACACGTTGAGATGCAAATACACTCGGAAAAATCGGCGTAAAATATAGAAAATTGAGGGTCAAAATATATAAAGACATTTTTTTTAAAATTTGCTCCTAGTCTGAAGAAGATGACAATTTTTCCTATATATATAAGTATAAATAAAATTGTGTTCTTTTTTTCAAATTCATTTATATGGATTTTTATAAAGTTTTTAAAATGTTTTTGTGAATGTGAAATTTTGAAATATCTATAAAGTAACAAAACAGGCGAAAATATGAGAACATTGCATATACTACTTTTTATCATTATGTAATATTTAAAAAGTAGCAATATAAATAAATAAAGAATTTTTTAATTAAATTATATTAAGTAATAAGTAAACAAAGCGAATAAGAAAATTATTCAATTAACACAAAATTAGACATAGAAAATTCCAGCCTAAAATTTTGAAAAAGCTACAAGCATCCATTTTAGAAATGTAGTTTTTGAATGGCAAACTTCGCATATTCAGTCAGTTTTTTCTCCCAATTGTAGACCTTGACCGCCCCCTGGCTACCCCCTCAAAGAGTCCTTCCACTCCGATGACAAACATGTTCAATTTATGCACTTAACATGGCGTCTCTGCGCATTTGTCCGTTGCCAGTGAGGAGACAGAGGACACGGGGCAATTTACGCATTTTATTTGATATCAGAGTTGGTGCCTTGTTTTGTTGCCATGATGAAATTAACGGCAATTAACTTGATTCGCTTTGTTGGTGTTGCCACATTTGCTGACTGCTCGGGCAATGCATTTTATCGGTACGAGGCATGAGGCAATAATTTAAGAAATTGACAACTGAATCACACACCGAACTGGAACTGGCACTGGAACTGTTGCTTCCAGATTGCACTGCCAAAGGCAAGGAAAGAGTAAGTGGAAGGAGGAGATGGGGGCAGGCCGGGTTGCTTTGACCGCAGTTGTGGCGACTAAGCAGAAAATTAACGCGTAATTAGTTGTTCCTTTTAAAAGCAGCCTTGTCATCATTTGGCGATTGCGGCAGGGGCGGGGTGAGTGTGGCATGTGTAGGAAGTGTCGCCACTTGACTTGTTGCTTTCTTTGTTTTGTTCCAGTCGTTGATTAATGAGCTGCGGCTGCCTGCTCCGTGCCATTGACTTTGATGTGTGCGTGTGTGTGTGTGTGTGTTAGCCGCAATTTAAATTGCTGTCAATGATCGCCGTGATTCAAATGCAGCTCAAGCTTACGTGTCTTTATAAAATATAGTTAACAAAGCAGGTTGTTGTTTGAGTTTGTCGATCGCAGCTGATTAGAGCAATATATGCTGGCTGAGGTCAGCTTCAGATGTGGGTTGAGCTGAGCGCATATATTATGACTTCAACTATTCGTGTATATATAATATATATTATTTATCACGGCAAGAGTTGTGAAATAATTATGCAGAGATAAAACCGGCTTCTGCACAATCGGAGATAATTAATTACATTTTAATTATAACATTTATTAATAGTTGTTGGCTTAAATCTTATGCAAGGATTATTTTAAAAAATTGTATTTTCGATTATATATTATTGATAGTAGAGCTTGTTATGCTTGCTGCGATCAGCTTTAGATTGGGGGTTGACTTAACTGATCCTATGTATGCCATATAGCCATATAGCAAGCAATCTGAAATAGTTAAGCATAGATACAACTGGGATGTTTATTAATAACTATACAATTTACAAGTAAATAAATAAATATGTAAATTAATAAGCGTTTATCCTCTTAATAAATAAATAAGTAAATATATAATTATATATAATAATATAATAAACTAATAAATATACATGTATGTAATTTTTGATTTGAGAAATTGTTAATTTTTTTGGTATTCAGTGTATAATATTTCGAGCTTGGTTAACACAGATCTGCGCAATCTGAATTACATTTAGGCCAATGCACTTATTGACTTCCAAAATGGTCTGTGTTTTGGAATGCAGTCTATAATATTTAGAGCTTGATTAAGAAGCCAACTGTTGGATAAGCCAAAAAACCCTCCGATGAAACATACTGTTTGCAGTTGCACTTCAGTTGTTTTTTATTTATTTATGTTTTATTTTTTTTTTGTTGTGCTTTATAAATATTTAACAGAGTCGGAGCTAACCGTATTTGGACAGCGTTTAATTGAGGCCCCACCTGTTTGGGCCGAGTGCTGTTGTTGCCCCAAAACTGGCTAATTTACACAATGAAAGGTCATTGTTTCCACTTCAATTAGCCTCTTGCCAGTGCCAGCAATTTTTATTGTTGCCGTGTCCAAATTGGAGTGCCTGTCATTTTGATGAACTGAGCACGACTCAGGCAAATACAGAAAGAAATAAAAATCAACACTCAAATCTAGGCTTATGACAAAATGCCGCTGACTGTTTTCATGTCAATTTTGCTGCATAAAATGCCAAATTGTCTGGCAAAGCGAATCGACGACTTCGAATTTTGCCCAAATTTGGCAAGCGGCAAGCGGCAAGTGACCAAAGCTGTTGCGACTGATTGTTGCCATCTATTTGGAGACCGGCCGGCATGTACAAAATTGGTTGGCTGGCAGCTTGTTGCATGCAACGAAATTGCTAAGCGCTTGGCATCTTATAAAGAGCTACACTTAAAAGAAAAAAGGGAAAATTCATATAATTTGACTTGATAAAACTTACCGCTTAGCTCTAATAAAGCCGAGCCAATAAATTACGTTACTTGTTTCCAAAAATTGTATAAATAAATATTACTAGAAATTAGTGTTTTTTTTTTACTTTTAGAAAGTTGTGTAAAATATAGAAATTTCCATCTTCTTGTGATTATCGATTTAGGGCGAGAATTTATATTTTTTTTTCTTTAGTAATAAAAATATTTGAAATTCTCAAGCGATTTACTAAAAATTAGGTAGATTTTGTTTGCCAAGTGTAGTTTGAGCTGCTCGCACGCATGTCAGTCAGAATGTCACACAGCTATGCGCAAATTAAACAGTCTTATTATGACAGGCAACGCACACTCATACACACACTCACACACACACTCACACACACACACACTCAGGCACAACAAAAGTGCAGCGGACTTTAGCCAGTAATAACAAAGTAAACGAAAGTCATAAAATTAAATTTAATCCGCTTGGACTCTTACCGGTTGGTTTTCCTTAACTCTTGCCACACCCACTCGGAGCGAAGTCCCCTTACTGCCCCCTCCCCCGCTCCACAACCCCTTTTTATCCTGTGTGTTAAACTTTCGTGTAATCCGCTTGTTGTCGTCGTCGTTGCCAGCTTGCATTCTGCCAACTCACTTAAGCAAATGACCAGGCCAAGACATCGCTCGGCCAGTTTGCAGTACACACACGCACACGCACACACACACACACGCACAACCAGATTGCATTAAACTTTTTTTTTCTGTTAAGTTGTTTGTTTTTTTATTCCTTATTATTTTTGTTTGTATTTTTGCTGCTGCTGTTTTGTAGCTGTTTATCGGCTTGTCGTCTGCTTAAAGTGTTGCAGCATTTTTCTGCGTTTTTTATTTGTGAATATTCTTAAGCAGCGGCTTTCGGTGTTTCCTTTGTTTGCCCCTCGAATTTTTTATTTTCAGCGCATAATTAATTTAAGATGCACATTAATTCCGAATCGGGCAACTTCAAGTGCCCCGCGGCACTTGAATGAATCAAATTTGATCAGTTTGTGTGTGATTAAATAATATTGTATAAAAAAACAACTGTTTGTTGAATTTGGTAAACTGGAAGGAAAAGTGACATGAGATTTACATCAAAGAAAATACATACACTCAGAAAAAAGGTGGTCCTGAATCTCAGCAAACATGCCATCAAATTGAGGCACTTACATTTATTACAATTTAATTTTAAATATTATAATTCGAACAGCTCAAGTCGTGTGTATTTTTTAATTTTGTAATATATTTAGATTATATTTATGGGCAAGGGTATTGCAAGGCACTCATCATTTAGTCATTCAGTCATTTAGTCATTCAGTCTGTCTGTCAGTCATTTTATGCAATGCCTACCAGTTGTCGGCCTTCATGGCTAATTAAGTCGCTTAAATTGACACAAAAGAAGGTTAATGTGTGGGTGTTGGCATTTATGAGGTAACACACAAATAACACATACAACACACATGTGTGTGTGTGTGTGTGTGTGTGTGTGTGTGTTTGTAGATTGCAGCTGCACTCGCCCGAAATATGTAAATATTGTTACGTATCTCTTTAATAGTTGTCATAAATGAAACACCCCCACAAAATGCTAAAATGTGAGGTGTAAATACTCAATTTGTATGTGTGTGTGTGTGTGCTTGTGTGTGTGTGTGTTGTGTCGACTGTGTGTTTGTTACCAAGGCAAAAAGTGGGAGTTGCCAGCCGTCGTCTTTGCACCGAAAAACATTCAAAATTTATTTTAAACATTATTTTTAAAAAGTGACTAAAAAAACAGCGAAGGAATTTTTGAACAAATTACTGATTTGAGAGTAGGTCGAATGAACAATTGGGTTATGTTTTATGGTCACAGTGCAGTTAAGTTGAATGATACAAATTTGGGTTATGTTTTATGGGCCAGACTGAAGTTTATATTTTTATAAAAAAAAACATATAGTTGTTTTGTGAGCAATATTTAAATTTGTAAAAATCTGAAGCTCTTAGTAAATTCACAAATTTTATACATATATATTAATATATATGAATGAAATGCAATTGAAAATCTGGCTGCTGTCATGAGACAATAATCTCTTTATATTTACATTTCGTACAGTATAAAATAGTTATATTTACCGTTTAATTATAATAAAATGTGAAACACATGTATTTGTTCAACACTGTTGCAACAAAATTGCCACGTTTGCGCGGACAAAAAATGAAGCAATTAAGCCAATTGGAAAATTGCATGTCCCACACACACACACACACACACACACACAATATAAACAAGAGCAAATGTGTGTGTGTGTGTGTGTGTGTGTGTGGCTAATGCAAAAAAGATAGTAATCGACAAAGGCGCGAACAATGTCGCCGTTGATGAGATACTCGTCGCGAAGTGCAAATTAAAATCCAGTTACAAAAAATCATCCAAAAACAAATGTACTCAAATTAATAAAACGCCGGCAACAAGCGCTTCCAGTTTTCAATACTGATTGGCCGCTGTTTTTTGTGTTTTGTTTTTTTTTTGTGAGTAACAACAACTAATACGCATAATAACACACACACAGCCACACACACACACACGCACACACATTCGTGGCTCTTAAATGTCAGCGGCTACAAAGAGGCGCCGTTAAAGCTGGCCCATAAAATCGCATATAAATTAATCAGAAATTCTCGCGAGCAAAAGTAAGAATGTTGTTGTCGTCGAGTGTGATCGACTTCCAGATACCCTGCAGTCAGGTGTTAATTGTATAATAAATAGTATTAGATATTACAGTTAATTAATAAATATTCTAGTTTTATTTAAATAATTTAATTTAAATAAAACTTAAAATTGCGCACTCAAATGTAAGTAGGTGTGGAAGTACATATGGAAAATGAATGCCTGATGATCGTAAAAATCTCAATATGAGCAAATAGTTTTGAACATAAATTGGCTGTCATTTAGTCGATCTCGATTAAATTATTGGACAAATATATAAACTCAATTAATTATAATTTGGATAGGCAGAAGAGATATCGATAAGCGCTGAAATGAAATAACTTCAAATCTGAAGTCCCTGAGATCCGATGTAAATAGCTATATAGACTCTACTGTTGTTGATCAATAATAAGAACAAGTATATATTACTATTTTTTATGTTTTATTATTATATTATTGTATTATATAATACATACCTTATCACTAAACCATTATACCTTTTGCGTTGCACCAAAAAAAAAAACAAATGCAAAATTGGCAAGATTGTGTCATACGCAGGCTCCTTGTTGCCAGTTTGCCAGTTAGCCAGCTCAAGGCTGGCTTTTGTGGCTTGCATAAAATAAACATACAGCAGATTTATGTGGCAAGCCACCAAAAAAAAAGACAAAACGGAAAACGGTAAACGCTGAGGCAAAAGCCAGCCGCGCCTGCGCTTGGAAACTGGCCTGGGTTCTCTGAGGCAGCTGATTTCTGGGGAGTGGTGCCCATTTGGCCTGACTTGACTTGACTTGACTTTGTTGGGGCCAATACGGAACCGAGCACGAGGGCTTCGGGGGTGGGGGAGGGGAGTCACTCCGAGGCTAAGCGTAGAGCTTTGTATTTTTAATTTTTTTTTGTTTTATTTGTTCGAGTATCTCGCAATGCTGCCCAAATGCTGACAGGCAAATGGATGACCGTTTTCTGGCTGTCTGCTGTCTGCTAAATGCTTGTATCTGTTGTGTTGCCAAAAAGACCTTGGACTATGATTTTCCACTCTGTTCTCTTTATTACATAATTCAACTCTGTGTGTGTGTGTGTGTGTGCGTGGGGGCCAAAGTCGAAGGCAATAGATTGTTAATTGAATTGGAATTGAAAACGAAAACCAAGCGTGAATTTCTAAAACTTACCCAAACTTAGCGCTCAACATACATAAATATTGTTTTTCTTTTCTTTTTTTTTTTAAGTTTTTTTAGCTGCGGAAATTGATTACAATTTAGTGCAGATGCGGCTTAAAAACTGTAATGACACTTGCCGAAAATACGAAAATAAAAATAATGTAATCTTGGGAGAGCTTCGCAAGAGTGCAAGTGAATTTTTGTAGCTACCCCAAACTGTTATTTGAAATATATTTATGGCTGAGAGCGCTCGACGACCAAGTCAGCCACAGTTTCACAATTCACAAAGTTGCCACGTTTTCCAAAACTAAAGCTGACAGCTAACAACCTGAAAATGTCTATACAATTTTCTTTGACTAGTTTTCATTTCATTTGGGTTTTTTCGTATACCCTTTTAAAGGGTATTTTAATTATTTCAACGAAGCAAACACGAAAAGTTGTAGTGGAAAATGTTAGAAAAAAATTACCAAAAAATATAGTTTAAAAAAAGAGCAACAGAACCAATCAATATTGAATATTAAAAGAATTAATTTTAACACAAATTAATTAAATTAAATTAGCTTTCTCTGGTTCTAAATAATATTTCTAAAAACTAGATACACAAATTGAGGCTAGCCGAGATAGGGAAAGCATTTTAAAAATATGTATTATTAAATAGTAATATAATAATTCTTAGTCATATAGCTTACATAGGAGTTATCGGTCGAAAATAATTGCGTTCCACTAGGGTATGCAATATTCGGCTTGCCTAAGATAAACTTTTATCTATTTTCTATTTTTTTGGGTGCGTGCGGTGCATAAGCAAGGTCTTGTTTTTTGTTGTTGTTTATTGTCTGCTGTTGCTGTTGGTTGTTGCTGTTGGTTGTTGCTGTTGGTTGTTGCCGTTGGTTGTTGCTGTTGGATGTTGCTGTTTTGGGTTTCGTTGTTATTGTGGTTGGTTGACTGGCTGGCTAGGTTTGTATTAGTGCCCCACCTACTACTCTTAGAGCAGACGCTTAACGCTTCGTCAATTTGTTTTCTTCTCTCTTGGCTGCTGTTGCTGCATTTTGTAGGCCTTTTTACAATAGTGACCTCATTTCTTCTAAAAAAAGGCAACAAATTAGTGTAGAATTTCGGCTAATTCATATACTCCAAGTGTGTATGATGACCAGCTGCGATTAGCTGCAGAGCAAAAGATGCGTCAAATTTGAATACAATTCATAAAGAGACCGACGACAATCAGCGACGAGTAAATTGTTTTAGCTGTCAAGTTTGCCTTGCCTGATTTCTAAACCAATTAACATGAATTACAAATGTCACGTTGGCTTCTTTTTTTCTCTCTGTACACATTCAAAATACCACACAGCGTTGAGGCGTTGTGAGGCGTGGCCAGTGGCTCAAACTGGGGCGATCTACACTCAGAAAAAATAATTGCTCTCCAACGAGATGTAAGATGTTTTCAAATTAATTAACATGAATTTAAAAACTATTTAAAATGCTTGTGTAAATGTTTATAAATAATATAAGCAACAAAAAGGCTAAAAATAATAATCCTTCTATGTAAAAAAAAATACATAATTTTTCTTTATTTTAGAAAAAAAACCACCCTTAATTTAACAAAGGTAAACCTTGGCCTATAGAAAGCCACAATCATAAATTTCAGAAATTTACGTGCTGAATAATATGTTAAACAATATTTATCTCAAAAGGTGGGTTGATTATTTTTCAGAGTGTATATGTGACATTGGCTGTCGTTGTTAATTTGAAACACTTGCTGCTGACCGCTGGCCAAACACTTCCTGGTTGCTTTGACATTTGTTGACCACACACACACACACACACAATTATATATATATATGTACACATATACCCCTCCTCCTCCTCCTAGTGGCATTTCATGTTACGCTATCACAGTGCAAAGATCAAATAGTCAAGCAACGGCAACCGCTGCTTTGGCTGCTGTTGCAGAGGCAACTGCAACTGTCAACTGGTCGACGTAATTAATTGCCGCAACAACATGACCGTCAACAACAACAGCAACAGCAACAACAACAACTGTTGACCATGGCCACATCTTTGACTGCACTCTGTGCCTCAGCCTCATGCACAGCCTCGCCTGCCCCACTTGCCCCACAGAGGCGACGCACAGGCATCTGCCCGCAGTTGGGTTGGACACTTTATGTGGCAGATGTGCTCGTAAAGATTTCCTCATTGTTGAGCGTGTGCATAAAAGCATTTTTAGCATTTTACCTAGCCAAAACTCTACATACGTTAAACGCGTGCCCCCTCCACTCCCCTCCCCACACCTCCTTCCACACACCCCTCTCCGCTCTGCTGCCCTGCCTTGCACATGTAAACAATTTCGAAAATAAAATCTTTGGAAATGTGTGTCACTTGTCGCTTGTTGCCTGCCATCGCCACTGGGTAAAATCTTTTCATACACTCAGGGAAAAAAAGTCGCCCCCAATTTTAGCAAATCGCCATAGTTTTAACGCCAATCTTATTGAGAAAGTAAATTTAGAAAAAATAAATTATTATTTAAAAAAATGTATTTTAAGATTTTATAATTACAAAACTTCTTTACTATTTATATAATTTCATTAGTTGTTTTTGATTGTTGTATGGTTTTCATCTCTACTTTTAAGAAATGCATTTCGTAACAATATATAATTTTTTCGAGTGTACAGATTGTCCACATAATGAATATAAATAGAAAAAAAGAGTAAACAGCAGCTCTACAACTTTAGACCGATATATTCTTTAATGTGTGTAGTCCGAGGGAGGCATGTTGAAAATGCGGCTGGCACTCTTCAAGAAGACTGCCAATTAGCCAGACTTTTGCTGCAACCTTTTCATTTTTTAAGTTTGCTAAATTCCAAAGGGCCCTATTAAATTTATATATACTAAACTAATAATTAAGACTTTCTCAATCTACTACTAATTAGTTTGCGTAGTTAAGCAGGGATTGCTTGCAAAACTAAAGGGGGGAGGGTAAATTAAGGTTTACTCAATTTTTCATAACTCATACAGTTGCCACAAAAGATCAAAGTGAATTGTTTATATATATTCCATATAATTCAGAATCGAGGACAATTCACGCTTCGTTTTTTACTGCGCATTTAGATGACAATTGTGTTGTGATTACAGCTGTTCCAATGACAATGAGCAATTAAATCGAACACAATAATGAGCTAATCTTAAAAAAAAAAATCATAATAAAAAACTGCGCATAAAAAGAAAAATTATTAATAAAACGCCGGACAAAGCAATGCATTTTGCATATATATAGAAAAACTTGTATATTTTATATGAAAAAGAAAAAATAAAACTATCAAAACTGGTGGCTTCAAGTGCACGCAGCTGTGCAAAAATATGCAAAAATTGAGATTAATGTCAACGGCAATTGCAAGCACACACACACACACACACATAGATTAAGTGTGTGACAATCCAATCTCATCCAATTCAATGAAATTGCACTGGAGGCCGCTGCTCCAAAACTGTCAACACCAAAAAAAAAAAACAAAAAAACAAAACAAAAACAAAAACGGTGACGTGACAAAGTTGCCATTTACAATTGACACGTGTGCACTGATAGCTGGCAACGCTGTTAATCTTGTTGTTGTTGTTGAAGTTGCCACTGACAAAGTGAAACAAAGCAAATAGAAATCGCAATTCGCTTTATGGCCAGCTGCGCATTAATCGGGCCAAGAACCAGCAACTGCAATAAGCCAGCACGTGAGCACTGATAACTGAAACGGAAGAACTGCCTCTTCTGCTGCCTCTGCTTCTGCTTCTTCTTGTTGCACTTGCCACACAGCGGTCACTTGTGATAAGCACAACAACCAACATTACGAAACTTGCTCGCAAAGATAAGAGACAAAGCTTGCTGCAAGTTGTTCATCTACAGGTTTATTTGCACTGCTCGATTACAAAATCAATGCCAGCGAAAATGCTGATAATATTTATGTATTTATTTAGCGTCTGATGACTGGTATCAGTCGAGGCGGAAAAAAGTACAAACACTACAAAATAAATTCAATTAAACTAAAAATAAAAAGTAATTTTTAAAAATATCAACGCTGATAAGTTATTTATTTATTTAATGTCGACTGATATCAGTCAAAAACACAAAAGGTAAAAAATGATTTAATTAAACTAAAAATAACATTTAATATTTAAATTGAAGTACTCGATTACCAAATCAATGACAAGGATAATTTATTCATATATTTATCTAACGTTGGCAAAAATCATCCAACACTCAAAACTACAAGGAAGTTAAAAAAAAATAATTGAACACATACATTTACATTTAAAAGAAAACTATTTATATGTTTATATATATTTTATATTAATTTACGCCTTTGTACTTAAATCTATAACCTTTCTCGGTTGTTTTGAAAATCCTTAAGGGTGATCTTAGTGAATAAAAATTATATATTTATTAATGCGCCGAGTGCAATCCATGGAAATTGATGCGACCACAAAGAGAATTAATCTACTTGGCATAGTTTAAAGTTCCACAAGCTCCGAAATAGCTTTTCCGAATGACCAGCACCAGTCAAATGACCCCATTAATTTTACGGCACACACAAAATTCGAATGGAGGAAAACATTCGTCGTCGAAAGAGGAAAAAGACAGAAAAAACATCGACGCTAGTTTGAATAAATTATTTAGAAAATAAATGACCAGCGATTTTCGAATGGGACTCTTTTCGAAGCATCTTGCCTTTAATTAGATGCCAAGTCAAAAGCCCTCTACCTAATTAGGCCTGACTCTCCGGAGCACCTGAACCCAAAATAACTCGAAAAACCAAAAATAAATAATCAACAAAGTGGCTGAAATGCGAGGAAAACCCAATTTGAGGTAAAGAAAACATAAATTCAAAGGTGTTAAAAATAGTCGAAACTGATAATAGAACAGGAAAACAAAAGAAAACATTGTAAGGCATTTATTTTAGTTTTTTATTAGATAAACATTTTTAGATGTGAACTTGAATATATATATATGTACATGTATATATAGACAGATGGAGAGGGAGAACATTAAAGAGTGATAGATAAACGCAAAGGTAGGTAAATGTAACTCGTTACAATTGTATACAGTCATAATTATAGATTGTGTGTAGTTGCAGATACTAGATTAGATTGTCATATATATTATCTATATCCATTGTACCATAAAATGAAAGTCAATTATCAATATTTGTATTTTGAGTATTTGCCTGGCTTTCTTTGCCTTATTTTCCAGTTTCGAGGCAAACATTTCCGCGTTTTATAGACTTCATTTGAATAGTGGCTGGCTTAACTATTTTTATATTTAATTCATTTATTGTGTAATTCCAGATTGCTTCTAGTTACAGACTCCAGATTATATAGTCACATACATTATTACCTTATATTCTTTAAAACTATTAACCCATAAAAAGAAAGTCTTTGGCGCTAGAGTCAATTATGAATACCGCACTTGATCAACTGAGTATATCAAAGTGGTTTTTCATTTATTTTTCCTTTTTTTTTTCTTTTGAGAAATATTGCTAATGATAATTATTGATAATACTTTTCATTGCGAGCTGAAGCGAACCAATTTCCGCATTTTAATGGACAGGTCCAGCATTAATTTTAATGGAGTCCGGCTTAGATCTTTTCCATAAGCCACATATAGTTTAATTGATCTATTGCTGTTGGTTGTATCTCAATTAAAAGTTAACTGATTTGAATTTTATTATGATTTAGCCTCGACGCATTGAAAGTTGCTGTTAACCTGTCCTAAATCCTAGAACCCGGATGACTTTCCATTTAACTGTTATAAGTGTGTTATTTTTTGCACTTTTTAAATAAATGCAGTTCAATTCAGAAAAAAAATATATAAAGCTTTTCATATAAATTCAGTTATTGCTTAAAAATAAAGTTTGTGATAATAGTTAAATATCACATAAATAGTTTAAACAAAGATCTGCACAAAAACAGCCACAAATATTTTAAGCAAACACAATCAACATTGGGTATATCTCAATTATAAGTCAACTGTTTTGTATTTGTGCAGATGCCTCCACTCGTTGCAAGTTGTTGTTGTTGGCAGTTTGTTGCCGCCGCTGTTTGACAAATGCGGAATTTTCTTTGCGGTTTTTTGCTGCGATCGTTGCCATCAGATTTAAGACAAAGTTGCTTACAGAAAAATAAAAAACAACAAAAAAAAAACAGGTGCGGAGCAGCAAAAACAACTCAAATAACAAGATGCAAGTTTTGTGAACTTTTAACTGCCCCCGCCTCCTTGATGCACTTGCAACTGGTTGTTGCCTGCTTTTTCGTTTTGCAAATTTAAATTCATTCACCTGTAGAAATGTATATATATTGTTGTTGTTTGTTTTCCAGTTGTTGCCAGTTGTTGTTTATTGGCTACTGTTTTGTTGTCGATGTTGTTGTTGTTGTTGTTGTGTTACTTTCACTTTTTTTTATTTGTTGCACACACAGCGAGCTCAGCGAAAATCAAAGCAACGGTGTCTTCTATCCACTTTTAAGTGCAGCTGTCTTTCCACAATTCGTTGCCTGTTTGCATTTGTTTAAAGTGCCACATGCAGTTTGGTTTATGCAACAACTTAAACATATCAGCTGTCTTATTGTCGTTGTTGATGTTGTTGTTTTTCTTCTTTTTCTTCATCTCTATGCACATAAAAGTAGAGAAAAAAGCCCCCAACGATTTGTGGCTTACAGGTGTTTGTCTGCAGCACCACAACAGCTTGCAACAACTGGCTGCAACTGGCTGTTGCTCTACAAAAAGACACCATATAAACTTAAAAAAAAATATATAAGAAATGAGGAAAAACTCTGTGCCAATTTATGGCACACGCTTCGCAATATGTTACAAAAAAACTGCAATTGGCTGGCATTATTTAAGACTTCGTATTGTTTTCCATCATATATAAATATATGTATATATATAAATATATATATATATACTTTTATTGTTGTCTTTTATTGTTATTGCTAACGGCATTTAAATATAGCCGCATTGTGATAATTTAACAATTAACCACATTAATACAACTTTGTCTCTTTTGTCTCATTGCAGGTGCGTATTTCATGACGGTTAAAGTTAACAATTAGTCAGTCTAGTCTGACAATCAGGTAAAACTTATGGAATTAATGGCTGACTGGCTTTTTGTGATATATATAAATATAAAAGTCGCCAATTTGTTATTTGTAAAGATTTTAAAATAAATAATATCTTCATGGACTTTCATTCAACTGAGACAACTGTGATATTTTTAAATCTTTTTTTAAATAAACGAATTTATTGCTTGATAATTAAATTAAGGAGAATTAAATTCAGCTGACATAAGTGTGTTATTTATAAACGTTTTTAAATAAATGCAGTTATGAGTTAAACATTTAATCTAGGAGACATTTCGTTCAACTGTGAAATTGGGTAATTTTTAAAACTTTTTAAATAAATGCAGTTATTGGTGAAAAAAATATATTTTGGAGGGCTTCCATTCGACTGTCATAAATAAACCGAATGAAAAGGGTTTTTAAATTAATTAAATCGTTGGTTAAATTAGTAATTTATTATAATTAGATCTGTGAGGTTTTCAATTCAACTGATAATATTTAAATATTATGTTTAAGTTTTAACCTAGTGGCTACCAGCATTAGGAAAGAGCTCAAATATCCATAAATAAATATTTTAAGCCGCCTCAATAAGCATTAGATAAGTTTTAGCTGTATTTGCTGTTGCTGTTGCTGCTGAAAGTAATACAAAACACTGTTAAATTGTTGAAAAGATTCCTTAATTAAAACTGAGCCTCGACTGGCTGCAAATTGTTTATTGCGCCGTATCACACAGCAAATGAGGGGAAATTATTTCAAAAACTTTTCTTGGCAATTTCAGCGACTGCAAAAATACTTTGAAATGGCAACAACAACAACAAGAAACGATTACAACAAATGCCAATCATTGTTTGCGTAGCGCATCAGCATCTGTGTGTCTATGAATACGTATGTGTGTGTGTGTGTGTGTGTTTGTGTGTATGTGTGTGTGAGTTTTGTCTATTACCGCGTTGCAGTTGGCAACGCGCTACACACACGCAATGCTGGCAGCGCTGGCATCAATGAGATACTTTTTGTTTCTTATTTTGTTTGCTTTTGCCGCCGTCTTCGTTGACGTCGACGTCGCTGTTTACTCAACCATAACTCGTACTGCTCACACACTCACACACGCACACACACGCGAAAGTGTGAAACTAGTGTGAAGTTGAGACGCTGACTGCGGACTTAGACGATGGTTGTTGTTGGAGTAGTGGAAGTTGTAGGATGGAAGGGGAAGGGGAAGGGGGAGGGGAATCTATGCGGACCTTAAAACCTCTTTGTTGTTTTTTGCTGTTGTTGTTTTTTGTTGTTTTGACTGCTTACTGCTTACTGCTTACTGCTTATGTAGTTTTTTTGCCGGAGCATGCGAAACTTGTTTGCTGCCGGAATTTGTTTATGATTTTTTGAGCTTTTTTTTTTGCCTTATGCTAATACAGTCTAGCTATGTTCAAAACTTGCATAAGTTTATTTGTTATTTTAGTAAACTCTCCTCATAAATATTACTGATTATTGTTTCTCAAAGAGTGCAGATCTATGCTTAAATAGATCGGTTAGCACTCCTCTTAGATATTAATGATTCTCTATTTGAAAATAGTTACGCAAAACCAATTTTTAATTAAACAAATATATATTTTGAGAATTTATATTTTATCGACGGAACAAAGGATTTGTTTATTTTTATTATCTTTTTCAATCATCAATTACAAAAGCGTAAAGCAGTCCTTTAATATTTTGATTGATTTGTTGATCATTTTCTTTGAAAGGCACTGATCCCTAATGAATAATCAGTTTTATAAAAGCTATAATAACAATATATAGATACCTTATGTCTAGTACTGAAAACTAGTTTCCTTAATTTTCCCATTTAACTGCGATAAACATGTCTTACTCCACAGGATTTGCAATTTGCCTATCCTTTATTTACTTTATGTCCCACTCTTTAGTTTAGTTATCAGTGTAAATAAAGAAACGTCTTTCAGCATTTAGAGTCTTCTTTCTGAAGTGGAGTCTATAATTATTCTTCACAATTCATTATTTCTTTGATTTTTAAATTAGTCACACAAACTCACTTTTCCTTTCAATAATATATATATTTACCAAATAGACAATGATTGACATATTAAAATGTCCACAATTTTATATAGAAAATTAAGCTAACCACATTATGGAATTCAAAGTTTTAAAAACAATAAATTAAATATATATATATGTATTCGTTGTTATGGTTTCATGATGAACAAACAACCCGACTGAACCATAAATTAATCTATTTTGTTTTCGAGCTGCTGTTGCTTTTGCGTAAAAATTTAACAAAGTTGTCCCGCTTTGCCTTTTGTAATTTGTTTTTTATTTTTATTTAAGTTAAATAGTTTTGCAGTTCTTTGTGTGTGCTTATGTCTTATGCTAATTTCGAGGCGTGCAAAAATTCGCACTTTCCAACTCGTTTGGCATGCGGATTCCGCATCAAAAAAAAAACACAAAAAAATAAAAAAAACTTGTGTAAATTTAATAAGTCGACGAACCTGGCGTCAAAGCAAATAACCAAATAACTAAACTATAAATCAGGGTCAACGCTGTGCGAGTTTTCACTTTCCGCTGGTCAAAACTGGGTCATCAGGCTGATGGTGTGAAAAACTTGGCCTAGAATGTTGAATGCTGAACTCTGAATGCCGCAGAATCAGTTCTGACAACTGGAAGTTGCCACTTTTGCCACTTGGCCAGCGAGAACAGTCAATTTTTATTTTACAATTAGAATCCATAAATTTCCGCATGACGTTTCTTACACTCATCAAAAAAGAGTCGCCCTGAAATTTGGAAAATAGCTCCAAGAACTAGAAACTGTTTTCTTTATTTTTAAAAATAAATTTTAGAAAAAGTCACTTGATTCTTAGAAAACCACAACCTTCAAGTTTTCAAATTGACTTTATTAAAAGTCAGTGAGATTTTTTGCGAGTGTATTCAAACAAGTTGTGAGTACTTCACAAGTGGGACGACGGATCCGTTGTGTTTGTCCGTTGAGCCACACCTGCAATTGGCGGTCATGAGTCAGCCACACAGCTGCTGCTGCTGCTGCTGCTGCGTGTTGCCCCGTTGGGCATGCCACAGTTTCCGGGTTAATGCCTCACTTAAGACTTGGATGCAAATACCGAGATATGCAATTATGGCAAAAGCTGCCAAAGCTGCAACTCTTGTCGCTGGCTAAATGTCAAAAGTGAAGCTGCATAATTCGAATTATTGCCAAGTTTGTGAAACTGAGCCAGTTTAAGTTGAACTGTTAGTTATCAGCAATCTGCACATGATACATAATAATCATAATAATAACACATAGTTAAGCCAAGTTAGAGCTAACCACAAAAAGTTGTCATGTTTGGGCTTATCAAATGGCAGCTAATTCAAAAATCATTAACTTTTATGGCTGGCTTCAAATGAAAGCAACGTGTCAAGCCACAAACTACACTCAGAAAAAAAAGAAAATGTTGGCTAAGTTTTGGTTAACTCACCTCATTATTCAGAAAGAAAAATTTCTAAAATGTATGGTTGAGGTTTTCTTTCTTACTTATAATACCATATAAATAACATAACATTTAACGTGTGTTAAATATGATTATAGTCGAATATAAATATGGTATAATATAATATGTAGATTTTCATTATATGTTGCATTTTTTTAAGAGTGTAGAAGAAAGAAAACATCGCATGCCAAACACGGAAATTATTGCTAAAGCCGTAGTCGACATTTTGGCCCCGCAGGATAATGCGAGTTTCTCAGCGGCTCTCTTCTAATTTGCCGTTTCCTGTGCCTTTCGCGTCTAATTATACGGCCAGCTACAGCTGGACGCCCCTCTATGCCAAAATACACCACCCCCCACTGCCACCCCCTTTTACAAAATGCCCCCTCAACATGAGCGAAAAAAGTGAGGCAATTTGAAAATGCAGCGCCGACAAGCGCATTTGGCTGACTGCCTGCCAACCTAGCTGTCTGCCAGGCTGCCAGTTCGCCAGTTTGCCAGATTGACTAACTGACTAACTGACTAACTGACTGAGTGGCTAACTGACTGCGTGCTGGCTGTGAATAAAACGACTGCAGTTGCAGTTAACGGCATCTAATAGATACTTGGGCACCTTGGCATTACCATTTCTATTCCCCCAGCAGATGTGTGCAAAAAACGACCAGCAAGTGCAAAATATTACACAGATTAACCGTCATCTACTTACACACACACACACACACACACTTACTCACACACACACTTACTCACACACACACACACAACTAAATTATTCAAATTATGCAATCTCTGCTGTCCAAACTTTTAACGTTTTATTTCTTGAAATTTATAACTATTTTATTACGTCAAGTTTTAACAGCATAACTTAAATATAACAAGAGGCGTTTGAATGATTTAACCATATATTTTTTAGCTATTAAATAAAGCTAAAAATCTTAGCTGTTAAATAGCTTAGGCATGCTTATTATTGTCAAGTTGAGACATTGAAGTTTATTAACACACGATTTCAGTATGACTTGAATTTTATTGTGAGAATATGACAGCATATAAAATATATAATATAATGATAAAATAATTTTTTAATGAGCTAATATATAATATAATGATAAAATCATTTTTTAATGAGCTCAACAGCCTTAAGTTAACAAATTAAATAAATATAAATTATACGATTAAATTCTTTCAATATTTTTTCTCAGGTAAAGTGGAAATTTTAAAAATTCTAAACTTTATTTAATACAATTTTTAAGATATAAATTTATTATAGATCAAAACGATTCATTTCTATCAACGTACTTTTCATCGCTGACGAAAGAAATACCTTAAAGACATTTGTTAAGCTGCGATAATTAATCGTTTACCAAAATCTTTAACTTAGACTATTTTTTTATAAAGCTAATGCTGTGGAATATATATATATATGAATTTACTGTTATTTTTAACAGTAGATAAAGTGTATAAAATTTGTACCTGTTGAAAAGTGTTCTGTAAACACTAAAACAATTAATTTGATTTTAATCTACTTTCGCATAGTTGAAAATAAAATTAAGTGAATTAAATCTCTACTGAAAGTTAAAGACATCAAAACATTATAGATAGTGTCAATTTCTTGCGTGCTTAAAAAGTAAATTGTAATAGTATCTTTCAATATACTTTCTCATCGTTGTTGATTGGGGAAATACCTCAAAAGAGTTGATTAAACTCCTGATTTACAGGTTAAACCTTCACTTAAAATTAAGGTTGGTTTGTGGGAAAACTTAAACTTGTTGCTGTTGTAATTAAATTAAAGCTGTCTCATGTGGAACTACATGCGTTGTATGTTGTAAGCCATAATGAATCCAAGTATTTTGGCACTTTCACCGTGGCCAAATGAATGGCCAGGTAAAATACACAAATTGTCATTAGCTGGCCAAAAGTGTAACAAGCAAAAGGCGCACTCGAAATGGGACGGCCTAATTTGTTGCTGGCCATTCATTTAAATCGCCCTCCAATCGCTTAATTAAAATCTTTATTGCTGAGCCTACACAAAACTAACAAAGCTTATTTTACTGCTGAGTGCAACATAAGGCAGCATCAAGTGCAACCAATGGCGGCTGCCACATAACCCGGCCAGCACATATCAAAAGCGATCCGGGCCAGTGAAGTTGCTGCTGCACTCGGAAAAAATCGGTCTGAATTTCTCAAAATAACCCTAAAAATTAACACTTTTTATTTATTATTAAATACATTTCAATTAATATAAAAAGCTTACAATTTTAGAGAAAGAATTTTTTTAAAAAGAAGAAGAGAAATATAGAAAATTGTAATTATTAGATTTAGTGAAACTTTTTTAAAGTAAGGAAAAATTATTTTTAAAAACAAACAAAATTTCTAATTCGTAGTTAATTTTTTTCTGAATGTAGCTGCTACTTGCCGCTTGCTGGCAGCTGCCTGGCAACAAATTGGAGTCATTGTGAAATCTGCGAGGCAATTCCCCTCACTTCCCTCAGTTCCCCTAACAACACCCGAGTTCACCTCGCTACGCTTCAAGCCAAGCGGAGGGCGTCGAGTTGAGCTGAGTTGAGTTGAGTTGAGTGCGATTGAAGCCACCCGCAAATCGTTCAGCTGCCCCCAACTCTACACACACACACACACACACACATACACACAAACACACTCACTTAGGTGTATCTCTCGCTGCCGCAACGCTGAAATACTTGAGCTACAAATTGAGCTCAAACGCATAATTAATTTCACAGAGGCGCAAAGCAAAAGCAAAAAGCGCAAAAGCAAAAAAAAGAAAATATCATGGAAAAAATGTGGGCAAAAATGAAGTTAGAGTTTTGTAATCCACAAAGTGCGGGAGCTGTGTGGCAGGTGCTGCATGTGCCACAGACAGGCAGTTGCCCAGTTATAACGGTAATTGCTTAACTGGTAGCAATGTGCCCAAGGCATTGCTGACTGCTCTCGCGACTGGCGACTGGCGACTGGCCAGCAACAGTTGGCCATGGCTAAGGCTTGGTGTGCTTTGGGCCCCTTGGCTGTTACAAATACCAATCTATTTGGTCTAACGCGGGAGTAGGCTTTTAGAAAAGAAATTAAATCCAGAGTTAATGGTTGCTTGAAATGTAGAAAATAGATATTTAACATTATATATTATATAAACTTTTAAGGCCCTGTCTTCGATTTATAAATATAACTAAATCTTGTTAATGAGTATTTCCTTAATTATTTAATACGATTATTTAAATTTAAAATTGGTTGTTGCATTTCAGCTATTTTGAGAATTTCTTTATATTTGTATGATCCGATTTCCGATTTTCGTATTGATCTATATATGGATGTATCTTTTGGTGCTCTTGCATAACTTGTGAGACGCACTCTGGGAGCATTTCCATTGGGTCATTTGCATTTTGGTGGTCTCTTCTCACGCTTCAGACAGAAAGTCAACTTTCCAAATAAGAAAGAAAAAATGTTGGTGGCGATGGAAAACGTGGCAACAGCTGAATCTCAAAGCGCTACGCACGTAACACAAATAACGGTTAATTTTTGTTTGGGTTTTGTGGGATACAGCAACGGAGCAGCAGAGCAACAGCATCAACTGTGCCACCAGCAGTGGCAGCAGCCAACCAACATATAACTGTAATTGCCGGCAGCATAATTGCAGTCGAGAAGCTGAAAATGAAAGTGCAGCCAAAATACGCGGGGGCGGGGGGGAAATAGATAAAATAGAAAATAGAGCGCACAGTGAAAAATTGTTTTTGAAAACTTATTTTTGTGGAGGGGCAGCCACAATTAGGCAGGGCTTTATATATATTTATCTCTTTTTTGTATTTTTTTGACGCGTTGCAATTGCGCTCAAAAGCGAATCAAATTTGTCTACAATTTCGAAAGGCAGACAAAAACGCCCCGAGGCACCTCCCCTCTCCCCACCAACCCAATAAAAATAGTGAGGGGAGTCTAAGGAAAACAATGAAATTGATTTTAGTATTATGATTTTCTGCTTTGAGTTGTTGTTGTTGCTCGCCAAAAAATCTGAAAAGCCGCAACAACAACCACAACTCAGCCGCCGAGTGAAAGTAAAAAATAAAAGTGAAAAAAAAACCGAAATCGAAAAAATGTTAAAAAGTGAAATAAAAATAGCAACAACAATCAAGCCAAGTCTCGACTACTTGGCTTGGCTTTCATGGCTATTATGAAACGCAAGTCAGTCAACCATCGTCGTCTTCGGCGAGGTGGGTGAAAGACGCCAGCACCACCAGCACCACCAACACCACCAGCACCACCAACACCACCAGCACCACCAGCGAGTCATGCAAACACCACAGCAAAAATAAAAAACATACAACAAAAATCAAAAATAACTTTCAACAGACACCAAACGGCATTGACTACAAATCTCGAGTCGATGATGTTGTTCGCACATTGCCAAAGATTGGATAGCCACACGCACATATCTATCTATATATATACATCTATATATATATACAGTTGCGATAAAAATAATAGCACCACTCTCACGAGAAATGTTTTTTAAGCAAGTTTAAGCAATTTAAGAATACGTTTTTGAAAGTTGAAAAAAAGTAACAATGAAAAATAAACATAATTTTATTCAATGTTTTCAACTTATTGAAATTTAGGTAAAATTAAAATTAAAAAATTAAATTATTTGAAAAGCAAGAAAATTTTCGATAAAGAAATTAAAGCAGCACTTGTAAATCAAAATCAATATTTGAAAAAATTGGAAAACTAATTGCTTTTTTTCCATTCATAACAAAATATGTGCTAGTAATGCTATTATTTCTTTCGCAACTGTATATTTATATACATATATATATACACTTATAGTAAGCTGTCAAGTGGCTCGAGTGGGTCAAGTGGCAAACAAGGTGAGAGATGATACGCACCACAAACACCACCAACACCAACAGCTCATAACTTTTTGGCAAGAGCAAAAAGAGAAAAAACCTGAGGATTGTTTTGGCATTGGATTTGATATTGAAACTCGACTTAAATTCAAAATCCCATTCGCATTTTTAACAATTGAAATTCAGCATTCGGAGACGGAATGTGAAACTAAATTTAACATATTTTTTCAGACCCAAATACCGGAAAAATTATTTCGTAGGGGAACATTAAAATGATAAATCTCGCTACTTAGGTTCAAAATTGAGTTCTTAATTGTAGAAATTGAGGACTCTAAATTAATTACATGATTAAGTCGGTTGTAATAATCAAGGAATAATTAGTAGTAGAAAGCCAAAGAGAAAGTTAAAAGAAGAATCGGGTAACTCTCAAGAGGGAGCTGAGAAATAAATTTGGCTATAATCACATAATTTCCAAGTGATATTCAGGATTAAGCTTTATGTTAAAAGCAAAAATGTTTGGCTGTAATTTTCAAGTCAATAAATTTGAAATTGCCAGTAAAATGCAGCTTAAAATAATTGTTATCTATACAAACCAAAATCTCAATTATTTATTTTTATATTGTCAATTTTTAATTTTATTATCATTAATTTTTTTCATTTATCGCATTAGCTGTTGGCGGATTTCAAAATACCAAAAGACCTTCTAAATTTATTTTTATTTATTTATACCTTTTTTTTATTAATTTTTTTTTTTTGTATTTCTTAGCCAAGCACCTGTGAGCATTTATTGGTGTTTTTTTTTCTAAATACCAATAAACCTGCTAAATTGCAATTTATGTTGTGTAGAAAAATCGTTTAATGATTCAAGTCAACTCACAAGCAATCCACACTGGATTCACATTGACAATATGAGTGGCAGCCTAAAAGTTGCATCATTCAGGCACATTAACAAACAATTTTCGACTCCGCTGCAACACTCCACGCGACTCGATTGTGGCAAGCAGCTGGGGCAGCTAAATTTATTGCAGAAAGCAGAGCTAATCGCGAAACATGTGCGGCAAGTTAAGCGACTCGGCAAATGATCGAATGATCGAATGGCCCCGTGCCCAATTCCAGCCTCTTTCTAAACCCCGACCCCCCACCCTCCTCCGTACCCATTTCCCCCAATCCCCCAGCTGTGCCATAAAATTACCCACAAGAAAGCAAATGAAAAACAGTTGCTTTAATGACTTTTTAAGACTTCATTAGGCGATAAAAAAAAAATCAACACAGCTTCTGCCATATTCCAGGCATCGTTTGTAATCTGGCAAACGATGCTTCTATCACTCAGTAGCTGCCATGCCACGCCCCCTTCCCCATCCTTGAGAGCAGCTGCTTGTCGCGAGCGTCGACTGTTTCGCATTATGCTGAAAAATGGGTTAAGTGCTTCTCAATTAGACAAAAACACAATTTGTTCGTATAATTCAACATAATTGAAACTCATATCATGATATACACTCAGAAAAATCACAGCGTATCACACATCCCTCATATGCGCCTCAAATGAATCACTGCCACGAACTCTGCTTTCTGATCCACAAAAGTGACTCACTTTCATTTTCCCCATTTCCCAATTCGATATGCGGTCAAACAGAGAATTTGTCATAAGAACCGATGCCCTTCGATCCACTCCAAATTTGAAGACAGTGCTCAATTAATTATCAAAATAAGCTCGACTTGGGAATACCCATTAATTTATATACACACAAAGTTATTTAATCTGAATGAGCACGAATGGAATTGTTAGATTAAAGATTTATACAATATTTTAAGGCATTTAAAACGCAAATTATTTTTCTTTTTTAAATTAAAATAATTATGTTGAATAACTTTTATTTTATTTTTATTTTATAAATTGGAATTTGTAGTCGGAGCTTAATCTACATAAAAAATATTATAATTAAACTATAATCTCTCAAGACCTATAGACTTTTTTTCATATTTTTAAATTTGAATTTTTAGACTGCATTTAGTCAACATTAAATTAATGTTTAATTGATTAACGAAATAATATTAATATTTAAAGGAAACGTTGCTAGTCGAAACTACCGCACTGGCAACGCTGATTGCTGGGTATGCAAACAAGCGTCACATGTTACGTAAAACATGGTTATTATTTAGCATTGGCAAGCTAATAAAGCGCACAGTACAAACTATAACAACAACAACAACACTATCAATTGTTATTTATTTATTTAGTTTTTTGAAAACGCGTCAAATGATGCCATAAATTTATTATCGTCAACAAAGTTGCAAAGTTCAATTCAGCTTTGCGGCGCTGACTCAACAAGCATAATTTTTGTGCAAAATATATTTATATATATAGATATATGTATATATATATGTGTATATATATATCTCATATCTCACTCCCCCATATCCCCACTCGCCCCTCTTTTGTTATCGTGACAGTTTTGTGGGCCTTAAACAAGCGCCATATTTCACAAAAATTGGCAGCGAACGCGTGTCAAAATGCAAGGCGTTAAGCGGCTCTTATTTTCTTATTTTCTTATTTGTGTTATTTATTTTTTATCTGTTATTTTTACTGTTTTACTGTCTTTGTCAGTCAGCACAATGGAGTTTTGCAGTCACAGGCTTGATCTATACACTCAGGAAAAAAAGCTTCCTAAATTTAAAATGAAATTCAAAAGTTTATTTGTTTTCAGAAATAATTTTTGAATTTTGGAAAACCGACCTAAAATAAAAGTCGCCATAAAAAATAACAAGTTTTTCCAGTTTTTAGAAATAAAATCTTGAAATTTAATGGTCGTACCCATAATCCGTACTCTCAAGAATATGACGAATTTCCCTATTTTTTATTTTTTATTCACACTGAAATTCTAAAGCAGTGCCCCCTGTTCTAAAAATCCATATGGAAATTTTTATTGAATTTTAGTTGATTGACGCCAAAAGTAGGGCAATATGAAATGGTCTATTTATTTTTCCGAGTGTAGACAATTAACCCAAATTGCAGTCACACACAGCCCAGCATAGCACAGCAAAGCACAGCACGTGGGCAACACATTTTGGGCGCCTATTCTTGCAACAGACAACAAACAGGGACAACAACAACAACAACAACAAATGGCAAATAACGGTTTGAGATCGTTGCATAAGCAACAACGTCATCTGGCTAAGCAGCTGGCTTTGAGCCGTTTCTCTCTTGGCCATTTGAAAGGCAAAGATCGTTGCGAAAATGCGCCTTTTGGGCTAGGCCAACAAAATTAGGCATGCAGCTAAAGTATCCATTAAAAAACGCAGAAGGCATACCTAAAAAAAATAAACAAGGGGAAAAAGAAAAACACACAACAAAAAATAAAAAGCAAATTGACATAAATTGACAATTCCGTAAAAATGGTCAATAAGATGGTAAGCATAGATAGCATACTAATTGGTGGTATTACAGAAGTCTGACAAAAGCAGAGAGAAACCTAAAGTTGTAAAAGGGAATGTGAAAAGTCTGTGGAAAAAAAGGAGGTGCTTTGCTTAAGGCAAATAAAGAAGAACGCCCCTTTTGAAGCTTAAGACATTTTTTTTCAGTGTAGTGTTGATTATTTCCTGTTTCCTTATGATTCTGCAATATTTAAGCAATTGCGACCCAATTTTCAGGTGTGCTCATCAATAAATTTGAATTAATTATTGTATTTCACGACTCATATCGCAACGAGGCTGCAATCAATATGCAAACTGTTGCCACTCAAAAAGGTATATACGAGTACACTCACACTCACACTCACACACACACACACACGCGAGCGCCCTCATTAATCATGCCTCATTTGTTGTTTTTTGGATTACGCATGCAACTCGTGTTTGCGGCACACGTTGGGCGCCTTTTAAGTGGGGAGCCGCGAAAAGTTGGCAATTGACACGCGCCGATCCTCATGATCATCGTGATCATCATCGTTGCAATGCTGTTGCACGAAAACATTGAGTGTGTCACAAGAGTGACAAATGTTGCGCAGGCGCAAAAGTTAACGTTTGATTTTGTATCTGATAAAAACAAAGGCGAAAAATAACAATAACTGAATCTAAATATACACATATAGATTAATTTGATATATTTCTGAATTACTGCACTAATTTAATAATTTAATAAAGATAAAGAAATACTCAAGTCATAGTCAAAAACGTATTCTCATATTCAGATATTATAATAACAATAATCATAATATTAATAATAATGATAATTATAAGCTAAAAATAAAGAGTTAAATAAAATAAATTATATGTAATAAACTATAAATAGCAAACAATTCAAAATATATAATAAATAACAAATAATAATAAATACAAATAATAATAAGTTATAATTAAGAGGTAATATAAATAATATGTAAGAAATAAGAAATTAAAAAAGCGACATTAAAATTTAAAAAAACAAGTAAGATGATGTAGTCGAGTTTACTCGACTGGAATTTATTGCTATCGGAAATCGAAATCTATCGATAATTGAGAAACTGAGACAGTTATCGATAAAAATAAAGCAAACTTGATCTGCGCCTGGTACACGAGAGCTTATATTCCAAATTTGAAGTCTCTAGCTCTTATAGTCTCTGAGATCCGAGTGTTCATACAGACGGACGGACAGACAGACAGACGGACAGGGCTATATCGACTCGGCTGTTGATGCTGATCAAGAATATATATACTTTATGTGGTCGGAGATGCTTCCTTCTGCCTGTTACATACATTTGCACAAAACCATTATACCCTTTTTACCCATTTTTAATGGGTTAAGGGTATAAAAATGTATAATTAAATAATAGATGATAAAGAGCAACAGTAATAAACATATTCATAATAATATATATATATATATATATATATCAATTGGTTACAGGGTATTTCGTAGTCGACTGCACCTGCTCATTTGCTTTTCACTTTGTTCTTTGGCCTATCAACAATTGACCGCTTGGCCTTGTCCCAAACCCGAACCCACAGCCGCAAATGTGTATTATGTTTTGTGTTTTGAGGTTGCAATAATCTTATCGCTTAAAGGCGTTATCATCTATCAGCCACATCCACACACATGTACGCACACACGTACACACACACACACATAAATATTTCCCAGACTGCATTCGCTTTATTTACTTTGCTGTTGGGCTGAGCTAAGCTGGCTGGGCGTGTATTCCAAGCAATTCCAGCCCTCAGCATAAGTCAGCGCCGTTAAAACTGATAGGCGATATCTCCGCCGCAAAAAAAATGCCCATTATCACTGGAAAGAGCGGCAGCGACAGCATATCAGCAGACAGCGCTGACAAAATTTTGGGTTTTTTTTTTGGGTACTTTTTTGTTTTCTATCGCTAACGAAAACCACAAAAAATCGCAACAATAATAAAGGCAATTTGTTTTCTTTGAGGTTAGTTTTAGTTTGTAAACTGGAACTGTCACGAAAAAAAAAATAATTGAGGTCAGCGATATGTGTTGGAAATAAAACCGAAACAGCAAAAATCCAGAAATAGAAAATCCAAACAAAACCAAAATTATTCTATGAATTAGGCCGTTGATAAGCGAAAATTAATCTATGCTTAAACATCATATAAATATTTGTATATAGTACAAACTATTATTAAATTTGCCTATGCTATCTATAAATTGTATATATAATTATTTAATTTACTTATGCCATTTACTGAAAGAAACCTATCCTAATAAAAATTATAAATCTATTATTTAATATTTAAATAGAACAAATAACTAAATGTTTGTATATTACTATTTTTTATTTTAGTTTTATTTTTGTACTTCTATTTTTATTTAACTAAAACATAATCTTAAATAATATATAATTAATAGTTTTTTACATAGTACAAACAATTATTAGATTTGTTTCTTATTATTTTTGATTTTTCTTTAATTTTTTTTTTTTATTTTTTTGTTTCTTAATCCAAACAAACAAAAAAATATGCATAGGAAAAACTGATATTTAATTTATATATTTTTAATTTTTATATATTTATTTTTATTATTTTTACAAATAACATAATATTATTATATATAGTAAAAAGAATTATTCAATTTGCTTATTATTTTTTATTTTATTCCATTGTTTTTATAAACATAACCTAAACAATCAATATTATAAGCAATGTTCCATTCAATACACAAATATATTCGCTTTAGCTAATATATGATTAACTGAATAATTCTTAAATGGCTCTGCATAAAATGGAGACAAATATTATTATTTTTTTTTATTATGCTAGTAAAATACGTCATTAACTCGAAATAGAAAAACAGCTTAAGAAAATCCCCATTGGTTGAGTGCTAAAAACCCCAGCTCAGCTCAAAGGTGAGCGCAAGAAAGAGACATATAAACAATAGGAGGACAAGGCGGCAAATATTTCGTCATCAAGCGGCCATCGTCATCATCATCATCATCAGCGGCCGGCGCGTCATAAACAACAAAAATACATTTCTCTTAAGTCAAAGTTAATTGCTCTTAAATCAAAGTGAACGACGCGATCGGCAGCTGTTGTGTATGTGTGAGTATGAAGCCGGGGAAACAACAAAGGCAGGCAATGGTAAGAGGAAGAGAGACGGACAACAGGTAAACATTATATAAAGTGCAGCAGCTTTGTTATTGTTGTTGTTGCTTACGTAAAAAGCGCTCGCAAAACTGAATTGCACTCGAAGAGAGAGTGCGACCAAGAGATACGGCGCAGTGAGAGTGCAGGCATACACACACATAATAGATAGAGATACATAAACAAAGGCAAAAAGCATGCGAAAATCCAGCACAAAGCATAGAAACAAAAACAAACGTCACAACGTATCTAGCGCGCTCTCTCCCTCCCTCTCTATGTATCGCTATGTGTTATGAGTGAGCAAGCGAGCAAGCGACCGGAAGAGAGCGCGCCGCCACTACGAAAGAGAGTCGGTCGTGTGCCGAGCCGAACTCAAGCCGAGCGGCAAACGAAGCGCAGCGCACCCGGCAACGCACAGCGAAAAACGAACGCGCGTCGCACAGAATCATTCTTGAATGCGCGCGCGAACGTTTCGCACCAGCCAAGAGCAACAGACAAGTAAAAGGCAAAATACAATAAAAAAAAGGAATCCTCCAACACAAAAAAAAAGTGCAAGTGAATTAAAGTGTTTGTTTTTGGCCGGGCCAAAAAAAGTGAAAAACGAAAATAGTCGCAAAAAAATACACAAAATTAAGAACGAGGCCTACTAGCACACATTCAGGCAGAAATAAAGAAAACAACAACAACAAAATAAAAGCAAGCAAATATTTGAATAATTAAAAATAAACTCAACAACGGCGACGACGACGTCAACGAATTCTAGACTGTGCTGCCTGCGCGTATGTATGTAAGTGCGTGTGTGCGTGTACGCGTATATCTCCCTCGCTCTCCTCTCTCTTTGCGTGTGTGTGTAAGTGCCGCTGACGCATTTTGCCCGTGACAGAAGCAGAATCAGCAACAGCAGCAGCGCTGCTAACGTCGCCGGCCGGCGTTTTGTGCCCAATTAAAGCAATAACAAAATAAAAATCCGCCGTGCTTATTACAATTAATTACTCAACAAATATATCTAATCAATCGGATATATCGCAAATCGCGTGTGTTTGTAATTATTACATTTATTTTATCGCATATACTTAAATTAAGTGAAAAGTGCTTTTTTCTCAAAGAGAATTTTCAAGGTTGCAAATCAACAGAAATAATAAAGAAAAGGTGATTACATAAAACCTAAATACACAAATGCACACTTGACAGAAATAATAATAAACTAAGCAATAATAATCAGTACATATTAAGAAGTAAACTGCGAACGTAAAAAAAATCAATAAATAATTTGCAAACAAAAATATTTTAATAAATAAGACTAGGACAATTTATAATAATGTTATGTAAATATGTATGTAATGTCTAATAAGTGCGAAAAATATCTTAATCGAGCTATAATAATTACGTTAACACACTCCTAAAAAAAATTTAACTACAAATTACTAAATTTATTATTATTCAAAGTGAATTTCTAAAATGTATGCTTGTTTGAATTTCAAAAATTCAAATATGTGTTATTTACAGAGCTATTTCGTAACTTACATTATTAATAAACATTGGCAGACGACAACTAAACTCTAATATATAAGCCAAGCCAATACATTTTATTTCATGTTGCCGAATTTTTCTAAAATGTACAAAAATTCTATTCTATTTAAATATTATTTCTAAATGTCCAAAAATTTAAGGAGTATATATTTTTCTCAGTGTACATAATAAGTGTGTTTTTTATTAAAATCGGAGGCAGAGATTCAAGTGTTTTTTATTTTGGGGCGTGTGCCTTGTAATTCTGAGTTGACCCCATTTGCTCCATTTGCTCCACACATAGTGCCATGTTTTTCAAGGTCACGCCTTCTTTGCTAATTCCCTTCCCTTCCGCTCCACCCTCTTCCGCTCCACGACCCTCTTTTGAATGCTCGCGAAATGTTTACTCAACTTCTATCTTCAACTGTCAATTGTGCATTTTATTTATTAATATGTACATATTTATCTAGCTGTTTATTTCCGTAATTCATCCGTGCGTTATTTTCTTAATTAACACTGCGTGTTTTTGTTTTTTTTTTTGCTTGACATTTTTCTAGTTTTCTAGGAAAATTTTAATGACAAAAAAATTCCAAAAAAATACAGCTATTAAATTTTCTGGGAAAACTTACATCGATAATTATATTAAATTGAGGCACTACATTTTCACAATTCATTTCGTAGCACTTAAATAAATAAAACAACAATTTGAACAGTAAATAATGAAAAATATATTTATAAAAAAATATGTGTGTGTGCAATACAATCCAAATAATTTAATTTACATGAGAAAATCATATAAAAAATCATAAATATTTGTAAACAATTTAAATTGTGCGATGCGCAAAATTACAAACAAATAAACACAAATGATTCACACTTTGTTGTTGTTATCCGAGTCGGTTCCGAGAAAAACATAAACAATAACAAAAACATTAAAACCCAGCCTGAAGCGATAAGAAATTATTCAGAAATGCGATTCGAATTGAATCGTGTCAATTGTCAGTTTAAAAGCGCATTCGAACTATTTTTTTGTTTTTAATGGATAAACAATGAATTAAATTTAAAATGTTTTTTGCAAATTAGCACAAAAAGTCAGAAAAATATGAAATTCCATTAAAAAAATAAAGTGTAATATTACATTTTGATTAAATAGTAAGAAATATTTATTAAGATATATATTTCAGAAATAATAAAAAAAAAACCCAATTTTCAGAAATTATTTCTAACATGAAGATAAAATTATAAATTAATAATAATTTTTTTAATTAATTTGCAGGAACCCATCGAACTGAAGAAGCGTTTGGAAGAGGTGCGTCTGCTGGAGTCCCGTCGCTCCGCTCGACTGGCCGATCAGGATCGAGACACGGACTTTGCCCGCCTGGCCGACATGGGAGGCGATCGCCGCCGAACCACACACAGTATTGAGGTGCCATTGACGCTGACGCCGCCAAATAAGTGAGTAATACTAAAACTAAAACAAATACAAAAATAACGAAATATATTCTATATACACTCGAAAAAAAATTAGACCCGGATTAGGTGAAGGATATCTGGTTTTGTCTTTAGCTAGCTAGTTCTAGTATTCTCCTTCTTTTTTTTCTGAGTGTACTAGGCCCAAGAAATAAACACATATATTTCATTCAGTTACTCTATATAATATATAGATATGATATAGTTGACTTGACTAGCAGAAAAACGATTTGCATATTTAATTTTCAAGTTGTTTTTGTTTTGATTGTGCGTTCTTCGTTGTTGCCATTTTATTTGTTCAACGCGCAGCTTTCATATGTATGTGACTGTGTGTGCATGGGTGTGTATGGGTGTGTGTGGGAATGAAGTCTAGGCTATATCAATAATTCATAAGCGGCGACAAATTAGCGGAACAAGCCAAGTCACGATCACATACAGTCTCTCTCTCTCTCTCCTTCTCTCTCTCTCCCTCTCTCTCCCTCTCGCTCTAACTCCCTGAATCTTCCTATCTGTTTCACTCTCCCCATTTCTCCCCCTCTCGCTCTCTCGCTTGCATACAAATATGTGTGTCGCCTTTGGGTTCTTATCTATGCTAAACAACAGCCGGCTAGACGAGACACCGACCGGCTATTTAGCATAGACGCCCGTCTGCCAACTGCTGCAATTACATACACTTATATAAAAAATGTGACCACTGATATCTCCCCCTCCCCCCACAACACCGCCCTGCCCATTTGACAGACAGCTTTTGACTGAGACTGATTGCAAAATAATTCAAATATTCAATTGCTGAGCAGCTCAGACGCAACGACGACGTCAACAAAGTCGAAGTCGAATTCGAGTTCGAATCCGAGGAGACAACAACAACAACAAGATTTGATTACGACGTATAAAAATCGCGCGATACTTCAACTACATGTGGGCATTATTATATTTATATTGACTTTGCGTAAATAAATCATTTTATTTATCATGAACTACTGTTTTAAACCCTTTGAAATTGTATTTTTTTTTTTTCATATTATTAATCACTTGTTTTATTTCAAAATTGTTTTTGAATGAGAATTTTAATTATTTAATTTTATCAGCGAGAGTATTAATTATTATTTTATTATATTATTAATCGTTTTTCAAGACTGTATTTTGAGTCATTACAATTATGGTATGAGTTTTTTTTTAAATATTTATTTATATTATTATTCATTTATTCGTGTGATTTCCAATGAGAATATTATTTATTTTAACATATTATTAATCATGTTTTAGCTTCTGTGTTGGTTTGGAATCATTTTTATTTCAATTTAATTTTTTCACAAAATTTTTAATCATTTTATACTTTTTGTTTGATTGCGGTATATGAAGATTAATATATTTTATTATATATTTATTTTAGTATGTTCGGCTAAATGAGAACAACACTAGTTTAAATTATCCCATACGTTTTTTTCTTTTCCTAGATCTTTTAAACAATGATAAATAATTCTTTATTATTTTTAGGGCATACGAAATTCGGCTTGCAGTTTTGATTTTTGCTATTGTTTTTGCCTGATTTTTGTTGTGGCGTATTTCATATCAATTTCAATTGATAAGCACGGCAAAAACTATTTAAGTCAAGTGTGCAAAAAAAAAAAAAAAAAAACAGACAAGCAACCATAACAAATACAACAAGTGTGCCGGGCGGTAAAAAGTAGAACGAAAAAAATGGGAAAAATGCCGGCCACGTTATCAATTGACAATTAAAGTAATAACAATAATAATCCAAATAAAAGGCTAAACGAAAAAAAGAGAATATCGACTTAATTGCGTCGTAATCAAAACTAATATAAAACTCTGCTAAACAGTAAAAGCAATAATACAATAATATTAATAATAATGATAGTAAAAATTGTTATAATAATACAAATTATAATAATAATAATAGTAACTGCAGCAGGAGCATCATCAACAATATCTGTAATAAAATTCAAATAAAATTCAATTGAGTTCAACGCGAGTTCTGCTCCAGTTTAATTTAATTTCTTACACTTGCAAAAATAGTCGACCTAATTTGGATGTCAAGGCTCAAATAGATTACAATACGAAAAGTAGTTTTCCAATTGAGGAATTTAATCTTACTAAAAATCAGGGTTTTTTATTCTTTCTTATAAATATCTAATTAGATACTAATAATTTATATGTTATACAATTATTTAAAATATAAATTCGTTGTGTTTTTTCTCTATATCCAAACTCAGAATTAAAATATTAAGTTTTTTTCTCCTTATATTATTATTTAACATATAACTCAACTTGCCTACAGTATAAAATTGTTTTTTTTTAACACTACTTTTTATAATTATTTTCCTTTCTTATATTTAGAAACATTTTCTAATTTTCAGATTTTAAAGTTTTTTTTAAATTATTTTTTAAAAAATTTAAAAAATTGTAGTTTTCAGTGCGATTTTCTAAACTTCACAAATTATTTCTAAATACAAGAAAATCTTACTAGTTTTCAGTGCGATTTACTAAAATTCATTGCGATTATTTCGCTGACTGTACGCACATGCTGCGAGAGAAACAGAGAGAGAAAGAGACACCCAAGCAATGCTCTCACATTGTGATGGGGGAGGAGGGCAGGGGGATTAGAGTATAGCATGACAATATGGAAGCGCTTACAAGGCTTGCCATGGTGTTTGGATGGTGGGTGGGGGGGGGGGGGGGGGGGGCAGATGCGGGGAGAGTTTTGCCGGCCGCATTTATCTTAAAGCACATTTGACGCAAATGCTGTCCAGTTATTTGTTGTTGTCATTTGTTGTTGTTGTTTCATTGAATTCGAACTCGAATGCGGAAGTGTTTATTTCGCGCACACATACGCAAATACAGCAACACACTCACATACAGAGAGTGACTCGGTCTAGTTATGGTTTCTATCTGTCGTCGCCATTTTGTCGTCTTATTTTCTTCATGCGGGTTTTGATATGCGCAGCCCTCTCTCCCTCTCCATCCCTCCCTCTCTTGATCCAACTCTTTCCCCTCTGCCTTCCTCCCTGCATCTACCTCTCTCGCTTGTTGACGTACGCGTGTAATGATAAGAGCAGCAGCAAAAGAAACCCGCTCACCTTGCTTGCACACAGACACACACACACCCACACATGTAAACATTTAGCACGCGTGTTCTTCCAATGCGACGTAATAATAGTTTCCACGATCAGCTTGATCTACGTAGTACGCATGCTGTTTTGATTACGTAGTGCGTATTCCGATTAATTTCAATAGGGTTTTTTTGCTTGCGTTTTAGTTTTTATATTTTTTGAAGTTTTTTTTTATTAATAATTAGTAAACGATTTATTTTTTCGCATTGGTATTTATTAAAATTAGCTATTAAATAATAATCGTTTATTTAAACATACACACATTTATACATTAAATATTTATATTACTATTATTTTTACTTTTATTGTTATAATTTGTATTATAATTGTTATTACTTTTGCTATCATTATTTTGAATTTAAATTGAATTAAATAATAATCGTTTATTTAAACATACACACATATATACATTTAATATTTATATTATTATTATTTTTACTTTTATTGTTATAATTTTTATTATAATTGTTATTACTTTTGCTATCATGATTTTGAATTTAAATCGGACTTACATTAGTTTCTAATTAGGGTTTAAATTCAGTTGCTCGCTGACAAAAGCAGGCTGACACAGATTTAGGCTAAGCTGCATTCCAATTGTAACAATTTCCGAAAATAGAGAATAGGAAAAAAACGCTGCGGCTGTGGGTGAAAACAAATCTTAGAGTCCGAGGGCTGATTTGTAAATTGGCAAAAGCTGTTTCTTGACTTAATGGAATGCTTAAAATATGTAACCAGGTTTATAAACCATATTAAATGATTCAATAATAATAAAAAAAATATTTATTAGCTGAATTTTGAAAATTTAATATAGATATGCTCAAATCTTTACTTAAAGTAATAAAAATATAAAATGATAATAAGATTATAAATAAAAATAAAATGAAGCTTCATGTTAAATATAAATATAAATATAAATACAAGCTAACAAAAATTATGTGACGTATAATATAGAAAACATATAATAAAAGTAGAAGCAGAAGGTACAAAACTAAAATATATAATTTAAAATAATAAAAAGCTAAAAAAAAAGAAACAGAATTAAATGCGAAAAAAACAGTTAATAATTATAATAAGCGCATACATTTACGCATAAATGTCAATTTGCGCGTTGCGTCAGTGCCAATTTTCAACGCTACACTGAATCGAGACAGAACAACGAGAATCTGCTGCAGCAACCCTCTCCTTCTCTCCCTCTACTTCTTCCAGTCCGTTGCTCTCTCTCGATTAATGGAAGCGTGTAAGCGCCAATTGGCCAGGCATCTTGTTTGTTACTGTAATTGCCATGATTAACAGCAATAACAACAAAAACAACAACAACAACAGCTGCTGTTATTATTATTCTTCTTGCTGTTTATTGCAATAAAAAAAACAAACAATATGCGAAGCAGGAAAAAAAGTGCAGCGCACGACGAAGAAGAAAAATATTATTTAAAAATAATGCACAAAACGAGTTTACCGTTGCAAGCAATAACAAGTAGAAGACGAGGGAAGAAGAAGAATGACGCATGACTTTTGAATATTGCTTTTGGCCATATATTTTTGGATTTGGATTTCCATGGGGGGCAAAACAAAAACAATTCAAAATAGTCCAAATAAATGGGCTTTATGGGACTTTTGATGATAACTTTTTAGCAATATATTTAAATACTTATATGCAAAACATACATATGTAAATGCAATAATCGTAAGAAGATACATACATATGTATATTTATTATAATCATATTATTATTATTATTATTATTAAAGTCGCACATTCAGCTTTGTGTCATTCGCAATGTAGCATGGTCGATTGACTGGATGCGATGCGGCAAGCATGTTTGCGGCTCGCTGAGCCGTTGCGCGCTGCAAGAGCAGCTCTCTCGGCAGCACATTAAGTGGTAATGTGAAATGCAAATGCAACAAGAGGCAACAATAATAATAACAATAATATTTACAGTGAAGTCAAAACAATAAACAAACGACAAGAATAACAGCAAAAGTAGAGTAATAATCATTATAAAGAAGTAAACAAAAACCAAAAAAAATAATTCAGCGGCAATTAGCCACGTCTTGAAAAATATTTGCCGTTGTTTTTTACCGCCCAAGAAAATATTATGTGTACAAATATTATGTTTGTGTTGCCCTCAAAAGAAATAAGTACAACAACAACAAAAAAAAATAATACTTAATTTCAGTACAATAAAAAAAGTCAAGTCGAGCGCAGAAGTAGGTCAAAATTATTATTGAAGCAGAACAAAAACAAAGCCAGCAATAACTACAACAACAACAATAATGGCAAATGCAATGCAAAAATGGGGGAAAAAAGGAAAAAGAAAAAAATAAATTTATAATCATTTTCTAAGCATTGCTTGGAAAAGCGGCCCCTCGACGGCAAATTATTGAAATGGATTCGCATTCGCAGCTAGCCAAAAGATACTTTTGTGGGGCTGTGGGGGATATGATGTACATACAGCTGCGGACAAAAATTTAAGGAAAGTAGACTTAAAAAAGTGGTAAAGGAAAACCATAAGTAAAATTAGCGTTTTCAACTTATTTAGATTTAATCAAAATTAAAAAATAGCATTTTTCAAATGTGCACTTATAAATATAAAAATTATAAATAAATAAGCGATTTCTATCATTATTATTTTCTTTCCCTTCAAATAAAAAATTAACATTAATTAGCATAGGCGGTTACCAAAATAATGTATTCAAAATCAACATTTAAACAATTGCTTCATTTGTTGCTGCTATTTGTGGTGCTATTATGTTGACCGCAACTGTATGCACAGACATTCATAAATGCCAGTGGCCAATGTGCCGTTTCCCTTTACCGTTCCAATCAACGTAAACAGAATTTTCCCAATGTTCTGCACGAATAGTTTGTTTGATCGTAAAATTTTATTTTTGCATTCAAAACGGCGTCGGCAGCAACAAATAAAAACTCGAAATGCCAAATGCAAGTTTCCTTCATTTCCCTGCTGCGATGCATTTTTTTGAGGGATGGGGTGGCAAAGGGCGGGATGGGTCCTCTTTTTTTTTGGGTATTCACTGTGCACTCGCACAAAAAAAATTGCCCTGAATTTTTACCAGATCTCCAATTTTATTTTATAAAAACAAGGGTTTTTTATTTCTTTATTTCAACGTGGATTTTTCTAAAATTTAGAAGAACGTGTAAATTTAAATAAAATTAATCTTAGAAAAGCCACAAAATTGATTTGGTTTCTAGTTTCTGATTTCTTAAAATTGAACCTACAAAATAAATTTATTTAGTTGTTTTTATTTTTATTGCCTGTTTAGAGCAATAAATTAATTTTCATGTGCGTATTAAAAAAAGATCACATGATCTGGGCAGACATTTATATTAGAGTTGCAGCCAGTTTGTTAACAAGTTCTCAGTGAGACTGGCCAATGGGCCAGTGGCTATATTTAAAAGTGCATTTGGGCCCAATAACAACAACTGTTGGCAACTGGAAACTGGAAACTGGAAACTGGAAAGTGGAAAATGGCAGCCAACTCCGCTTTTAACGTCTTGCATTATTTATGCACGAATACATTAATAAGCCCGCGGTGCAGAGATGTCGAAAGAAATACGAGTACTATAGAAATATATGCACAACACACACCCAACACACACACACACCTATATATATATATATATATATATATATATATATATATATAGAGAGGTATGGGAAAATATCGAAAGAGTGTCAGAAACAAGCTGTTGAGAAACAACGCGTCAGGAAAAGCGAAATGAAAATGAGCCATTTTCCGACAGCTAGAAAATTTTTAGTGTACGCTGTCAGCGATTTGCACACACACACATATGCACATTTAGATTAGGTTTAAAAAGGCATATATATTCTTAGCATATAGCCACGTTTATCTGCTCTCAGTGACATATCGTTGACCCCACGCAGATCTAGTTTATTAAATTTTAATCGATAACTGTTTCCGTTTTGCAAAATATCGATACATAAAAGCAGAGTCCTCCGCTCGAGACATAATATATATGGTTATATTATTGATCGATTATTATATTTTAATATGCCCATACAAACTATAATTACACTATACATTTAACAGCCGTCTGTGCGGGGTATCTCGTAGTCGAGCACACTCAACTGCAGCATTCTTACTTCTTGTTGCACTGTTTTTTTTGCCGATTTCGATCGTTGGCAATAAAACTTAATGTTACACACTTATGAGTCGTGCCCCGAGGGGCCAAAAAGATCGGTGGGAGTGGCATGCAACAATACACGCAACATTTGCAGTTGTTTGCGGTCTGCAAAATTCTAAGAATGGAAAATGCGCAAAAATTAGATTGAATTGTTTTTGGGTTGCAATTGTTGTTGTTGTCGGGAATGGGCATGAGGGATGGGAGAGGGGGAGGAATGTGGGTGGGGGATGTGGTGGGGGGTGGGGTGGGGTTTGGTGAGGCATAATTGCAACTTGGACTTCAACTCGGGACTGGATCTGGTTGTGGATTTGGATGTGGATGTGGACTGGCAATTTGATTGAGTCGTTGCCAATTGCAATGGCAACCGCTGCGGGTGTTGGCACTGACGAGCAGCAAACTGACTGAGTGACTAACTGACTGACTGAGTGACCGACTGTCCGACCGTCCATCTGTCCGCTAGCCTGAGCCAGTCTGCCAGTCTGCGCAACAAAAGTCATTTGGCCAAGTCAAAAACGCAAAAGAAAAAGAAAAAGAAAACCGCACACTATAATTTTAGCCGAAGTTACAGTTACACATTTTCCAGCCAGCAGCGGGCAAAACAACAACACTTGGAAAAAAAACATAGGCGTTGAATGAAAATCATCCTAAAAAAATAAAAAGTTGTTTATTTAAGAAATAACTTGTGAATGTCAGAAAATAATCTTAATATGGAAATCGACCAAAAAATTATATAATTTATATATTATATTATTTTATTAATTTAATAAATAATAAATAATATGTATAGAAAATTTTATAAATAATGTATAAAAGATATACAAATTACATTAATAATATAAATAAAAGCTAATTCTTCAAATATGCACATAGAAAACAACCAGCTGGAAATTAGAAATATTTTTTCTGTATTTTAGAAAATTCACTCTGAAAATAAGAAATACAAAAAGTGTTTTTTAATAAACACAAATTGAGAACTAAGTTTAAGTCTGTTATATTTTGCCAAGTGTAGAGCAAACGACAACAGCCAGCGGGCCCAAGTTACAAACTATAAGCAACAGACAACAACAGCAAAGCAACAGCCAAGCAACAGCAAAGCAACAAACTGATTTGGCTTATTTTGCGACTATTGCGGTCGCTGGAAATTGCATTAGATTTCAGCTATTTTTGTTGCTGTTGTTGTTGTTGGTTGTTGCTGTTAATGTTGTTGTTGTTGTTATTGTTGTTGGTTGTGTTTGAGACTGTTGTCAATTAAAGTTCAGCCTGGTCGAAAAGTTCTGTTAATGCCTTTGGGTTTTGTCATTGTTCGAGAGCAGCAACAACAACAGCAACAACAACAGCAACAACAACAACAACAACGGGCAACAATGAGAGACATTTACATGAAATTGTTGTATCACGTTTAATTTGGCAATTTGAATGCAAATATGTTGAAGACTCGCGCGTGTTTCTCCAAAAAGAAAAACAAAAAAAAAAACAAAAAAACGAATTACTTCTCCAAGCCGAATCGAAGGGATTTTCCATCTAGTTTCCACGTCTCAACTTGACTCGCAGTCAGCCTTGAGACCCAAGTGCAGAATCATGGCCAACCAAAAAAGATTACTGTTAACTTAACTTAACTGAAATCATGGCTAGATTCGAGAGGCAGAGGATTGTGTTGTAGTTAGTCTAGTGAATTCTAAAACAGGATTTTGCATTTCTTAATTTCAGGTGAGATTTTTCTAAAATGTACAAAATATATTTTTATTTTACTCAAAACTCTAATTTAAAAGTCGAGCCAGTAAAATTAATTCATTTTTGGCTTATTTTTAGACCGGATTATTTTCTAAAAATTATAATTTGAATTTCTACTATTTTTTCGTAATAGAAAATATTTCTATGAAATAAAAAACGGATTATATTATTATTTCCAAATAGAACAACTTTCTGGTTTTCAGAGTGATTATTTTTCAGAGTGTATTTAATTAAAGTGCATGGCTCGTTTTTAGTTTGTTGTAGTTTTTTACTGGTCAGTTTCTGTTGCGATTTGTTAATTGAATTAAATGCAGCGGGTCATCAAAATGCAGCTAGCAACTTGTCGATCACTTTGCTTGTGTGCGTGTGTGTGTGTGTGTGTGTTTGTCTGTGTGTGTGCAACCCATTTAGCCAAAGTGTGCGGCAGAGTTTTTAACGCTTAACTGTAAAAGCAAACGCACGTACGCAACGAGGCCCAGTCACTTAGCCAGTTACTTGGCCAGCCAGCAATGGTCGCCGTTTGGGCCAAATGCGTGGCAGGAGCCAGGCACATTGGCACACAAAAGCTAGCTAATAAATAAATAATAAATTAATGATATAAAAAAGAAAAAGGAAATAATGCTATACAAAAGTCAAGCCTTAGCATTTATTGTTATCGATAGTAAAAAAAACTATTAAAGTGAAACAAACCACAAGATATTCTTAATTTAAAAACACCAACTAGGTCACTCTTCGGTTAACCCAGGTTCTTATCTAAAAACATGTTGATGAATTTTTTCTCTTTGTATACTAAATATATATATATATAATATGTATTTTTCGATCTGAAGACAGAGCTTTAGTGGTTATGGGTTAAGGCTTTGCCCACTGTACGCAGACGCAGTCAGAACGCTATTGACAATGCGGAATTCCCATGGTGGTTGTCGTTGTTGTTGTTGTTGACGTTGTCGTGCACTTGGTGGCATGCTCGACCAAGTACCGCTAAATTGCAGCAGACAATTGTGGCAGCAACTGCAGCAGTTGCAACAGCAACGCTTCCTGACGCATGCTGCGCTGCATGCTAAGCAGCTGGAGGCGTTGCTGACACATGACTGACAACAACAACAACAGTTATAGTTGCAGTTGCAGCAGCAACAGTGGCAGCCTAAGCTGCCCACATGCTACCTTTGGGGCAGCAGCTTCAGCAACAGCAGCAGGTGTGTCTGTCCGCCACGTCCATGTCCATGTCCAAGTCCAAGTCCATATGTCCATATGTCCATTTGTTCGCGTTCTCGTTGGCGTTCGCCTTGTGACAACTGCCAGCTTGTTACGCCCTTCTGCCTGCCACACTGTTATTGCCGCTGTCTGCTGTCTTCTGTCTGCTGTCTCCGAGTGACTGAGTTACTCTACACTCGCAAAAAAAAACAAACCTAAATCTCAGTAAATTGTCATGAAAACAAATTTAAAAATATTGTTTGAATATTAGAAAATCAATCAAGTTTTTCTTCTTTTTACAAATAATTTATAAACGATTTGTAAAATTCGAATAAAAGATTTCTTCAATGTGCACCTTTAAAAAGAACACACCCAAAATTTAAACATATTTTTTTAAAATTCAGGATGATCCAAACTGAAATTTAGAAATGTAAACTTGGCGTTTAGAAAATTACTTTCTGGTTTATGAATATTTAGTAAAATTTTAAGCCGATTTTCATTTATTCGCTGTGTGTCCAGCGGAAATCATGATGAACTTCAACTCTCAGCAGCGGCAGCAGCAGCAGCGGTAGCAGAGGCAGCAGCAGAGGTAGCAGCAGCGGCAGCCTTTGTTGGGGCGTTGTTTACTGATTTTTCAAATTGAATTTGAAGTGATTTATCAATTTGGAGGCAGAGACAATAGAAAGTGGCAATGCCAGTGGGCCAATGGCCGGCAACAATTCAACCAACTGCGGTGGTACAGTAGGCACCAAGCGAAACGAACAACTGGATGTGGCAAGGTGCGGTTGCCACTGGGGAAAAGCGAGGAAAAGCGAGTAAAGCGAGGCCGGTTGTCACTCGATTGCGGAAAATGTATACAGAGAAAAACAGGCTCAAGTTCAAGTTGCCTGCTGCCCTTGAGGGAAAAAAGAAAAAACAGAGGGGCAAAAAATATCGACTCTGCCTCAAATTAATACGATTTTTATTCATGACTGCTGCTGGGGACGCCCCCTGGTGCGATTGCCAATCTGCCACTGCTACTGGCACTGGCACTGCCACTGCCACTGCGACAGCCAGGTTTTCTAGTGGCAATTTCAAAACATTGCCGGAATGTGGTGACAATGCCTCGTTCGGCTTCTTTTTGTTTGTTCCCCTGCTTTGCTAATGTTGCCTTCAACAATTGCAATTCGAGTTTGTCGTCGTCGATGTCTTTTGCTGTTGCCCCCCTGTCGCAATGTTTGTAATTTGTGCAAATGAGCCCCTAAATGGCAACCAGAGAGCTCCTATACACGAGCAACAAAAAACAAAACAACATGGAAAAAACAACCAAATTTAAATGCGCTATTTTGGCTATGTAAACGATGCGAGCCCAGGAATGGAATGGAAAGCTGTTAACTGCTTTTTCCTCCCGATTCTGCACGGCTTGCAATACTTCTACCAAAAGGCCTTAAGTTTATCGGCTCAATTGCTGCTTTTTACTTTAGCACAGTTTATTTAAGCTGAAGACTAGAAATAAGTGGAAAGGTTTAAACTATTAAAGAGAGAGATTTTACTTAATAATATAATTATAATACTTTAATTTATTTATAGTTATTCAGAGTGCTATCCATCTAAAATGGGGTCAAATTGCTATTTTTTCCATAGCTTCGATTAATTAAGAGATTAGATAAATTAAATATATGGAAAATAGTTTTATTCTCAATAGGATAACTTAAACCATAAAAAGCAAGTGATTCAAATAACCACAACGTATTGATAACAATTTATTAATAGGCAGCTACATTTGAAGCTCTCGAGCAGTGGCGAACCCCATATTGGTGCCACTTGTGGCATAATAGCCGCCAATAATCGAACTGGTGCTCAAACTCGTGGCACGTGCGCCAAATTCGGTGATAATGACAAGCAAAAAAGAAAAATACAAATCGAAAAAAAACTACGTCTCAAAAAAATAACAATGAATAGAAACTAGTATTTACTATGCACAATGTTGTTATCTATTAAAAAATAAGAAGAAAAAACGCGCGAAAAATGAGCAAAATCCAAAAGTAAATAAATAAATACAAAAAAACTGTGGCGTGATCAAAATAAATAAAACTAAAAAACAAGTGAGCGCAAAATGCAGACAGTTAAGTTTCACGGATACGGAGAGCTACCCATTCATTTGCCTACTCACGCACTCACAAATACACTCACGACTCGACTCACGACACACACTTTACAGTTACGCATTAAATACACACACACACACACACGCACACCTCAACTGGCGTGTGTTTGTTTTTATGTTTCTGCTGTTTACCAGCCTTGTTTTTTTTTGGTTTTTGTTTTTGGTATGTGAAGTTTCCGCCTTCTGGCCAAGTTGTCTGCGTGGCTGGTTCACCTGCCTGCGAAGGCCGACGTCAAAATTTCAATATTTGTTTACTTTAGTTTTGTTTGCTGTTGTTGTTGTTGTTGTTGGTTTTTTGTTTCTCTTCTTTTTTGTGGTCTGGCGCTACTTCGATTCAGACTCGGTCTCGTTGCCGGCCAGGCTTAAATTTGCTTTATTCGATTTTATTGCTGTTTTCATTTCGGTTTGGCAAATGTGTGTCACAGACACAAACAGACATACAAACAAAGCCGACCAAAATAAAAAGAAACTTACAAATTAACAACAAAAAGAGGTCGAAAAAGAAAAAGAAGCAAACAAATAAAAATAAAAATAAAAAAAAAACACAAAACGACAACAACAAAAATCAAATTCAGCCATGCGAAATTTTTGGAAATTACGCATAGTCCAAAAATTTGAATCAACACACGACCAGCAACAACAACAACAACAACAACAACAATAAACATGATGCCCCAAAAAGTACTTTGTCTGGTTTTTCGAGCAGCGGCCAAAACTAGAAACCGGCAAATACGTCATAGGCCCGTAAATAACTTGTCATTAGAGACAAAGGGGGAAAAAAACACAAGAAAAAATATTAAATAAATATTCAAAGATATATAAATAGCAGCAGAAATTGCTGTGTACGTATATATATATAAACATGTATAATTAAATTATATATTATAAATATTTACATGTGTTATCCAAATTTGCATACATATTTGTAACTTTGAATTTATTATTAAATAAATTGGTAATTCGATCTGGCACAGCGAGTGCTTAGTTTTTATTTATTTATTTTTCTGTTATTCTTAATTATTTGTTGATCAATTTAGTTATTTAAAATTTAAAAAAAATTAAAACTAGTTTACTGTTTAAGATTTCCCACAACACGCGTCACATTTCCGTTTGTTATTGTTTCCCCCGATGACTTTCAGCTTTGGTTATCGTACAAACTGATAAGCGGCTGATTAACTGTAAAGAAAAAACCCTCAATGAAAGTTTACTTGCCATTGAGCCAAAAAAACAGAACGCGGTTGCCTTTTTTATATATTTGTTGTTCTATATTCGCATTATCACGATTTGCACACACAGACTTTGCTTTTGACACATGATAAGCGTTTTAGATCTCGTTGTTGATACTGAAACTGGCTCTTTGATTCTACGACGGAATCAATTAAAGTACGCCGTATTCTATAGCCACCTTGGCAACGATCAGCGGATCAATGAACCCCGGATCGGGGAATGCTTCTGTGTTGCGCACATAAGTGAAATTCATTTGTAGAAAACGTAAAAAACGCATTTTAATAAATAAACACATTGTTTACTATTCCCGGATTAAATTTAAATTAATGCTGTTCTTGGAATTCTTTTCAATTTCAATAATAATAAACAACAATATTAACAGAAATTGTTTATTTATTTATTATTTTCATAAAATTAAATTTATTGATTTTAATTTAAATTATATTTTAAATAAGTTGTTTCTTGCTAACTTATTTCTGAAGAGTCTTCTTCCAGTCTTCGAGAGACGCAAGTTCCTCAAGCTTACAAATTTAAAAAAGTACATTTTTAAAGACATTTCAGAGTGATTTTATTTTGTTTGCAGCTGTAGCTTAAATTAATTTTACGATGACTCAAAATTGGGCTTTGAGTTTAAGTTGAGATCGCTTTTGCTTTTATGTAAGCCTGGCTAGTCTGTCTTCTTGGTGGCTGCAATTTAAATTCAGGTGAAAGTTGTGCAAATAACAATACAATAAAAAAAAACAAAGGCAACAGCAACAGCAACAATTACCCGTTGCAATTTTCGAGCACGTGTCTAATTCAATAAACTCATTTTCGTAGTGGACTTTAATTGTGTTTCCACAACCACAAATCAAACCCAAAACGAATGCAGCTCAATCCAAAGCAGCAGAAGGAAAAAATAGACACAGACAAGAGGCTATAAATTGCAGTTGCAACTAATTTTTATGCGGCATGCAAACGAATATTCGCCCGCCCCATGCCCCTCATGCCCCTCCCCCGAACTTACCTCATGCCCCTTTGGCCATATCATATCGCATCTGAGGAGCGCGCATATTTCCGACAGCCGCCGCTGCACATTGCAATGTAATTTTGCTTTCAACACCTTTTTTTTTTTGTTCGGTTGTGCCGCATGCAGCATGCAACAAAGTCGTCGCCTGCTGATTGCAACCAGCGGCGTGGGCAAATAATTGCCAACAAAACAGCAAACAGCAAAACAGCAAACGGGTTCAAGTTGCCTAGGCTCAGCCTACACTCAGAAAAACAATCGTCCTAAATTTGAAATATAATCTTAAGCTCTTAATGGATTTTTTCTGAAAAGAATGGTTTTCATATCTACTTTTTAACTATTAATAAAAAAAATATATATCTGAAAAATGCCTTTAAATAAACCAATTATTTCCAAAACCGAGAAACATTTTATATTTTTTATGCCGATTTTTAATTTAGATAGATTTTTAAAGATTCAGGTATTATTTCTGTAAAAAGAAAGATTATGATAATTTTCTGGAATTATCAAATGATTTCTAAAAACAAGATAAACTTTCCAGTATTCAGGTCGATTTTGTTTTTCGCTGAGTGTAGACTCATCACCTGGCCAAGCCGCAGCAGCAGCAGCGGCAGCAACAACAACAAATACAAATGCAACCAAGTGAAAATCACTGCACATTTCCCAGGCCCCGAAATCGGCGCGAATATATCGCATTTCAATCACGCGCCAGAGCTGCGCCAATTCTACCCCCTCCGCTCCCCTCGGGCGCCCCTCGATTGCTGTGATCCGCGCCTGGCGCAATTTACGTGCGGCCACGCAGTGACTCTCCGAGACTCTGAGAGTCGAGTCGGCCAGCAATTTTACAACTGCAACATCGGCAACATGGGCAACATGGGCAACAACAGCAAATGCAACATCACAGCAACTGCAACTTGCAACAACTGCAACTGCAGCTTGAAGTTTATTAAAGTTTGCTGCGCAATCGAGCTGAAAGCAACGGGCCCGTTTATTGTTGTTGCTGCTGAACCTAACGGGACCGATTGTGCGCACAAAATGGCCACATCGTGATGCCTAAAATACCCCCAGTATAAAAAACCCCCCTCTCCCCATCACCACCCCCCTTGCAGCCCTCGGCACGCGCCTCATGCAACAGGCAGGCAACAGGCAGGCAGCAGGCAGGCAGACCGGCCGGCAAAATAAACGTTGACCGCTGCCTGCCTGGCTGGCTTTAAACTTGGCTTAATGCAGCGCAGATTTCAACTGTCCGATTTATGCGCAAATTTACTTTTATGCGATTAGCGGCTGCAATGAGAACAATTTATCGTCAAGTTTAGTCAATTTAATTGGGGCGCAGATGAGGCTGAGACTGAAAACTAGCTAACATTTGCCTTGCCACAAAAGAAGAGGTGCCAAAATGGCTAAAAGACAATCTCTCCGCCGGGCTACACTCGGAGAGAAAATAGCATTAAAATAAAAATCGCTTTAAAAACTGGACAGATTTTCTTTTTGTTTAAATTTAGAAATACTTTGTTTCATCTATTTTTTCAATAAGTAATGTATTTCTTAAAAATATTAAATATTTCTAAAAAGTATAAATACAAATTTTTATTTTTAGAAATAATTGAAAAAAAAAATAAAAATTTTTCTTAAAATAAGAAAGGTTTGTCCTTAATCTGCAGTCCCAAAAGTTTGCCATTTTTTTCTGAGTGTAGCTAGAACGACGGCGCAGCAGCAAATGTTGCGACAGCATCAACAGCAGCAACAGCATCAACAGCAGCAACTGCAACATGTGGCACAAAGCGCGTGCATTAGACAAAGGCTAAGAAACAAACCTGGTAGCACGGTAATAAAATTTGATGGCAGCTGTTCTCAGAAGGAAGCCAAGCTTGCTGCATTCACTGCATTCACTGTTGCATCCACAATGTGCAACTGCAACTGCAACTGCAGCAGCTCAGCACAGCTCAGTTCAGCTCAGCTCAATTGTCGCTGCCTTGCGGCCTCTGAATTTGCACAATGGACCAAAATGTGCTTTGCGAAAGGGTTTCGTGGACAAAAAAAAATAGAAGAAAAGAAGCAACAAAAAGTAAAAAACAAACAACAAACAACAAACAGAAAACAGAAAACAGCAGCTGAATGCAATTTCACGTTTCGGCTTAAATGTAGCTGAAGTGCTGATGCCAGCGATAAGAAATGTTTCTACAAAAAGCAACTTCTAAAATGCTCTATAAACACTGCTTTACACACACACACACACACACACACACACACACACACATACACACATACACACATACACGTACATGTGGCATGCATCGTTTTGGGGCACAGACTTAATGCGGTATCAATGTCTGTTAAAGTCAGCCAGTTCTTCTTCTTGCTTGGTCTCTGAAATCGTTACTAACCCATTAAAGTTAACTTTAAATGCATCTGCACTTTCAGCTAGCTTGGCCTGGCCCAAGGCTGATTGACTGTAATATCGCTCACTTATGGCCAGAAACTGACTACAATTGTTTATTTCACCTGGGGCCTACTAACTGCCTTTCTACTACCACATATTGCCAACGAAAGTGATAAATGGGAAGAGATTAAAGACGGCTCGGCTCATGACTCAAAACCACTTTGTATTTTGCTTAAATTAATATTTATTCTTCACTTCTTCACCTCAATTCATTTCACACTCTGTCAAATACTTTCTTGCCCAAGATTGCACTGGAATCAAAAATTTAACTACAAGAACAAATACATTGTTCAGAAAATATGTTTATTCCTAATTTGCAACAAATAAGTCTTTTTATCATATTTCAATCTGATTTTTCAGGTCGATTTTCTAAAATTTAGTTATGTATCCGTGTGTATTAGCAGTTTCAGGCAGCACCACCAGCTTCTTGGCAATAAGTATAAGCCAAAAGTGCAGGCTTTGATTTCACTCGAAATCAATTTCCATATCTGCGATTTCCATTCTGCAACGTGAATAAGCCGCTTAGGCTCAATTATCAATAATTGCAAACCGGCAGCAGCAGCAGTCGATGAATGGAATCGGGCTAAGACCAAACCCCATTTGGATCTGCAGCGAGTCGAATGTTAATGCTGGCTACTTGCCGCATTGCCCCATGCCACATTGCCACACGACAATGACGACGTCTCAATTGTCTGCAATTTGAGCTCTTTCCCCCCTTTGTTTTGGCCTTTTGCATATGTTCAAGTCTCAGATTTGCTTACACTCGACTTGATGGCGAGTATTTCAAATCAGTTGAAATGTTTTGAATTTATGACAGTCGCATCGCGTTGCTTCTTTATTATACAGAATCCCCCTGCTCTCCTCCCTTCCCCTTGCCACTCAATGTTGCTGCATTCTTTGTCCAAGTTGTTGGAGCGTAAAAATGCTTTTCATAAAGCCAACGCCAAAGGATATCTGATTTAGCTATTTGTTGCTTCTGTTCTTGTTGTTTGCCTCTTCTTTTTTGTTTTTTTTGTTTGTCTTCAAGGTGAACTTAAAGTCAAAACTCTTAGTTGACGTCAGCGCCGCTTAAAAACAAGCGGGGTTTGTGTTAAACCAAGACGATAAAAAAATAAAAATAAAATGAATTTGAAAATGAATTTTGCGCAAGGTCAGTAAAAATTTGCACAGCAACAAAAAAATTAGCCACTAAAATATGTGTGATGCTATCTATCGTAGCTGCCAATTAATGACGAATGAGCAAAATCAACAACATCGACAACAACACTAACAACACTAACAACAACAACAACAACAAACATAGCAAACATTAACAATGCATCAGCATTGAAAAATCGCTGGCCACAAAATGAGCTAAATGGATAAATAGTTTTTGCATTGAAATGCCTCACGGCCCGTTTATACATAAAGAGGCCTCGTCACATTGTTGCTGCAACAAATTACAACGACAACAAACGACAACAACAACAACCATTTTCCGTCGGCTACTTTGATGTTTTTGTCAGAGTTTTGGCTTTTGCTGCGAGGGCGTCTAATTAAAGCCAAGCCGATCCGAGCCGAGCCGAGCCTCAACTAACAACTAAGCCATCTACTGGCCTTCTAAATTCCTTGAATTGCAACTCGAACAAGCCTCTCTCGGAATGTGTTAAGTAACCAACAAGATAACTATAAAGAACAAATAAAAATATCGACAGTTTATGCCTTGAACAATAAATATTATCGATAGCTTCTATTTAACAGGAATTTAGGCATTGTTTTCAGGGTCTAACTTAATAATAAATAAATAATAAATAATGAATAATTAAATAATAAATGAATAATAAATGAATAATAAATAAATAATACATAAATAATAAATAAATAAATAGTAAATAAATAATGAATAAATAATAAATAAGTTATATCGATAGTTTACACATCATTGAATTTTCCAGATTCATTTCCATATCTAACTCGATTTGTATCTTTTTTTGTTGTTTGCAGTTCTCGGAAGCGTCCGCCGAGCGACAGCTACGATTGCAGCAGCGATCAGTGCAAAGGGGACGAGATGAATGCATGCAACGCAGCATTGATTCTGATGCATCTACACAATGCGCCGAATGCCGGTAGGGTTTGAATACTTATATAATACAATTTTAATTATGTAGGTTGCTAACTTTTTCCTAATTTTGAACACATTTCTCACATTAGTTTCGGACAAATGGCTGGGTTCCAGTCCGGGCAGCTCATCATCGGCCTCTTGGAGTTCCGGTTCGGCATCGCCGCCATTGAGCGATGATGGAAACGCATTGTTGCATGGTCACATAATATCATTGCCACACGATGCGGCAAGTGCATCGGCAAATGCACGCATACGCACAACATCTGTGTCCACATCGGATGAGGGCATTGTCATCGACTTCAAGGAGGAGCGCAAGAAGAAGGTAGGTCAAATTTACAAATTTACAAATCTTAAATTTGACAACGCACACAACAATATCTGATTAGATCAAAAGAATGCGGCCAGTGTGGCAAACAGAGCGCGTCGCGACAAAATTTGTTGCATTTTAATTGCAACTTTGTACAGCGATTTTAATTGCTATAATTATATTTATGTAAATGCCGGTGCATCATTTTGGCAAAGACAGCCAAGCAGCCAAACAGCCAAACAGCAATGTACACTGTAAAAAAATCAGCCCTAATAACAGTAAATCGCTGTACTTTGGTAAATTTCTAAAAACCACGATTCAAATTTCTAAGTTTCAGAAAAAATGTGTCGAAATCCAGGACGTTATTTGCTAAAATTAATTTCGGTTTTTTTTAAGTGTATATCTATGTATAGATATATGTATGTATGTATGTTTTTGTGGCACTTGGCGTATGCTTGGTTCGCATCTCGATTTCATTACTCGGACGCAAGCAAAGAACTGTGAAAAGTCAGGAAATTAAATAAATGTCGAAAATGAGCACATAATAAGAACACATCAATCAAAGGACAGTCGTTCGTTAACTATAAAGCAAATATATATAAATATATATATATATATATAGGTATGTGTCTATAAATACACACACACACAGATTCACATTCAGCAGTCTGACAAAAATCAATGTGTAAAAGTTTTATTCATTAAACGTGTCGCTTTTTTCTCATTTTGGTGGCAAACTTAAAGTGCGCTCCTCTCAGCAGTAAAAAGCTTATGCAACACTTTTCACTTATACTTTGCCATAAGGCTTTAACCTGAAGGCTCGCCATTTCTTAGCTTAATTTTGAGGTAAATTTTTAAGCATTTAAAAAACACAAGAAAATACTTAGGAAGCTTTTTTGCTGCCCATATTTCATTAATAAACATTAATATTTTAAGATTAAGTAAATTAATTTAATTTAATTTGAAAATATCTTATGCCTTTTTAGCCAACTATTTAGTTATTTTCTTTATACCTCTGCGTCACTTTTGGCAGCTGGTATTTCGGGCAAGTTGCTTTTAAGAGCTCTTAAAAACAAGGCCAAAAGCGAGTAATGGAAGCGATATATATCAAGAGCCCAACACATTTCTTTATAATTGTCCACATATCTCCCACAATTTTATAGATACAGTCTCCAATTTTGGTTGGTAGCGTGCCCATATTCCGTTTTTCGGACTATAATTTTGACTTCTGTTCCGACCCAAAATCACGTTTTCAACTTTAAATGTACGATTGATCTAGAGGCCAAACTATGATTAAAACGGCCTTGCTTTTGAAAATGCGTTGAGTTTTGACGAAGTTATGGCATTTTGAAGGTTCGACCTATGCCCATATGCCGATTTTCGGACTATAATTTTGGCTTATGTTCCGACCCAAAATAACGTTTTCAACTTTAAATGTACGATTGATCTAGAGGCCAAACTATGATTAAAATGACTTTTCTTTTGAAAATGCGTTGAGTTTTGACGAAGTTATGGCATTTTGAAGGTTCGACCTATGCTCATACGCCGATTTTAGGACTATAATTTTGACTTCTGTTCCGACCCAAAATCACGTTGTCAACTTTAAATGTACGATTGATCTAGAGGCCAAACTATGATTAAAACGGCCTTGCTTTTGAAAATGCGTTGAGTTTTGACGAAGTTAAGGCATTTTGAAGGTTCGACCTATGCTCATATTCCGATTTTCGGACTATAATTTTGACTTATGTTCCGACCCAAAATCACGTTTTCAACTTTAAATGTACGATTGATCTAGAGGCCAAACTATGATTAAAACGGCCTTGCTTTTGAAAATGCGTTGAGTTTTGACGAAGTTATGGCATTTTGAAGGTTCGACCTATGCTCATACGCCGATTTTAGGACTATAATTTTGACTTCTGTTCCGACCCAAAATCACGTTGTCAACTTTAAATGTACGATTGATCTAGAGGCCAAACTATGATTAAAACGGCCTTGCTTTTGAAAATGCGTTGAGTTTTGACGAAGTTATGGCATTTTGAAGGTTCGACCTATGCCCATATGCCGATTTTCGGACTATAATTTTGGCTTATGTTCCGACCCAAAATAACGTTTTCAACTTTAAATGTACGATTGATCTAGAGGCCAAACTATGATTAAAATGACTTTTCTTTTGAAAATGCGTTGAGTTTTGACGAAGTTATGGCATTTTGAAGGTTCGACCTATGCCCATATGCCGATTTTCGGACTAGAATTTTGACTTATTTTCCGACCCAAAATCACGTCTTCAACTTTAAATGTACGATTGATCTAGAGGCCAAACTATGATTAAAACGCCCTTGCTTTTGAAAATGGGTTGAGTTTTGACGAAGTTATGGCATTTTAAAGGTTCGACCTATGCCCATATGCCGATTTTCGGACTAGAATTTTGACTTATTTTCCGACCCAAAATCACGTCTTCAACTTTAAATGTACGATTGATCTAGAAGCTAAACTATGATTAAAATGACCTTGCTTTTGAAAATTCGTCGAGTTTTGACGAAGTTATGGCATTTTGAAGGTTCGACCTTTGCTCATATGCCGATTTTCGGACTATAATTTTGACATGCGCTCCGACCCAAAATCACGTTTTCAACTTTAAACATAAATGCGCATATCTTCCATATTTTGTACGCTTTAAGAGCTACAGTTAGCAAACTTAAAAGGACGATTATTAGGAGCCTTCTCTTTTTTTCATCCACTCTCACTCCCGCCCCAAAATCTAGAAAAGCTCATATCTTCCGTAATTTAAGAGCTACAGTTGCCAAACTTCGAAGAAGGGTTACTATCTAAAATCAATCCTCAATCTGAAAGGCAAGCTTGGACAGTATTTTTTGGCCGACTGCAACGTTGGTTGTTTTTGTGTCTAACCCCCTTTTCTCTGGCCAGACGTTCACTTTGTCCGGCCGTGATTTGACCTGTTGCCGAAGCCGTCCGCAGCGAGTTCCCGAAAAATTGTCATGTTTCCGGTTGTTGTTAGCGGCTGCGATTTATGTATATCAGCCAACTGTTGGCAACTGCCACGCCCACTGGGCGACAAATTGATTTTCAAGCAGATTTTGTGAATGACGTTTGCAACATTTCCGCATTATCTTGAGAGTGTGTCAGACATCGAACACATAGCAGATGACGCTTGCCACAGATCGCTGCGCATAGACAAATAGTTAGATACACTCAGAAAAAAATCTAGTTTTTAAAAAGCATTTTTTAATATTAGGAAAAAATATATATTACATAAATTACAAAATATAAATAAAAATACAATATTTTTTAAATAATCTATTAAAAATGTTTAATAATAATTACGGATAATCAAAACGCTAATATAAGAATTATTCCATGGAATACACATAGAATGAAACTTCTGTAAATTAGACAGGTTTTTTTTTCTTGAATTTGAGAAAAATCCAAACTTATATTTAGAAATGGAAAAGCTGGTTTTTAGAAAGACACAACCATAAAATTAAGAAATAATAAGAAGACAAAATTTCAGTGATTTGCTCAATTTAATAGATAGATAGATTGATTGATAGATAGATTGATAGATTGATGGACTGATGGCTGTATAAATGAGTTCTACGCAGAATGAGCTCAGCGCAGCTGCGGCGAGTGCATTTAATGTGTTTAATTGTGGGCAATTATTGCCGCTGCGATCGCTTGACAGCCGCTGCCACGTGGCGTATACGTAATCGGCCACATGCCACATTACTCATACGCAACGTGTGTTGTTGAGCGGCATCGCGGAATTCTACTTTTGTTTTGCTTGGGTTTTTTTTCTCCTTACTTTGTACGGTTGCTGGGCTGAGCGGCCACAAAGTGTTGGGCACAATGTGTTGCATGATTAACCTTCATTGCTCAACGCGAGCGCTGTAAATTACTCATTCGCCACGATGGCCTTTGTTTTGTGTTGTGTTGTGTTCATTTGTGGTTAAAAGCGATTTTAAATGCAGATTTATGTGCATTCAGCAACAACAACAACAACAGCAACAGCAGCAACTGCCAACAGCAGAGTGACAACTGCAGCAGCAGCAGCGACTCACAGACACTCGGACAGACTATTTTGCCTTTCAATCAAGGCTTCGCTTCATCAAGGCTGGCAATCGCACAGTGGGTTGTGTGTAAAGCGGTGCCCGTAAATTAGCCAACTCTTTAGCCACGTTAATCATAGCAAATGCAGCTATTACACTCGAAAAAACAATCTACCTGACTTGAAGGTGTACTTTTCAGAAAGTAAATTTCTACAAATTATTGTTGTGGTTTCTCTTTACTGAACAAATTATGTAAAAGTAAAGATTAAAGATATTTCTGGAAAATGCAAAAATAAACATTTCTAAATTTTTGATTTTTTTTTCTATATTTACAATTATCTTCTAAAAACAAGAATTCTCTTTTAATTTTTGGATAATTATCTTAAATTGAGAAATTTAGAAAAATGTTTAAAATGCAGATACTATTTCAGAAAAAAAGAAAATATTCTAGTTTTCAGAGCTATTTTCTGAAATTCAAATAATATTTTTTAAAGCAAGAAGTTTTTGTCTAGTTTTTTGGCAGATTTTGTAAATTTCCGTTCGAATTTTTTAGCTGTGTTCAGTTTCTGAGTGCCTTAAGCATATTTTAAACAGAGGCACTCTGTTTGGACCGAGTTGGGCGAATTGACAAATTTTGGGCCGCTCAAGAAAACATTTCCTGTCCTTTAAAATTGGACCCGTTGTTGTTTTGTGTGCAGCAAAAGTTTTGAATGCAAAAAGCGCTTCGGTGTCGACCTGGCTAATTGCATGTTCTATGTATAAGCTTTTACAAATTTTGTTTTACGTGTTTGCGGCTTTTTTTTTTGTATTCGTATTTTTTGTTTGATTGTTGTTTTTGTTTGCTGTTTTCCAACTAATTTGTTTTATAACATCAACAACAGGCACCAAAAGCGGCAAAAGCCAACAAAGCAAACGCAAATTATACTACAAAAAAAAAGGCAGACAGCGCGGCGTGTGCAAGGCGATGACATTGGGTCTAAAGGGTAGGGGGAGGGGGGTTGAGGAGGCGGGCTTTGGCTTAGTCTAATGGCTGGTTGAATAGAGAAAGGAGGGGCTATGGGGAGGGGGTATTGGGCTATTGCGGTTTATCTTCTACAAACTGTGACTGCTCCGAAACTAAAAGGCGAAATGCACTCGTCGCTGCCAGCCAACATGGCGCGGCGCACGTGTCGCTAATACTATATATGTGTATGTCTCTCTGTGTGTGTGTGTGTGTGTGAATGTGTGTGTGTGTGTGTGTACTTTGCTGGCAGCTTAACTGCATTTGCCATTTTTTGAGCAAATGCGCTGCTGGCAAACGCAGCAAATGAATGGCATGTGGCAGTCATTCGTGCATTACTTTTGACAGATTCTTCAGACCAACATTTTCCCAATGCTGTGCGAATAAATGTTAAATTTAATATAGATTGTTAAATATTTATTATATATAATTATATATTTATTTTTATTACAGAACAAAATATCTGCCTTATTTCCTTAATTAATTTATATTTGCATTTACAGACATGTAGTGAATTTCTTCTCAAAGAAATCAGACATTTCTTAATATACACATTGGAGACTTAATTTTTTACACACTAGTTTTTTAATAATGTTAATTATTTTTGCTTGCCACTTTTACAGTGTATTTTGTGCTCTATCACTTTTTATATTTATTTCGTTTATGCAAATTTGCTGTTTGCTTTGTTTTTATTCTGTTACAATTCTATATAAGTTAAAAATTCTATTTATGATTTGCGGCAGACCATCGACCATTGTCGAATGTTACCTATCTATATCTGTGTATAGCTCTCTTTGTCACTCTCTATCTGTGTCTCAGTCGCTCTCTTGTGCCTCTTACTGTATATATGTATATAATAAATGGTGCCGCATGTAGCTCAAAATTTGGCTTTACTAGCTGCATTTATTTTTAAATGGAACGTACAGAAATATGGCAAATTTTAATTAAGAATTGTACAATTCAAGTGTCGGTACCGAGTGTGTGTATGAGTGTGTGCGAGTGTGTGTGTGAGTGTGTGTGTGAGTATGTGCAGCAACCTTGAAAACAACATTCACTTGGCAGAAACAGAGACAGAGACAGAGAGAGATAGAGAGAGAAACACAAAGCACAACACACAAAACACACAACACGAGCAGAGATTGGCAAACAGCTTCGGCAAATGCCTTTGGCACTTGATTCATAAGCCAAACGACGTATTTAATTTCACTCATATGGGCAAAATAACCTTGAATTCTGATTAGGAAGCAATTTAAATTTATCTATCAGTCATTCGCTCAACGCTCTCTGCTGCTGCTGCTGCTGCTGCTGTTTATTCAGTTATTGAGCTATATTGAGCCATTATTATTATAAGTTAATTTTGCAGCTAAAAAGCCATTTATATCGCCCTATCAAACGCAAACTCAGACTCTTCCCGGATTCATTAGCGCAACAATTGCAAATGACATTGCGCACAGGTGTCGTCAAGACTTGACTGACTGAGTGAATGACTGACTGAGTGACTGACTGACTGATTGGGCAACACACGGGGCGTATGAGTAATGACTGCTCAACTGAATTGAGTAAGTGATTATACCTTAAAGCGATGTTGGCTGTCTGCTGTCTGCCCACGCACCACTCACTCAGTGCAACATATGGCAAACAAACACATATACAAAACTGACACTTGCTTAGTGCAAAGAGCTTAATCTTATTGCCAGAATATTGTTGGGTATTTTTATTATTACATTTCTATAATGGTTTTTTTGTCTTTGAAAATTGAATAACCTTTTAGCCGCAAACCACGTTGAATTGCATGATGGCATTATGCGTGCTATTTGGCCAAAAGCAGACGACGTAAAACGAAATTTCGAAATTTGCTCAGCTGCAGATTTGTGTGTTCTGCAAAATTTAACGAAAGAACCTGTCAAATGCATTACAAATGTATTACAAAACACAAAAGCCACTGCTCAAAATCAGAATCAGAATCAAAACCAAGACGAAAACTAAAACAACAAGCCAGAAAAAAAAGATTAAGAAAATAAATCCAAGTCTCGGCGGAAATGCATAGCAAAAAAGCTGAAGGCGAACAACTCGCAGCAGCAGCAGCAGAGGCAGCGTGCAACAATTCGTCTGCGTCACTTGCAGCAGGAGTGGCAGCCACAACAACAACAACAAGATTCAGTGAAGCGCTCACTTTGTGTGTGTTGCGGGAGAAACGAACTCATAAATTCATCATAATTGCCAAAGGCACAAAAATGTGACGGAAAATATGCAGCAACAACAACAACTGTAAAAAGTCGTAAACAAATATGCAATAAAAATAATTCACCACAACAGTCGGTAGCAAAATACAACAACAACAAACAAAACAAATAAAAAAAAAATAGAAGAAGAAACAAAACATTCCATGATTTTGCCAACATAACAATAAACATTATTTTAATGCCGCGACGCATTATTTACAAATTGCAATTTTCCATTTTCCGAAGCGGGAGCATAGCATCTAAATTATTCATTCATTTGCTGTTCGCTTTATTGGAAAATTATTTCGCTTAACAAAATCAGAAGAAGAAAAAATAAGAATGAAGAAAAAAGGTAAAATGAAAAATCTGTGCCAAGTGCAAAGCTGTGGCAACATTTTCATGTTCAAGGTGACAACAAATTTGTCGCGGACGGACGGAGACGGACGCAAAAGAGACACTTGAGCCAAATGCCGCCTCATCGTTTGGCCTCGTTTCGCTAATTTTTTTTGGTTGTGGTTCCTAAATACTCTGTTAACGCAGGCAAAAAGAGTATATGCGGTTTAGCGACACTATTCAAAATATATTTGTCTGTTCCCGAAAAAATGTCGACTCTATTTCTTGTCACCTGTTATCACCTTATATTGCATACTGAACAGAGTATTTCGCAGTCGCTTATGCTCGACTGCAACGTTCTCATTTTGTTTTTTTTTTTTTTTGTTTGTTGCTTTTTCTAATTTTGTTTGTCTTTGCGGCTAGTTGCGGCTTGATTTGTTTATTCTGCACTGTGTTCTTGTGTTGGAATCGATTTTGTAATCGGAATTTACCTGAGTAGAAAAATTGATATTTTTTCAACATTTATAAATGCGGAAATTAAGTGGAAGCTGACAGAAATAAATGATTTGTTTTCATTACGAAACACAATGTGTTATAGATAAAATTAATATATACTTACATTGTTAAATCTCTCATTAATTGTTTGATTTATAAATGTGGAAATTTTATGAAAAATCAAAGTGATTTAATGCTAGCTGATAGTAAAATACGATTTTCTGATTAAACAAAAGTGAAATTCCAGTAATTAATCAATATTTTTAATTAAATCTATAAATCTGAGTGATGAGAAGCAAGGCTGAAAGAAAATATAATTTTATAAAAACAATATTTAATAACTTAATAAAAACAATTGAATGCTGACTGATCATAATAAATAATTTTAATATTATTTAATTATACTTAATTTAATGGATATTTGCACAATATTTTTTCACATCGATAAATCTGTCTAAAAACGTATGTTTTCATTTTCTTTTTCGTTTTTCTTTGCACCTTGTTGCAACACTGGCGAACAATTTGCATAAGTTTTTGCCTTTGGCAAGCGGCCCACTTGCCACACGTTGCAGTGCCCCCTGCTGCCAAGCAGCTGGCTGCCTTATCTTGTTGTTTGGCCTTTTGGGTATTTGCAATAGATTTTGTTTGTTGTCTTTGCCGATTTGTAAATTGCAAATGTCACTCAAAATGCTGTTGCAGCTGCAGTTGCAGCAACGACATTGTTGCCACACTTGCGATGGCCAATGTCGTGAAACGAATGTTTTTCTCGACATTTTTATATATATAATTTTCTTCTTTCTTTTATTTTGGTTGACGGCCAACTATGCCACGAGCCGGCTGGCGTGGCACACATTAGCCAAAATATGTTGATAGTGTTGCAAAGTTGCAAATGTTTCTGCATTTCGATTTCATTTGCATTTGAACATAAAAACAAAACAAAAAACTTTTGCAAGCTTCCAAGATGGGAACTCAATTTGAACTACAAACACTTGCAACACACACACTCACACACACACAACTGTACCCAGCCGGCGAATTGGCCCAGTTTCACTTTTTTCCTGCTTTTTTTTGCACAAACAAAATGGCGGCCAAAATGACTGCAACTGTGTTTTGTGTGGCTGTACTTTTTCGCCAGTGTAGTGCGGGCGCGTTGCCAACTGCAACTGTGTCACAGCTATTTTGTAGGTTATATATACACACACACACATACACACACACACGAACACACACAAACATACACAGACTGTGGCACACTGTTGCAGCAGCCCCGATTTTGCGCCGGCCGGCCGGCAAATGAATGTTGCGCAATGAAAAATGCATTTCCCTCATGCACTCAACTTGTCTCTCGCTCTTGCTCACTCTCTCTCTCTCTGTTTCTATCCCTCTCGCTCGCTTTCTTTGTCTCTCTCCTTCCCTTTCACTCGTTCACACTCTGACGTCGCCATCTTTGCGGCGGCCATGCGCAAAAGCTCATTTCCGTTCTCCGTTGAACTCGCCGCGTTTTCGCCACCTCCTCTCCCTTTCGCCCTTGCACCACCCCGTTGCGGCGGCACGTGTTTGCACACAGTCGCTGCCGCAAAAAAAAAAAAAAAACCAAAATAGTAATAATAAAATGTGTGCAGTTTGTCGCTGACGTCGTCAAGGGAAAATTTCAGTGGCTGTTTTTTCTTTGCAATTTATTAAATGGGTTTTGCATTGCAGTTGTGAACCGGTTCGTAAAACTGGTTCACTTATATGTTAAATTCTTGGAAGATTAACTTTTTACTACTACTATTAACTATTTCATGTGAATTAAATAAATAAATGCATAGCCAAACAAAAATCTGTACAAAATATTAAACTAATGTGCCTCAAAATTGTTGAGCCAGCAACAATTATTTTAAAAACAAATTAAAAGTAGTCAATGACAAAAATAAATTGATTAAAAATCTAAAAAATAATTTGCCCATTTTGAATATTTATCGTCAGTCGATAAATAAATAAATTAATTAAATGAATCTTTTATCCATTATATAAATAAAAAGCTTATTAAGAAACTTTTAAATCTATGTGTCTTAAAAGATTAGCTGACACTTAATTTTAAGACAAATCTGCGGTAGTCAGAGACATAAATAACTACTTGATTAAAATCTATAAATTAATTTGTCTATTAGGAATATCTATATTATTCGGTTTTAAAACAATCTCCTGTTGATAAATCAATGCTAACAGCGACACATGTATTTCTCCCACACATATTTAAATTTGCATATATTTTAAAAAGAAACAAACAAATGAAATAATTAATAGACAGTTATTTTTAATTAAATGTGCAGTAGTCAGTGACATAAAGAAGATAAGTTAATTTAAAATCTGGAAATGCATTTTGAATACTTATTTTACTTCCGTTGATAAATCAATTTAAATAGCGACAAATGTATTTCTTGCAGGCATATTTAAATTTGCATATTTATTTTGCAAATAATTTGCGAATACAATTTAAACAATCTACAAATGCAGGCAGCATTTCTGTTATGTTTGTTGTTGGTTTGTTGGCTTGTTTGTTTGTTCGATGTGTGTTTGCCACTCAATTGTGAACTGTTTGTGAGTGCAGCACGCAATTGGCGAAACTTGAAAAATGTTTTGCGCTCGATTCACTTTTCATGGCTAATTAATTTTCGTATTGCGCAAATTTAATGAATACTAATGTTAATGCGAATGCCGAACTAATGAATATGCAAAGCAAACATTTAATTGCACACTCACTCGAGTGTGTGTGTGTGTGTGTGTGCTTGTGTATGTGTATTTATAAGTAGCTGTATGCACATCCAAATTTATTTGTTGGCATCGACGCAGCAAGCCATAATTAAAAGCCAAACAAGCGGCAGCAGCAAAGCAGCAGCAACCAGGTGATTTCATTAGCAACTTTTGCTTTTCGACTTGGACTTCCACTTGTTAATTATACTACAGAAAAAGGCAACAACGATGTATTTTTTCTACATATAACTTTGAAAAAAATAATAACACCACTCTGATATTTTTTCTTAGGAATAAAACAAAAGCCATTAGTTTTCAAATTTGTTCAAATGTTGATTTTTAATTTATTGTTTGGGGTGAATCCCTATAAATTAAAGTTATTACTGCTACTTAAATTCTTTTCAAGACATTTTTTTCGAGTCTCTTCTTCCACTTCTGAAAACATTTTCATAAATATTCCTTAAACTTACAAATTTTTATAAAGACAGCTTTCATACATTTTTTTCTAGGATGGCGCTGTTATAATTTGTTCAACTACTCTCAAAAAAATAGTTACTCCTGATTCATAAAAAACATATTCTCAATATTTTTATAGATCTTTTCACAATCCGAAAAAGCTAAGAATTCTTCTCTACTTTTATTCTGTGTTAAAAAATGTTTATAAACTACATTTTAACTATTTTATTTATTAATATTTTACTGATACTACTATTTTTACCGGCGCTGTTTATCAAATTGAGCGGTGCTAGGGAAATTGAGCACACGGGTCGTATGCGCGATGCGATGTTATTTCTGATAAGCGTTACGCTTTAAAAACAATGAAATAGATACAGAAACATATATATACATATATATCTGTATATATATATATATATATATATTCCACACACACCACATCCACTTACATCACTCAATTGGGTTTGGCAAACAAATGAGTGCCAGTTTTTTTTATTATTGTTGTTTGTTGTTTTGCAATGATTATTTAAGCAGTCGCGTAGATAAACAAATGAAGTGGCCAGCCAGCCAGCAGCGAAGGGCGACACGTGCCCGGAAAACCTTTTGTCTTTACACTTCAGAAAATAAAAAGCACTAGAAATATATAGTTTAATTTTATTGGGAAACATTGGCGATTTGTCCTATTTTTTTTTAGAAATATATTGAAAAAATAAATGAAAAAAAAGTAGCAAATAAGCTAATATATTTTGCAATGCAAACATTGCTTTTTAGAGAGTCACACGCATAAATTGTATAAATTTACTTTCTGTATTGTGATTTTTTCTGAGTGTAGCAATGGTAAATGCGCAACAAGCACTGCTTGTAGGCGACGTTTTGTTGTCGTTCGTCGTTGACATATTTGCATTTAGTGGGCGTGGGCCTGTGGCATGCAGCTTAATTACAGCGCATCGGCACGCCTCCAGAAGCAATGCCTCAACTAGTTGCAACTATGAGAATGAGAATACTTTTAATGCAGAGACATGCTCTCAAATGGAGAACAGGTGCTGAAATAGTTGCCCGAGATGTCCATCCATAAGCGTTTCACTTTAATAGTAAAATAATGCAAATATTGCTGCAGCTGCTAAGATTTAATAGATATAACCTTGATCCACTTCAGTCGGAAAAGATGACCCTGAAATTATTATTATTATTCAGCAAGCAAATTTCTAAGTGGGCTTGTGTGTTTCTGAAAAACAATAGTTTATTTCTTTTTGTGTTTTTTTTATATTTAATTTATTATAATTATTGAGAAATTCAATTAAAGCTAAGTTCATTTTATATTATTTATTATAACTATTATTTGAATGGTTATTGTTATTATTAATTTATATTTTGAATTAAATGTTTTGTTTTATATGTTTAAATAAATAAAAGTATTAATATATATTATTTATTTCTTTTAAGTAGTTGTATAATTTATCAATTTGTTGGCTCTAGTCATATTTTCATTTTCAAGGCTTGCCCAGAGGCAGAAAGCAATTAATTTTCCACCTAGGCAAAAAACATGACAACAGAATTTCTCTTTTTGTTGCCAAGATGAAGCCAAGGAAATTATGAGTTGTCAGCAGGCGTGTCAAAGCAAGCAGCAAATGAGTGTTGCTGCATATGACGTCAGCAGCCCACATCTTAAAATAAGTGTAAAAAAACCCAAGTGGTTGGCAGCCTTCTTCTTCCTCCTGGTAAGGGTTTTTCAGCCGGCAAAAAAAGTTTTGCATAAAACAAAGCACAATAATGATTAAAATCGCAGTCGAAGCAACAGCAGCTAAAGTAAATCACACACACACATACACACACATAAACACACACACGCATAGTGCATAGAGAAATAATTTTTGCCGTCGTATTTCAAGGTCAAAGCAGCAAAGTCAGCAGCAAAAATCAATATGGCAACACTTTTAAGGGTTGCGGCGAATTTGCCCAACAACAATAAAAACCTTTACCTTTTGCAGCGACGTCGACAGCGCTTTTAGTGGTTCAGTGGGTCGCATGCAACAGCAGCCAACAACAACAACAATAACAACAACCATAACAACTGCAACTGTTATTTGGTTTTTCCCGCGCATTTTTTGCGCTCTGCTCTCTCTTTTTGTGCACTCTCTCTCTGCCTGCTCTCTGCTCTGCCTGCTTTTTGTTCTCTCTCTCTCTGCCAGCGCTGCGCATGCTCCTCTCTCTCTGTCCCTGTCCATCTGCTCTAATTTCGCACTTACGCGCTTTTTAAAATAGAGCCTGGATTTAATTATAGCTGCCAGCTCAGCACTGAATTTTGCGGCCTCTGCTTCTTGGTGGGTGTGTGGATGTGTATGTGTGTGCATACTGCCTTTTAATTAAGTCCACTCAATTACACACACACACACAACAATGAAAACTGCACATTTTGCTTGGGCGTTTTATTTTTTTTTTTTTTGTGAGCAGCAATCGATAAAAATGTCTTCCACTTCAAGGTTAGCCGCCAAGTGGCTAAAAACTGATTGACGACTTGGCAGGGAGGTTGGGGAAATAAAATCGCCAAATTTGCAGCTGTCAATTGTATTTTTGAGAAATGGGCAAACTTACACTGAGAAAAATAATCAACATGAACATTAGATACTCACCATACTTTTCGCAGCAAAGTTCAAACTCAAATAACTATGCAGCAAGTATATTTAATTTATTTCCATTTATTATGATTTATTTACATATCTTATGCATATATTTTAGATATCTTTTTTTGAATTGTTTTTCTCTTGCATTTATCAACAGGCCTTCTAAAAATGCGTATACGTAATATGTATTTATTGAGCATATTATTATTATAAATATTAATATTGTTGATAATGTTAATCACATGGTGCTTTATTTAAATTGCCTTTGCATTAAAAGTCTACTTTTCATTTTGTATCTTTTCAGGTGAGTAAAACTTGTCAGTCTGCGTTTAATTGGCCTTCTACATTGTGAGTATTGCGAGTATTTTTTTTTTCTTTTTTTTTTGTTATATTTTTTGCATATGACGCAGTTTTACGCGATTTATCACAACTTTGTAGTCATTGTATTTGCATTTCCGTGTGGGCTTGCCTTGTGCCCCGATATGTACAATTCATGTTTGTATATACATATATTTGTATCTGTGTGTGTATTTATGTAAATGGCAATTCAATGCAGCGAAGCTTGAAATACGAGCACATTGCTCGGCTTTTAAATGAATGTGAAATACAATTGCAAAAAAAATAATATCAGCAATCGCACAAGAAATGTTTTTAAAGTTGTCTTTTCTTATATTTGTAAGCTTATTCAACTGATAAATAGGTTTTTAAAAGTGGAAAAGTCTCTACAGAAAAATATTTAGATATTAAATATATAAATAAATAAACGATTTATATTATCATTATTATTTATTATTATTTTGGACACTTTTCTCCTTAAATGAACATATATATATATATATATATATATATCTAACAATTCCAGGAACATTACAAAGTTAAATTTTTAGGGGAAACCAAAACAATTTTAAATCAAAATTTGTAAAAATTGCATAATTAATAGTTTTTTTTATATTCGTTGGGTTGCTATTATGTTTTTCTATCGGTCTGTCTGTTGCAATTATCATTTAGAAAGTCTGTTTAGTTTTCATACTTTTCAAAGTTTATGGACGAACGCAATTAGAGTTAAATCGACAACAAACTCATATTTCGCGTATCTTTAGCTCTTTTTGGCTTCTTTTGGCTCTTTAGCTCTCTTGAGCGAGAATCGTATTCATTAACATAATGACCCTTAAAATTGTCTAGACGGCTACAATTTACATTCCAATTTTTTCTCTCAGTTCTCAGTTTGTTTTTATTTTTCCCTCGCTTTGTAACTATTTTTTTTTTTATATTTATTTTATCATTGCTTTATGCTCGGTATAAAAATTTCAGTTGCATTTTCACTTCAAAGGATAAACCATAAGTGGTACAAAAAAGAGTTTTAGTATTTAAATTAACTTGAGTACATCGATATAAGAATTAACTTGACTGGAAAACGGAATTTTATCTATTTAACATGCCATAATATATAGTATTAAATATGAGTTATAGCTATTCGAATTAAATATTTATTTATCACGTTCTATTTTATATTGTAAACAAATAAGTATGTGTTATGATATAATTTCAAAACATTTTGAAAAATATAGTGTTAACTAAATATCGTAATACAAATAATTTCCTGTTTAAAGTGTTGAGAATTTTTATTCTTATTGATTAACCTTTTCAGAGAAATGTTTGCGACAAATAAATAACAATTTTGAAAGCTACAAAAATACAATTAAATTGCATAAATCAATGTGAAAGAAAAAAAAAGAAAAAATGTACAAAAAATTGATGACGCGCTGCTTCCGATTCCGGTTTACTTTTTGCCTGATGTTGCATTTTGTTTATCCATTAATTGCCGGAATAAATCAAAAAATGTCGTAGTTTTGCCAGCAAAGCAAAAATATTTGGTGACTTTTGTGGTGAATTCTATTCTAGAATAGTAGTATTAACTACCAAAAATTACACTGTGAAAAAAAAAACAAATATTTAGGTTGCTGCAATAAACAATTTCGATTTTAGTTTAAGCTTATGACTGCCAACAATTGACCAAAGAAATCTATTATTATTATTATACAATTTTCGAATCAGCTTTGCTTTAAACTGCCAAAAATGTCACTGGCAAAATAAACAAAAAAAAAATGTTCTTTTTATGTATGAAAAAAAAATTAAAGAGCTTTTTGCTTTGCATATGACGATTAGTCATGTGAGATGAGAATTTGTTGTCTCTTAACCCCTCCCCAAAAAATAAAAACACCCACAACTAACAAATTTGCCATCATTTTCATTAATTTGATTTTGCTGCTGTTTTTGCTAATAAGTCACACACACACATACATACAGCTGTTGCTGTTAATACAGGTACACACACAAATGCACAAAATACACACCTATTGGGAAAAAAAAACACCGCTGGCCACTTGGCCTTGGAATAGGTTGATTGCATTCTAGCGGTCAATGCCGCCGCCAGCGTCAGCGTCGACGGCGACTGCAAACGAAAATTAAAAACGATCACTCGCCTCCCACCCGCTCCTCTCGCACTCACTCTCGCTCGCACGTTGGTCTTACGCCATCACGTTCGCACCCGCTGCTGTCTTGAGATCCCGTTGCGTCGCACACACACACTTAAAGACATATACACGTTATTCTATTAGTGTATATGCAATTTATGTAGTTGTGTTTGTGACTGGCTATCATAAAACTCGCAAAGCTTTTTGTATTTTATTTTTTTTATTTATTGTTTGTTTTTGCAATGACAAAAAAAGCCCACAAACAACTTGTTGTTTCTTTATTGTTGTTGTTATTGTTGTTTAAAAAGCAGCAACTATTTATAAAATGCGCTTTCAGCTCTGTTGTGTGAGTGTGTGGAACTGTCTCTGTATGTGTTATTGTCATTGCCCGTACGCAGCTGGCAATGCCGGAAAGCAATAACAACAGCAGCAATAACAATAACAGCGCATAACTTGTGACGCTTGCTGCTGGCAATGACGACAGTTCTTTCTGCTTCTTTCGTTTCATTTCGTTTGACTTGTAAAATGTTTACGTTCAAAATAGGCAAACAGCAACTGTCCCATTCGTGCCTGGATATCCTTATCATCCTTCCTTTTCCTTTTTTTGCGCAGATAATTACATTTTTTAAATGACTTAATGCAATTATTAATGAACATTTTCAAGTGGAAAACGTATTTTTGGGTTTAATTGTTTAATTTTTTCGACTAGACTGTTTTTTTTTCTTTCAATTTTTCTGATATTGTCATTGCCTTTTTATGCTGCATCTTATTTATTTAAGCGCTATGCATTGTTTATATTTCCTGTTTTTATTATTTTTTTTTTGTTTTTCATCTTAAAGAGCTAAGCGTCATCAGCATTTTAAGCACATCTAATGGATTAGTAAATTCGACTTAAAATAAAACTTTGCCACTGAAACCACTTAAACACTTTTTTTTGTTTAAGAGCAGCAAAAATGAGTCATCTTTTTCAAGTCTTATATTGAATAAAGTGAGTCTCTCTCGATCACGTCATCCACCCGTATTTCACAACACAGAAACCCACACTTAGCTTTTTTTAATAATTATCCTGGATTGGGAGCATAGCTCATTTTTTAATTTAACCGCTTTAATGCCAATTATGTTAATCTGTTAACATCTAGTTATGTTAACTCAACTCTGTTTATATATATAAATAAAATCAATTTCCAATACTAGCTTTACACAATATTGTAATCTACGATGTGTGACCATCCAAACTAATAATGTTATCACTACTCTGTTAATCTATCAACTTATTTAAATTTAATTAAAATTGGAAATATAAAATTAAAAAAATGAATATATATAATGTTATATTAAGTTACACTGTTAATCGATATTAATATTATAGATTTATAACGAGCTGATATAATATGTGTCGATAAGAAATAGTTGGGGTCATTTTCTAAGGAGAACACTTTTTATGCCATAGAATTTCGCTTTGATTAATAACGCTGCGCTTGTCAAAATTATATTATATATATACATATATATATTTTCCACAAAATGTGAAACTGGTTGCGGCTGGCTAACCTTGACGCCTAGACCAATCGGTCAAAGCCAAAAATATAAAAATACAAATCGCAGCGCACCTCCATTGAATATTTATCTGTTGTTCTTCTACTGTTTATTTATTTTTATTTTTTTTATTTCTACTTGCTGCTTTGTTTTTCATTTTGTTTGTTGTTGTTTTTGTTGTTTTTACTCATGTTGGCCTTGCAGGTCTTCGCTGCTTGCGTCTTGCTACTTGCTGCTTGCATGACTTAAAATTCAGCTAAAATGTTCATTTGAAATGTAACACATTGAAGTAGCATTTACACTCGCAGAAATGATCAGCCTGCATTTTAGCAAATCGCCTATAAATGTAAGTCGCTCTTAGAAAAAATCATTTCCTAAATCCAGGATCAACTATTAAATGTTGTTTTTTGAAATTTACTATTATAAATTTACTTATTCCATAGAAACCATTTTTTTTTAATTTTTTATTTCAAATTAAAATGTTATTAAAATGTAGTGCAATATTTTTTCTCTGGGTGTACCCAAAAAAAAAGTGCCAAAGTTGCGTCCAGGTTATCGAGGTGGCTGGCAACCTGTTCTCTTCTTGGCCACTTCCTGCTCTGCATGTGGGCGCAACATGTGAATTGCTTTGTCTTATTAATTTCATACATATGTATATATATATTATATATATATTTGGTCGGATGATGAATGACTGCAGCAGCTATAAATATAGACAAAACACTTTAAACAACAGCAATCATCATCAAGAAATAAGCTGAGCATAACAAATGCGTCGAAATATTTGCGACAAGTTGCAACAGCAACAAAAGCAACAAAATAATAAAAAAAATTGTTAAACATTATATAAAAGCACAAAAAGTCGATTCCGTCCAAAAGACATGGCCTTGAAGATTTAGAAAAAAAAAATACATAATAAAACACAACAAATTCACACAATGCGCAATGTTTGAAAGCAAAAAAAAATAATAAAAATAAAAAACAATAATGAAACTAATTTGCCAAAAACTGCAAACAAAATAGCTTATTGAAAAATTAGAATGCAAAAAAGTGCGAAAACTATTAACTGAAATGTTTAGCTGGTAATTTGCATTAAGCCAAAGATAAGAATAATTGGTTTATAAAAAACGAACGTTAAACTTTCAACTTATTGTTGCCAATAACATTTTAAGCTTCAATTGTTAACAAGCTAAACTGACAAATTTATTAAGCTTTCAATGATGAGTTTTGATTTCTTTTATATAATGCTTAATAATCTGTATACGAGTTTGTCACTTATTTTGTGAGTATGTTCGAAAATGATTAATTGGTTGTCAAGAGGTTAACAGGGATTACATTAGACCATTTAGTTTGCCGCTGTTTTATTTTATTTTATTATTTTTACGGCTGACGTTTGCGCTGCTGCCGCTACTGCACGCTAGATGGCGTGTCAAGCCGAATTTTCTTTTGGCTTTTCTTTTGTTATTCAATCTTTTTTGACAGCTCAGCGACGCAGACGCGTGTCCGTCCGTCCGTCTGCCATGCTAACTGTCCCACTGCCACCTTTACACTCGCAAAAAAGTCAGACTGAAAGCTTCTCTTGCTATTAGAATTAATTTGAAATAGAAGAAAACATTTTTTATCGATTTTCATTTTTGTTCTCGTAATGTTTTCTATTGTTAGGAATTGCTTTGCTAAACAGTAGAAATGCAAACACTAATTTAATAGATATTGCTGTACTATATTATATAATATTATTATTTATATTACATATTCGATGATATCATTCCTCTTGCTATCTCACTCTCATTCTGTTGCTATCTCAGCACTGGGCTTGTGTTTAGAAACCTTGCATTTGCAAAAATTTTTCATAAACTGCAAAGCACAATGGTAATTTCCTATGCCACGTAATTGCTGTTATAAACCGTTGGCTAGTCAACTAACTGACTAACTGACTGACTGACTGACTGACTGAATGACTGACTGAATGACTGACTGGCTGTTTGTTGTTTTATAACATCATGGAAAGCTTCATCATCATTACACGGAACTTTTCACAGTTTTGCTTTGGCGTCAAGCTGTCTGAGTCGAGAGACAAGAATCGAGTTGAGTTGAGCTGAGTTTAGTTGAGTGGCTTTTCCATTCGGAATCGCATTCACATTCGCATTCGCATGTATCATGTTCACATTCACATTCACATTCATTTTTTTGCGCACTTGCATTTTGCGCTTGTAATTGACAGCAATACATACACTTGCGGACAAAATAATAGCACCACTCTCACAAGAAATGTTATCAAAGTCATTTTTTTATATAGGCAGATTAAATATATAAATACGTTTTGAAAATTAAGATTTAATAAAATTTAAATAAAAAAAAAATCTTATGATGGTAAGAAAATTAACGAAATAGATAAAAACAGAATTTTTTATATGTGCACTTATAAATATAAAAATTTAAATAAATACTCGATTTCTACGAATATTATTATTTATTACTTTTTTGATAGTTTTTATAGGGGAACATTTGATAAAATTACATGACTAATTTATATATATTTTTTTTAAATTTCCTAAGAAAATAATGTCGAAGTGGTACCATTATTTTTTGCGCAACTGTATGCATTTACAACACACACACACACACACACACTGGAAACTTCTTTACCATAATTATATTACCGATTTTTGCTTTGACTGTTTTAAAAACAACTTTGTGATTTTTTTCTTTTTGTGAGTTAGCCGTAACTTGACTTGGCAATACACAAAAGCAGTTCTCTGGCCTTCTAATTGCTGCCAACTGGCTAACTGAATGACTGGCAAGTTAGTAAGCTGGTACACTCAGAAAACAAATCGCACTAAATTTTCGAGAAGTTGGTTAAGAAATGCTTTTCCAAAAATTCTTAAAGAAATAGAAAAAAATCGATAGATTTTTAAAAATTATATTTTCTGTTTAATAAATTGGTGAATTTTTAAATGTGAGTGTGATTTTTAGCTGAGTGTATTATTGCAGTGCAGCAATTGCAAATCACGTTGCAAATTCCCTTCAATTAGTGAGGCTTTTATGTGTTGCTCGCGTTGCAAATCAGCTTATTAAGTTGGCAAAATAATTGCCAAATGACATTCACGTGTTTGCCACTGTGTGTGTGTGAGTTGGAGTGTGCGTGGTGTGTGTGTGTGTGTGTGAGGCTGAGTGTGCATTGTCGCATTTCGTGCAGTTTGCACCTAAAAAGTGCAAATTATATGTGTGTTAATTTATTTATCAGTTGACAAAAAAGTAACAAATAAATTGAATTAAAATATATTCAAAATAAAATTTAATATTTACATTTAAATTACAAATATTATGAAATATTTACAACAGTTCGTGGGGTATTTAAATGCAAATTGTTGCAACGCTTGTTGCATTGCATGTTGGGGAAAGCCCAGAAAAAACCCAATTTTAGTGTTTATCCAGTTTAGAATTTCAACAAAGCCAAGAGGGGAAAATCTAGTTTTATATGCTAGGTTTAAATCTATTTTTTTTAAATAATTACTATAGTAAGTTGAAGCAGCAGCAACTATTAATTTGAGTAGATGCTTAACTATTTATTAAATAAGATAAATATAGATAATTGCATATATTTTAACTTATTATTTGAACTTTGATTCTGTTGTAATTTGTCTTAAAAAGAGCTCAGGTTGAAATTATACTTTTGCAACGCTGTAAATTGTTATCAGGTTAATAAACTGGTCGCTTGCGCGCTTCCATTTTACAAAGCAGTTGCTTGGCTCGTCATTCTACAGGATATGACACACACTCCAACACACATTAACACACACTTTAACACACACCTTAACACACGCATACACACACATATTACTTCATGCCCTCGCCTATAACGAACCCAATTTCCGTCGATTCCCTTGCAATATCTTGGGGGGGGGAATTTCACAAGTCGAGGTAAATGCTGAGCTAAAAGTGCCATTCGATCGCTTAGTCACTCGCTGTCCCTCTCACTCTTTCACTCTATTGGCCTCTCGCTCTCTCCGGCGGTCGCTGCTCTGCGCTTATCGCTTGGCCCAATGGCCAAAAGCGTCAATTGAACTCGAGAAGTGGCCGGCAAATTGTCGAAGTCGCAAATCAGAGTGAAAAATAAAACAACAATAAAAGCAACAACTGCAAGAAAGCAGTCAAAAACAGGCAGAGGTAGGCAAAAGCAGGCTGCTTGGCCAGTTCGCTCTTGACCAACATTTGAGCCAGCTGCCAAGCAGCAACAACATATTTTTTCCCAGTCCCATTCAACGATGAGCTGCCCAGGCTTGAAATGTCGCTGCAACTTCTGTTGGCCAAAGGTGAGTGCAAATTCAGCCAATAAAAATCATCTGATAATTGGAAAATACCCCTGAAAACTAGACAGTTTTTCTTGCTTTTAAGCTAATAAATTTATTCTTCTATTTGTACACATAGAAATCAACATTTTGCAAATTAGGCATATTTTTTGTAAATTTTAGAAAAAGGCACACTGATTTTTAGAAATGAAAGCCCTGTTTTTTTTTTTATAAAGCCACAACTGTAAATTCCAGAAATTTAAACTCTAAGTAATTTCTTACCCTTATTTCTTCTACGGTGCGGGATTTAGCCACGTTTGTAAATGGTAGATATTCAATTATAGTCGTATCACTGCCACTGCAAAGCTAAGCAAAATGTTGCTGAACGGAAACGGATATAAAGGAAGCGCCAAGAGCCTTAAAGAAAAACCAAGGGGGAGGGGGGGGGGTGCAAGCAGAGCATCTGTGTGTGTGTTTGTTGTGTGTTGTCAAAGTGAAAAGGGATATCGTAGGCGCTATCGCTGAGCAGACTGACATTATATTCACCCGATGTTGTTGGCTCTCGACAAACGCTGTTTATTTCTATGGAGACAGCAGCAGCTCAAAGCATGCAACTCGCTAAAGCTACAGCCAAAGCCAAAGTCCATGCCCACAGAGGGGGGGCGTTGCAAGGATATTGTTGCTGCTACCAGGTGCTTATATAAAAAAATAAAATAAACATCAGCCAACAGATACTGCGTTTGATAAAAATAGACAAACTGGAAATAAATGCTGATGTTGAAGTTACACTCAGAGAGAAAACAAGACTAAAATTGAGAAATTCAGAAAGTGCATTTATAAAAAATCCAATGTTTGAATTACCAAAATTTCAAATTTCGAATTTTTTAAATATTTTATAAATTGCATTTAAATGTTTGCATATCTACTTTTAATAAGTGCATTTTTTAATATTGGAAAATTAACATTATCAGCTTAGAACCAGCTTAAGAAATGCTTTTTCTCATATTTAGAAATTATTTCTAATGAAAAGAAAAACTTGCAGACCATTTTTTTTTTTAGGGCGATTCTTTTTTTGAGTGTAGAGCAGCTGAAAATAGTCAAAAGCTAAATGGCCTGGAAACATTTAAGGCTTTAAACTGTCAACCTTAGCCAGGTGAGCATATTAATTGAGCTGGAAACTTTGGAAGCCTTTGCTCCACTTAAAGTGGGGCACAGTTGCAAGTCACAATAAACAGTTTTTAATATGCTGCAGTGTGTGCACAGTTTGAATAAGCTGTGGCATTGATGTTGATTTGGAAAATCAGCGTATCGTTTGTTATGTGCCATGATTATGCAATACTCGTGCCACAATTATAGCCGGCATTTGCATAAGTGGAAGCAGCAACGACAGCAGCTTCAGTGAACAGCAATTTTCCAGCCAAATGGGAAATGCCAGAAAAGCAAACAAAACAAAGCGAATATGCGACAGATGAGGTAGGAAGCTGAGACCTGAGCTGAGCTGAGTTGAGCTGAGCTGAGCTCTGACTGAGCGTTATACGAGCCAAACAGGAAGCTGAGCTGCAGGGGGTGCATACATCCCCCACCTCTGCTCTTGGCAATTGACAGTGGGGCGAACGATGTGTTGCCAGTTGCGCATGCGCCGCAGCGAAAGACAAACGCATAAATGCACTTAGAAAAAAATGTTCACAAAAATATGTCTCATTTCAGTGTAAATATAGATTTATTCCTATGTTAGATTTGTTGTTACTTATATTTATTACTAAATTATTTTATTTGAAGATTTCGAAGATTTAAGTTTAGAAATTATTTCGATTTTTGGAGTGACTTACTTGAATCTTAGGCGATTGTGTTTTTCTGAGTGTGGGGGACAGCGGGACTGATTTGTGGTGGACCCGTGGACGTTCGGACCAAACAGAAACCGGTCAACTGCTGTCGACTTCGGACTGCCGACTGTTGGCTGCTGCAGTTGACAGCTGTTGATTGATGAATCCTACAGTAATGCCCCCGAGTGGCAACATCTACTGCTGCAGCCTGGGGAAACTGGGAAACTGGGAGACTGGAGTCGGCTGTCAAAGCCCGTCAACTCCAGTCGTCTTCAGTCTCGTATTTTTTCTCTGTTTCCCTGTGATCGTTAAAGCCTCTTCTTTGATGATGACGCAAGCCACATTTGCTGGACTCGGGGACTCTGGTTTTATGGCTGCGCTTCAGCAATAAACACTTCTAATTGTAATTAATGAGGCGATTGTTTAGCTTTTTTATGTGTTGATTTTTTTCTGATTTACTGCCGCGCGGCGGCCCTAAACAAATGGAGCATTGAACTCCAATTATAATCAGCACCTTCTTAAGGAACAGGAACAGGAGTGCGATCAAAGGACAGCCTCAATTCATAGCTAGCATATTTCAGTAGTTAGTCTTTAATTAGGCCTGACTGTGCATACACTCAGAAAAAAATCGCCGTAAATTTTACTAAATCAATTGTTATTTGTTTATTATTATGAAATTAAAAAGTTAATGGTTGTAATATTTTAAAACACATTTTTTAATGCAAGTTTATCTAGACTATTAAGTTGTCGTATATTGGGAAATCATTTCTAAATTAATAATTATTTAAAACTTAATTTATAAATTATTTTCTAAAATTTAGAAAATTTTTCTAAGAGCAAGAGAATTTTTCTAATTAGGTTGACCTTTTTTTTGCTGAGTGTAGTGTTGCAATTGCAATTGTTGCTTGGGCCTCTGATTCAGTCTGTTTCTGCGCGACTGAATGGGCTTTTAGCCGCAAAGCGAAATGGCCAATAAGTTGTTGCTCGGCCATCCTTTTAGCCAGTTTTGCTGTGCATTGAACTTGATTGCCATTCTCTGCTGCTGCTGGTGCTGGTGCTGTTACTGCTGCCCTTATACTTTCATGCCCCATGTTGCAAACATGGCTTGGTTCTTTCTGGCCTGGCCCGGCCTGGCCTGGTCTGTTGTGGACTCTGCTATCGTCGCAAATTTATCTTAAATGCTGCGTTTATTTTTGTGTTTTTCTTCTTTGCACTCTCTCGTCTATTGGCAAACACTTTTCGGGCTGCAGAAATTAATGGCTCGAGGGCGCACCTAATGATTCAGTTGGGGCAACAACGTTTCACTCCAAATGAAAATGTGAGCTTTTCTTTTTTTATTTGCTATTGCCATGCCACGCTATTGAAGGCAAACTCTCCTCAACAAACTCCACTCTCAACTCAACCAAAAATCACAATAATTGCACTGCTCACACGCCAGGTGTAAGGGTGTGTGTGTGTGTGTGTGTGCCATGTGTGTGTTGTGTGTGCCATGTGTGTGTGTCTTGTACTCTGTTGACATGGCGCTTTGCATGTTCTATGCTCATGTGTTGAGCTCATAAATTGAGCGTTGCTGAAATACAAGAAGAATAAAAAAAGGTCAAGCGTTGAACATGTTTTCAAAATGTTAACAGAAAACCAAATAATTGTCTAGTATTTTATTTCAGCACAGTGAATACACGTAGAAAAAGAATCATTGGGGGTCTTCACCCATTTTTACTCATTATCTTCTTGTAATCAATACTTTCAACTAATATTGCTCTTAATATCAACATTAATCTTCACATATTTTACATAAGAGTTTTCCCGGGAGGTATTTTCTAAGTCTTTTTAGACAAATTAAAATGATTGTATATTCAAAATTAATATTTAAAATATTACCGCTTAGAAAAACTCTCAAAAAATGGTGCATATTTTTTCTGAATTTAAAAAACATTCACCCTGAAATTAAGAAAAGTAAAACCCTGATTATTAGAAATATAATTTCTGAATAAGAAGGTAAGTTAGGTTTGGCAACAGGAGTATGGCGATTTCCTATAATTCAGGCCGATAATTTTGTCTGAGTGTAGTCTTGTATTTTGGATGGAAAAGCCAACTGACTTTATTCATGGCTGCTATTTTCTGTTTTCGTCGTTTTTTGTTGTCTTGGCTCTTTTGTCAACATTAACATACGTAAGTGTCAGTGTCAGTCAGGCTTGTTGCTACTGTGGCCAAGACCAAGACGGCCAAGACGACGACGACAACTCGAGCAGGAGGCAGGTTGCGGATCGCATGTGTTTGGCTTTTGGGGCTACCGTGGAGCGCAAACGAGTTGGCTGAAAGCCGCTTTGGAGTGGAGGCCAAGAGTGCAATTGATTTATCGTGACAATGGGCGCACTGCTTCGAGCTTGCTCTGCTGCTACACTAAGAAAAAAAGGTACCTAAATTAAAGTAAATTGCCATTCCTTTGACGCCAAGAGTTAGTCACCTTATTATGCAAAAATATTAGCTTTTTTGTTGTTTATAAAGTAGTTTATAATAATAAATAATAAACAAATATAATAAATAGCATATAATTTAATCTGAATCAATTTCGTTGACTCGAACTAAAGCTTAATATAAAAACAGATCCAGCAAATTTCACTGGTTTTTTTCTTAATTTAGGGCGATTATCATTTTAGGGCGATATTGTTTTTTCAGTGTTTCGATGTGTAAGTTTCGAATTGAAGAGCTACGCTGAAACCAATTGCAAATGAAACCAAATTTGGTGCATTACAATAAGTGATTGGCCAGGCGGCAGCAGCACCAACAGCAGCAGCGGCAACATGTTGCAAGAGTAACAGCAATTGCTGGGGCACAAAAGTGAATGCCCTCGGTGACGTCACGAGTGCAATTCCAGTTTCTCGCCTCGCTCTGCAATTATCAGCAAAGAGCCACAAGCTACAAGTCGAAGGAGAGAGCAAAATACAAAATCCAGAAGAAATATGAATAGCAAAACAAAATGCACGATATCAAAACAAGCAAAGGGAAGAAGGAAAAAAGGAAAACAAGAATAAACACAAAAACAAAAACAAAAACAAAAAACAACATAAATAAATAAAAAGCTCGAGAGTGGAACGAACTCTGCTGCACTCTGCGTGTTGTGGGAATGGGCAATGCAACCGGGTGTTGAAGTGGAACGCCGAAGCGAATGGGGCAGCCAACAACAGCAGCAACAACAACAGCAACAACAACAACAACAACGACGAAGACGAAGAAGCGGACAATAACAATGATAATGATGATGATAAATGCGAAGCAGCAGCACGATGACTAAATGCAACAAGCAGCGACTTTGGACTTGCAGCTAGCAACTTGCAACTTGCAACTCACATCTGCTACACTCAGCCAAAACAAAAATCCCTTTAATAACTAGAAAGTTTTTCTTGTGGTTGGCAATAATTATGTTTTAGAAATGTTTTCTTTTATTACGAAATGCATTTGCCACAAGTAAAAATGCAAATTATCAAATATAGAATTTTACTCTCTGAATAATATGGATAACAAGCATTTACTAAACTTTATTGGGATTATTTTGCTGAGTGTTGCAAATCCAGTTGATGAGCAAGTCCACGGCAAGTGGCAGCACCAACAAGAACAACAACAACAACCACGTTGCTCTGTGGAAGTGGCACAAAAAGCAGCTGGCAAGAGGCTTGGCTCCGTCGTCGTCTCCAGTGCCGAGTGCCGCAGCACTCGCCGCAAGTTGTTGCTGTTGCACAAACATGTTGCTCACTGGCTCCGCGACATGATTCTGAGGCGCAGATATAAAAACCAAAAAGAAATAGAAAACAAAAGGCAACATCAACAGCAGCAGCAACAGGGCAACAACAACATTGAGACTGAGGCAGTGACTGAGACTGTAGCTGAGGCTGAAGCTGGGGCATGGGGCATGGATAAAACAAAAACAATGTTGGGCCAGGTTCAGTTTAGGATACGCCTTGCCCCTTGCCACAGAGAGCCCGACCAGCGTCGTCTTCATTATTATCATTTGGTTTTGGGTTGGCTCTGATCACAAATTCTACCTTTCAATCGCAACAACAGCAACAGCAGCAACAACAGCAACAACAGCAGCAACAATTGTCGCTGCTGCTTGTTTTTATTTTTAATATTTATTTGGATTTATTATAACCATGCCAAGACGAATGCATCTCTAAATTATGATGTGAATAATGAATTTAATTTTTGTTAACATTTTTAAATTGATATCAAGCACCAAAGCTATATATATATATATATATATACATCTATAATCTGCAATCTAAATTGATTTATTTATTTTATTCTCTTTTTTCTTTGCAGGTGAGTTTCGCGCACTTATTCAATATAACAAATTGTGTTGGGCTCTTCTATGGAGGGGTAAGTTTTCAGATTAAATAATGGCTAATGTTTGCTGGGATTGGGTAAGACGATTGTCAACTGTAGATTTGGCCAGGTTTGGTGCGTGATTTGTGAGAGTTTGAATACAAATGAAAATGGAATTTTAGTTGGCTTTCATTCTGCTAACTGCGTTTAGAAAGGGACTTCGCAGGAGCGAAGGAGGGTGTCCAGAAGATTCCTCTACTTCCTCGTCCTTGCTGCTTCTGCAGAATTACTAACGTAGAAGTTTTCAAGTTAAAACTAAAGATTTTCTTACCGTTTTAACTGGCTTATGTTGGGACGGGAAACCAGGACTCGACTACACTTTAGACTTGCCACCACAGCTGTTGGTGGTACGATCAAAGCAGCAGGCGACCGACACATGGGCAGCAACAACAACAAAAACAAGCACTTAACGTGCAAGAAGAAGAAGAAGAAGAAAGGCGCGTTACGCATTTTTAATTACCAACTTCGATGTCAGTAAAACAATAAAAAAAGGGCAAATTGCCGCAACGACAATTAAAAAATTAAGCAAAAATTGTTGCTGGCTGCTGCGAATGTGAAAAATGGGTGTGGCAGATGTGTGTGAGAGTGTGTGTATGTATGTGTGTGTGTGTCTCGAAAAAGCTTTAGCAATGTCAACGATGCGACGATGCGGTAGCAATGCACTTCCTGCCAAACAACAACAACAACAACAACAGCAACAAGAGTCTCGCCCCAGTTGGGGGCAAAAGCAGAAGCAAGCAGCGAGTTGAGCTGTAATTTATGCGCCTCTTCAACGCGCTTGCCAATTTCTTGGCTTTCTGCTTCGTTCCGAGAAGCCTGCTCTGCTCCCATCCATACGCGCCCCCACCTACACTGGCAAAAAAATCACACCGAATTTATTAAGATCTGCATTTTTAAAAAGTGTAAATGCAAACGCCTATTTATTTAAAGTTTTACAACTTCAAATACAAATGTTATTTTAATATTATAAGTAACAAGAAAGCTAAGACGAAAATTCTTCAAACTCCACACACAAAAAGAAAATAATGAACACCCTGAAAATTAGAGATAGATAGATAGAAATTTACTCAAAAATTAAAAAGAATCCAACTAGAAAATTTTAAATGCAGATCCTGTTTTTTCAGAAAACCAGAATCAAGTAATTTAGAAATGTATTTTTGAAATAATAATATTGTGACCAATCCTGGAGTGAAAAGTAAAATAAATTTAAATTTTGTTTCAGTGTGTAGTGCCCCTCCCTTCACCCGCCGCACCCCTGCATCAGTACTATCCGCAGGCATCCGCAAAGAGCCCCCCCCCATACACCACACACAACATTGAAGATTTCTTTATTACTTGGGCACGTTCGTTGACGTTGGTTGCCATTCGCTTGGGGTCGAGGCCGGTTATTAATATCAACGCATGGAGTTCAGCGCAACGACCCCTGCTTCTTACCCCACAACACACCCACACACACACACACATACGAGCACATCCAATCAGAATCAGCTGTATGCATAATGTTTGTTGATTTACTCAAGTCAACTCAACGCCGATGTTGTTGTTGTTGTTGATGTTGAGGATCCGCTTCGTCATTTTGCTCACTTTTGCTCACTTTGGTCACTTGTCCAGGTCAGTGCTGCTGCCTCTCTCTTGTCTCTCTCTCTCTTTCTTTCTCTCTTTCTCTTGGTCTCTCATACGTGAGCTGCTTTGGCAAGCAAAAGTTACACTTGCAAAAAAAATCGACCAGAATTTTAGATATTTGCCAAGGTTGACTCATCTTATTATTCAAACAGTTATTTTTTCGCATATCTACATTTTAAAACTGTATTTCCTAATAATAGAAAATGTCTATATCAAATAGCAAAAATCGACATTTTTACAACAGTTTTTTATTACACTTGGAAATTATTTTTGAAAGTAAGAATTTAAGCGAATAAGCGACTATTTGGTGAGTGTAGTTCGAGACTGCGCTGCATCTGTCGCCTCACGACTTATAAATGTTGTTGTTGTTGTTGTTGTTGCTGTTTCTGCGACAACAATCACAAATGCAGCATGATAATGATGAGGCCCAAATGCTGATAATGATGTTTGTTGTTGATCACACATAATGGTCCATAGTCGCATAATGTTTTCCACATACGTATACACACATACATATATGTACATAAATATATATATTTATATTTATATATATGTATACATTTACTTAGGGGCTTTTGAGAGCAGCTTTATAAGTTTATCAAATGTTGTGGTCTAGATTTAAAACTAAATAAAAATAAAATAAAAATATTTGACTTAAAGTAACTGATAAAAAAAAAATATATATAAATTGATAAATCAAATAGAATAGAACATAACAATGAATAATAATTAATAAATTATATATAAATCATAAATAAAACAGTAATAAATAAACTCAAATAAAATATTAGATAAATAAATAATAAATACTAAATAAATAAAAAACAAAAAATACGTAGGAAATAATATATAAATAAATAAATACCTCACAAAAATACGTAAATACACAAGTAAATAAATAAACAAATTAGAAAAAGCTCTTTGGTTCTTCACTTGCCGTCGCTCTTTATTTGAAGCTTTGATTAATCAAATAAAACAAAAAAAATAAGTATTGGAAAATATTGAAATAAGTGAAAAGTGCTTGAGCAACCCTTGTTTCAATTTATGCACAATTCTTTTTATGTTGAGGCAGAACCGAGTCGTCGTCGTCTTCATCGTCTCTGGAGTACAAAGCTGGCAATGTGCATGCCAGGTCAGGTGCCTCAAAAAGAAGCTGCTGATGCTGCCACTGCCACAACTTGTTGATTGTTGCCGTTGTTGTTATTTTTGTGTTTTTTTTTTTTATTTTGGTCGTCTTGAGGCAAGCCGGCCGGCCGGCATTATATCTCATTACAGAGATCAGCATAAACAAGCAGCCAGTTGCAACGTTGATCGTTCATTGCATGCCCCAGGGGTGCAGAGGGGAAATTCGTGCTGCGTACTCAAGGCAATTGAACTCGGCTTTGCTGCGCGTGAAGGTGGACATGACGAACCCAGGCGACTAACCCGATCCCAATCCCAGACCAAGACCAAGACCCAGTCCCAGTCCCAGTCCCGCTCCCAATCCCATTTCAAGCGAGTAAAATTGAATTAGTTGTTTTTTTTTTATTATTTGCTGCTGTTGAGGTAGGACAAGGATTGGGGAACTGTGGAACTGGGAACTGGGCTGCCTTTCATGCATCGAGACGCGTCATCATAATCATGTTCGTTCTGCGCTAAAAAAATATATATACATATATGTACATATACACACACATTGAATCGGAGATGATTCCCAACTGAACGAGAAAAGCTGATCGATGGATGCGCCTTGTTTTGAGGCGTTTTAATGATGCGTCAGAATATTGTTTACGCATCATTTTACATGTCGGCAACGGTCTGCCCCGAGGCGGCAACCAACGATTCTAACTGACCATATACGTATATATATATATATATATATATATGTACATATTGGATGCAGTGTCTCTTCTTCAGATACACTACACTCCAAAAAATCATCGAAATGAGTTTTAGCAATTTTTGAAATATTCAGCAAGTAAGTTTGTTGAAATATCTACATTTGGTAAATGCCTGCAAACCTTTTTAAAATTTAGATTATGTTTCCTTATAAATAGAAAACATTCCTAAAAACAAGAAAAACTTTATTTTTTTTAGAGCGGTATTGTTATTTGTAGTTCAATCTTTCTCTCAGTGAGTCTTTAGTTAGACTCTCCGCACGAAGATGCTGATGCTGCTATCGAAACTGAAATTCTGTGAGTCAACTTTTATCGTGATGTGTGCACCAAAGCACGAATTCCCCAGCGGTTGCAATATATATACATATATATATATGTGTGTGTTTGTCTGTGTTTGTGTGTGTGTGTGTATATACATATGTATGTGTTTGTTCATTTTGATAGAAGCAGAGCAAAACAACTGAAAATTTGATGCGGTTCAAGTGAAAATGCAAAACTCATTCAATTCCCAAAAAAAAAAAAAAGAAAATGAAAAAAGTGTATTTGAAATGCATTCATTTTGAAATTTCCATTTTTAACTGCATTCGGATGTGCGCATATTTTGTGTGTAACGTATATTTGAGTCCAAAGCATGCGAAATATTGGAATCATAGGCTATTCAAATGAATTTATGGGGCATATTGCAAATGCCCCACTCTCCTCCTCCTCCTCCCCCTCTCCTTGCCTAAGTGCTGAAATATTTACACATGCTCACAATTTATGGTATTGGCTGCCAGAAATGCCAAAAGTGCCCGGTGAATTTCAATAGAGTTTTTTATATGCAAAAACTGTGTGTGTTTGTGTGTGTGTGTGTATTTATGTTTGTGTATGTGTGTGTGTGTGTGTGTGTTGCAGTTTTGCAAATAGGGTTGCCATGACAAACCTGGACAAACAACTTGGCAGCGCTGCATTTTGTTTTTAGCTTGTTTACATTTCTTAAGCCCAGTTCACTTGGCCCTTTTGTGTTGTGTTGCGCTTATTCGGCTTTTATGCTTAAGCTTAAGGGCTCCTTGGTTCGCCCTTGCAGGCTTCAGCAAAAGTTGTCATAGCTACACTCGGAGAAAAAATGCAACTACAATTTAGTAAATCGCCCAGGGTTTCTCACTTAATTAATCGGAGTATAAATTTTCAAAAAGGTGGCAATCTAAATTGCATTTTAAAATTTTAGTGTACATTTTTGTTAAATTTAGAAAAGGATTTCTTAATGAAAATTTAATTTAAATAATAGAAAACTGAATAAATATTTTTGGGATTTTCGATTTAGCAAGCCTTGCTGAATTTTACTTATTTATTTCCATTAATATTTAGATATTATTTCTAAAACTAGAAAGCTTTCTATTTATTGGGAAATGTACTAAAATGTAAGCCAGTTTTTCTCCCAGTGTATGTCCTGCTTTGCCCCCGTGCTCGCCAAAGTCAAGTGCAGAGAATTACCGAGTTCGCTGCCAAACAGGGGCGACATGCATCGAGGTGCAGAGGTAGCGAGTAGTTGCAGGTATTACAAATATATTCCTTTGCACCGGTTTCGAGTTCAACGACACACAGGATAAGCAACAACAGTCAGGCCTACCACAACAACAACAACAACAATCACAACAACAACCGGCACAAAACGTAAACGTTGCAAACAACAACAAAAAAAAAAAAAACAAAAAAAAAAAGAAAATAAAAAGCTTAAGCAAAGGCAAAACTCAGAGCCCAAATCGAAAACAAAGCCACGACGACCAGTAGGAAAGGCATTGCTGATGTTGCAGCGTGGCAAGGAGCTAACGGAGGGAGAGAGGGGTGCCACAGTTACATGTGGCAGGCATCACGTACGCTTGCCTGCTGCCTCCACTTGAGGTAGAAAGCCAGCAGCAGCAGCAACAACAAAACAACAAAAACAAAACCAAAACCAGTGCACCTCCTGCCTCCTGCCTCCTGCCTGCTTCCTGCTGCCTGCTAGATACGAGCCAAGTGCATTTCTTCACGGCGTTGGCCAAAACATACACTCAGAAAAGAACGCCCTAAAAAATATTAAGTTTTTCTTGTTTTTATAAACAATATAAATAATTTGAAAATATTATAAAACATTCTTATCAAAATTAGAAATGCTAACCATTCATCAACAATCCCCAAAAAATGTGTTGATTATCTATTTTTAGAAATGCATTTCTAAAAAGTAGAAATGCAAACCGTAATTCTTAGGAAAAATCCTATTTAAAATTAAGGAAAATTGTAATGAAATTTGCTCTCTCGATTAAGAAACGGAAACCCTGATTTTAAGCCGGCTACAACCAAAAATTTTAGAAATTGTTTTCTGTTTTTTAAAATTAAGCGTTATATGTCCCAGAGTGTCCCAGTCCGAGTCGCAACAGGCACGAAACAAGCACGAGTTGTGGGCCATCGCTAGGAGGCACCACTCCCGGCCACCCAATCTGAGCGGTGTATCCTTTGCGTATCCTGCCTGGCATACGCATATGTTGGAGTTTTCGGGTTGAAGTGGCTGCAAGTTGTTTCTGGCCGGACTGAACCTGTAGCTGGACCCCTGCTAGGAGTTTTCTTTTGTTGTTTCAGGTGCACTCTGACTCAGTGGCCAGGGCAACAATAAAAATAATAATAATAAGAGCGCACCGCAGTTATTTCATTAAGTTATCCCTTTTGTGTTGGCGTCCTTTGACAAACACAAAACTGTAAATGAATATCCCCAACAGCTGACAATTTTCACAATAAAATGTTATTAAAAAATATTTGCTTTGAGAAACGCAGCGTTTCTCGCAATTGGATTTGAACTGGACGCAGGATACCTTTCGTCGCAGGATACTTGGCCCCACCACAATTCACAATGAAATTGCATTCACAATGAATGAAGACTCTTGAATAATATATGTTTTTATTGAGTGGACTATTAGCTTAAAAGACGTTGCAGTTTTCATATGCGCTCTAAGGTAAACAATTACAAAAGGTTAAAGAAGTACACGATCTAAGGGGGATTGGCGGGTGCAATGGTGAGGGGCAGTTGGTAAACAACAACAACAACAACAACAGCAAGAGCCTAAGCCGGAAATCCTTTCGAACTCGCATATGGCACGCAAAAACCAAACCAAAGCAGGCATTGTTGGCTGGGTTTGACACGATTGTTGTTCGCTGTTTGTTGTTTCTTCACTCGGAGAAAAACTCGTCCTAAAAATAGACCTTTGTTTGTAGAGTTTAGAAATATCTTTGAAATATTTGATAATCATTTACTAACTTTTATATTTAAAATTACAGTTTTATTTACATTTTTTTAATTTAGTAACAATTTGTTAATATTAGAAAACAATTTCATAAAATTCAAATATATTTAATAGCTATAGAACATAAAAAATTTATTAATTTATAAAATGTTTGTATATTCGAAGTCTCGAAATACAAATTTGTGTTATTAAAATTGAAGCAACAGAAAGCTAATATATTAATTTCTCAATAGATAGAAAAATACACAACCTGAATATTAGGGATATTTTTTCCAAAAAGTATGCAGATTTAGTAAATATTTAGGTATATTTTTTTGCGAGTGTTGTTTGGTTGACGGTGCCATGGAAAAATGGAAAATTGCCGCTTTTAATATTAGCTTTTATTTGCAATTGTTGCTGTTGTTGCTGTTGTTTCTGTTGTTGCTGTTGTTGCTGTTGCTGTTGTTGCTGTTGGTGGCTTTGAAATAATGCCGTGCGCATGTAATAGGAGCCAGTGCCAGTGCCAGGTGCCAGTGCGCCGAGCGAGAGTCGCCTACATGATATTTATATTCCCCATTGCTGCAATCATTTCAAGCTGCCGACAGACGGACAGGCCGACAGACCGCTCCACCCTCAGACTCAGACTGCTGTGGTTGTCATCTGCCACAATTTTGTAGGCTGTTATTAGCCGACATCGCTCGATACGGCTTTTTAAATTTTAATGGCATGACATAAAGCAATGTACAGTCAATTTTAACATATACTGAGACACCCTCCACCCGGTTCATTTGATGAGTGTGGCAGTTTTAATAACATGACAGACCATAACGACCCTTAAACACACTATATACACTACATATATATATATATATATATATATATATATCTATATAAATCACATGTATAAAACTGTTTCTGCTAATGCAATTCACTTTGAGCTGCTTTTGCAATAAAATAATAATAAAAATGAAACAATGCGCCTTTTGTATCAGTCAACTTTTGAAAGCTAGCATTGCAAACAAAAGCTCGTGTGTGCGTGAATCATAACTGTGTGAAAGTTACAAATTATTGTGAAACCAATTTAAATTGCTATCGTGTATATTGTACTCGACTACGAAATACCCTGTAACCAGCGTTATTACATAAACACTTTTCGAAATCTCGTTAATGATAACGGTAGATTTTATCATGTCAGAGTCATCCATTTCTACCATTAAGCACTCATAATGTGGTTGGTATATACGAGAAATTAAAATCCAAATTTAGTCTCTAGTCATTCTGACATTTTACATAGATTTCGAAAAAACACATTTTACCATTTTCAGTTGGTTGAGTGAATGCATAAAAAAATGGAGAACCCCCAATCGTTATACGTGGCAAATGGAATTGAGTGCATTGCATTATAGCATGATTATCAGAAATTGACACTCTTCAAATATTGCGTATTACATGAAAATTCAAAACATTGTTTACATTTGTTATTTCCTTTTATTTAATTTATCTGCGCATTACACTGTTTTGTATTTGTCTTTGTAAACAAATGCGTCACAATGTGTCATTAATCAGCCCCGATTTTGACTACCCGTAGAACTGTCTCTGTCATATCGTATCATAAAAAAAGGCGTAAGGGGGCCTGCATTGCTAGACTAAGTGGCAACAGCAGAAGCCGTCAACTGAAGTTGGTAAACAGTAAACTCTTTCAGAGAGTCTTATACACTTAAACATTTTTATGATGCAAAATGTGAGTGTGGTTGGCTATCTTATCATCATCAGCGATATGCCATAAAATAGATATTTTTATTTTGACACTTGACAACTCGATTGCAGTCAACTACAGCTGCGGTAAATAATAATAAAATGTTTGGAAAAATGTAAAAAAAAATAAAAAAATAGATTACAAATTATGAAAATTGTATTTGTCACAAGCAATCAATTCTGAATATAAGTAAATATTAAAAGATTAATTTTAAGCATATGCAACTATTATTTTTCCCGCAACTGTCTATATATAGGGTATACGTACTGAGTGCATTGGAGAGTGTGTTGGAGAGTTCATTGTCATCAAGGTCGACGGCGACGACGACTGCAAATGCGACTTATCAGTTATCAGTGTTTGAAAATCAGATTATAGATTGATATTCGACAGTGCAGTGTGTGTTTTGGGTTGGCCTTGAAATAGACTGTTGACTGATAAGACACACACTTAATATTCTTATACACTGCAAATATTTTTTTTCGTCAGACAAAGCGTATTACAGTGCAATTTCCGAGTTCGTTGAACTGTGCGGCAGTGCAGATTGCATTATAGTTAAGTGTGTTAACTTGCTAATTAAATTTAGTTTAATTAAAGTATAAAAACACACAGAGTCTGACAAAAAACAGCTGAAAACGAGCTGTTATCGTCGCTGTTGTTGTTGTTGTTGTTGTCAGTCAAAAGTCAATGCACCGACTGACAGCTAAGGAAATGAATTTTAAACAACAACAATAAAGGCAGAGAGAAGAGTGAAGAGAGAAGAGCAAAGGCCGCACAAATTGAACGGAACTTGCAGTGATCAACATTTCATTACTCAACACTGGGTTACTTTGCTCTTGCAGCAATGCAGCATTGCCAGATCCGATCCCAAAAGTTTAAAGGAATAAATAATTAAGTAACAGTAATATTAAGTGCACGTGCTTTTTATTTTTTAATGCCCTTGGTTTTTTTTGTGCTTTCCTTAATCGACGCAACAAATGTTGCAGCATTCGGCATTGGGCTATCGGAAATCGATAAACAGAAAATCCCTGCTATGAGAGAGGTATGAGAATCAATTTGATTATTTGATAAATAATATATCATAATATGCCTAAGCCTTTAAAATTGTGGCATTTATTGCTATCGGCAATCGATATGTATCGATATATACAAATCGAAGCAGTTATCGATAAAATGAAATAAACTTAACTGGTGAGCGGTACTCACTCAGATTCCAAATCTGCATATTATATACTTGTGCCCATAACGAATATACCCTATTTACACATTTGTAATGGGTAACGGATCGGATCGGATTTGGGTTTGGGTTCGTTGTTCAAAGATTAATTACAAATCGTTCGTTGTTAGTCACGTTTTCGAGGCGAATTCGAATGACACAAATATGTCAATTACCAAGGCAAATGATAAATGCAGTGGAATTTCCTTAAGTATGTGAATGGATTTATTGGTAAAGGTCGATGTTCGAACTGGGGTATCTAAAATGTGTATTGTGTGTGCCAGTTAAATGTGTGCACAATGGAATGCCCTCAAGAGCGTTACGTTCACAGTGACCTTCAATGTCTAGACGTATTTGACAATTTTACATACCTCCTAAATATATACTATACCAAAAAACAACACGCACACCCTCAGACATAAATATTGTGAATGGCTTGGAAAAAAAAACTCTCATCGAGTTTATTCAACTTGCGACGCGGCGAACTGCGAAAATGTATGTTGAAGTGGGTGAAATCCCAGCCCCAAACCCCTTATCCTATGTCTAGGACATCGGTAGAACAGATAAGAGAGGTTCAGACAGAGAGAGTGAGACAGAGAAAGAGAGCGAGCCTGACAGAGTGAGACTGAGAGAGAGAGAAAGGAGCTGATTTAATGAAAAGCCCAAAAGCGGCGCAAAACTTTTAGCCTAGGTTTCCCTTTTTTGTGGCCAGGCGGCAATTAGTGTTAGACAGATAAGCGAATGAGCCATAAAAATCAAAGTTCTTTGTTGGTAATTATGAAAATAAATGTAATACAATTTTAGGAGGCAAAGTAGAGTTTATTTATTAATTTATTTATGTAATGTCAGTTGACAGAAAAATAATACAAAAACTAGAAAATAGATTACTTTATATGAAAATCGAAATTTGTTAATAATTTTAAATTAAAATAATAAGAAATATTTATAATATTTATTAGAATTTGTGCGGGTTGCATAGCATTAGCAAATTACAAAAATGTTAATTTTAAAACGAATAATTGTTGCAGTATTGATTAAAAACTTAAGTAACTTTAGGTATAACACCGAAAATTTTAATTTAGAAAGTTTATATCGATAACAAAAATATTTCAAGATTTCATTGTGACTGTAACCGATCAATTTTTAAGACTTTTTGAGCTTTACAGCGTTTAGAGCTTTAAATATGTAAGCTTTTAGTTCACTTTATATTACTTTATATATTGTAAATCAGCTTAGGATTTTTTTTTTGCTGGCGTTGTTTAGCCGTTGTCCCAGGCGATATAAGAAAAATCAATTAGGCACCACTTGTTTTTTTTTTATGCCTGTAGACAGTGCAATCCTTTCCAATTGGTAGCCATTGTCAGTGCAAATGTTTGTCTGTCTATTCAGCTACCCACCAAGCCACCTGCGTTTTTTTTATGATTAAACATTTAACTTTTTGCGCCCGATGCGTGCCAACGACACAATAAAATGCCAGAGGCCAGAAGCCTGAACCAAAAACTCTCCGACTCCGCGGCGCAAAATATCCTTGAAACGGGCCATTCGCACGCATAAGTTGACGTCGACGGCGACGGCGACGTCGGCAGCGACTGTGGCTGCCAAAAACGCAGACGACGCCAACGCAAAATTCGCCTAGCCTCGCCTCTCCTCGCCTGCCTGTAAGCCATAAATTCCCCACGACAACAGCAACAACAAAAACACGAATAATAAACGCAAAGTAAAGCAAAGAAAAACGTGAAAAGCAGTAAGAAAAACAATGTGAGTGTGAGCGACTAAGCAATACCCTTCAATCAGCTGTTAAATATCCCCCTTGCAATTGCTCTCGTTTCTTAAAGCAGACAGGCAGGTGCAGAAGAATTAAGACTAAATAACTTTGAATTAAAATTAAAAGTTGGAAAAAGCAAGAAAATAAACGAAAAAATAATATAATTTTTAACATTTGCACTTTGGACAGTTATTCGTAATATGTATATGAATATTATATAATACTAATAAGATTCCTCTGTTTTGAAAAGTGTTGCTGTTATTGCAATCGGATAACGGTATATATCGATATTTTTCCTGATTTTATTTGATTTGCGAGTAGTAAAGGAAAACTCACATCCCATATTGGAAGTTACTGCTGATCAAGAATATATCTAGAATATGTATAAATTTGAAACCTGTTATACACATTTACCTGTTATACACATTTCTACAAAAGCACTATACTCCTTATACACATTTTCGATGGGTGCAGAAAAAACCCTTCGAAAACAAAACGTGTGCAATGCTGCGAGTTGGTCCGGAAAGGAGGTGGGGGCCTATGCCCGGGCATGGGCAACAATAAGTGCGTGAGCCTCTCGAGCAATGACTTCTTACACGCAGCAGGCAGCTGCTGCCTGCCTGCCTGCCTGGCTGCCTGCTACAGCCAATAAGTATCTCTTACAGGGGCAGCCCAGTGTCAATGGCATCCAAGAGAGAGCGTGAGAGTGGGGGAAAGAGCCCAAGTTGAGCCATGCAAAAGGTTATTGGTCCATCATCATCATCATTGTCGTCCTCATCATCATGCTTGTTTTTGTTGCTTTTGTGTGTGTGCCATATTTTTAGCCTACTTTACGGCGCAGAATGCCCGCTGAATGGAATTTGACTTTTCAACTGGCGTGCATGTTTCTGTGTGTGTGTGTGTGCGTGTGTGTGTGAGTGTGTATCTGTCTGCTGCCAACTGGGCGAGTGGACCAAGTGTATTTAGAGGTCAATTATCTCAGCTCTTGCCGAGTATGCAACTGTTTGCCGCAGTGCATCTTTAATAACAATAAAACGAATTAAGTGAAAAACACCTTAACCAAAAGTCGAAGACTTTTTGGCTTTGTCAAGTCGTTCAACTTTTGATTAATAGCACATACATGACAAATTGCTGGCTGTTGCTGCTGCATACGCTCTCCGCGAAATTTATTGTTGTCGGATCTTTTTTTGCCTCTGGGTTTTTAATTTGTCCCAAGCGACGGAGGTTTTTGCTAATTAACCAAAATTTATTGTCGACTCATGACATATCTCTCTCTCTCTCTCTCTATCTCTGCCTTGCTTTTTGTGCATGCTTTTAGTCATACATTAATATTATTAAAACAGTCAATTAACGGTTTTTCCACGAAATGTAAGCCACAAATGTAACAAAAGAAGAAAAAAATCCAAATTAGCAGCTGCATGCAATCCTCTGACTTTACAGAGTGTCTATAATTGCGCACAATTAACATGGCAATTAGGCGAAATGCAAAACAAGTCAGCTGAGAAATCATGTCAATGCCTGCGATTTAACAGTCTGCAAATGGGCAGCGACATGAAATGCCAAAGGAACTAACCAAAAAACATTTGCATTTCAAAACGCAAAGAAAAAAGTCCATGCAGCGAGCACGAATATAAATTACTCTATAAAATCAGGCACTCAACTTAAGTGGCATTTAAACAACATAACAGAATGATTGTTGCACTTATTGTTAAGCTCATTATTAATCTCAATCGATATCTGTATTGCATTGTGTCATTTGCTGAATGCTATGAGTCTGTCTATCTATGAAACACAATTGAAATCAATGCTGACTTTTAAGTTTTCAATTTAACAAAAGTATATGCCTCAGTAGAATTTCTCGTGTTTCTTTTTATAGGGTGCTAAAAACCAAGGAATAACCTATACGAAACGGAGTGCCATGCATATTTGTAGGCACAATTCCAATTGGTTTGCGCACGGAAAGTGGGAAAAAACTATTTGACCCCGACATGGTAAACTTGGAAATGGGCACACGAGGTTGTCTCTATTTTATAGGCAGAGGGGTTGACTTCCTTGGGGTTGGTTATTCTCTTATGTATGGTATCTCTGTGCCTGTATCTATAGTTTGTGCCGGTTTATGACATCGCGAAAAAAAAAAACCATGAGTCTTGGGCAAATCTAATTCAAGTGTAATTGCCAGTGAAAATCGATTTGATTGCCTCAAAACAATCAAATTTTGTTGCACACACAGGGAAATCGTTTAAAGTTTTATGCAAATTTTGTTGTTGCTAACTAATTTCCTTATCTCGTTTGCCTCTATTACAGGTGAGTGCTTGCCACACCGCATTGCCACCCTGCTCGACGTCCCGACTCTGCCAAATGCCCAATGCTGTAAGTAAATCCTAAATCTTACATCAACTCTTGTCTTAACTAACTCTCTCTTTATATATATATGTACACATATATGTATAAATACAGTTGCGAACAAAATAATAGCACCACTCTCACAAGAAATATTTCATTTGTGACCAATATAAAGATTTTCTTGTTAATAATTTTATAACTAGCCCATATTTTATATCTGACTTAACTTGTATTGTATTGATTGATTGTGTTCAAATTTGAAATATTTAATAATATTTGAACTATTTTTTAAGAATTATTTTTTAACATATTCCGAAACATATTGTTTTGAGCGTAACTGTATATTTTTTGTTTGTTGTGCCGCATTTAAAGCGAAATCAAAATTGCAAATAACAATTTAAAGCCCGGCCAAAACCAACTGTGGCAACAAACATTTAACGCCCAGAGCAAAAAATACCTTGTCGTTGTCTGCCATTTGGCTGGAAAGGGAGGCGTGGCCTTTAACGCCCAACTTGCCATAACACAGTTAGCCATAAAAAAAATCCGTAGCTCGACTAACAAAAATCACCTATTGAGCAAAAAGGCAATTTGATTTCGATGGTTTTTCTTCTTTTTTTTTAGTAGTTTTTTGGGTTTCAGGTTGTTGTTTGCCCGTATCCAGGTTGTAAGTCCATCCGTCCGTCCGGCTGTCCGTGATTACGAAGTTATTCAAATGAAATATTTTCGCTTGCCCATTACATCATCGATCTCAGGCTGGACTACTGAATTTTTTATTGTGCTTTGCGTTTGCTTTTCTGTTCAAGAAAAATGCGGAAATTTCGCTAGCCGAAAACTGGAAAAATTTATGAAAATTATTGTGGACAACGAGTCAGTTTTTTCCTCCTTTTTCTTTACTCACTTTCGTTTGACGCTGTAGTCCCAAATAACTTTGGCTATTGGCTCATGCCCATTTTGGCCAGGCCCTATTATTATTTTGGCCTTCTATTTTTTATCGCAACTTATTTGCATTTTATTGTTTATTTTTTTGTTTGACAATCTGCTTTGTTTCTCTCAAATAACAATTGTCATTTAATCAATGCAAATGTTTTTCGTTGTCATTTTAATTCGCTTCACTTCGATTCGATTTGAGCCAAATTGTCAAAGTTTTAAAATGAAATAAATCTGCAGCACTAAGTACATTATTTTACTGAGGTAATGAACAATAATGAGCAGCATTTGTTTTAAATGTTTTGTAAACCACATAAGTAAAGCTGTGAGGTGTGTTTTGAAGTACCTAAGTAGAGCTTTAAGCTACTACTATTGTTTTTAATGGGAGTTTTAAGCTGCTTGTGAATTAATTATGGAATATCTGTAAATAATAATTGGACAGAATTACAGCATATTATATTACTAAATAAATTCAATTGTATTTACGTATAACTTTAAAGCTACTAATTCTTTCTTTAACTGAGCTTTAAGTTTCGTATTTATGGAATTGCTGTAAATAATACATTGCCCAAAAATAAAAGCATTCAATGCATTTATAAATATATGTATATATATATACATATTACAAACATCAGTTTGTGCTCCCCATCGTCGCGTTTTAGCATCAAATTACGATTTATGATTTTAGGGAATTAATTAAGAAATGCTTTGTATTAAATTACAAACGAAATAAAGCAAACCAAGAAGCATAAAAACAGCGGGGTAGCCAAAGTAAACAATGAAGTTGCCGAAGGGACAAAATAATAGTGGGGCCAACAAAACTCCCTGCCAAGTAATGGAAAAGATGATTAAAATGATTTAAGCTGCTCGAAATGCTTAAATAATTGTGGGTTCAATATATATATAAAGTTCTCGGTCTGTGGGGAGAACATAAAAAACGCCAATTTCGAGCATTGTTTTGTTTTTCACTTGAACTCCTTTTTGGGGCCAAAGTTCTTCAGAGGAGCTGCTCCCCTCGCATTGTTTTAGAGACGAGTCAATAATTGAGTTGAGGTCGGGCTACAAGAAAAAATTCTAATTAAAAGTCTTCCGGTATTTGGTATTTTATCTAAACAGGAAGATGAGGCCAAGCAGAAAAGCAAATAATGAAAGCCAGCGACACTTTCCCTATAAAAATAATGAAAAATCCGCAAATTGGGTCAGCAGAGTAGAAAATAAAAAAATAAATGGAAGAAAAACAAGGGAAAAGGGAAAGCTTTAAGCCAGGCCTGTTATCATTTGCAATTAAAGGCTTCGAAAAAAACGAAGAAAGTTCACCAAACAAAAACCAAAAATGTAGAGTGCAAAGTTTTAGCACAGAAATTCAAATTCTATGCTAACAAATTCTCGTTTGTTAAAGGATGGAAAGGGATTGCAGGGGGCAGGGAGAAGGGGGAGCGGGGGTAGTTCACTGCCAGCTTATGGCATCAGGGCGGCTGCAAGTGCCGTGGAATTTAAGAAATTGAATATTTAAATCCCAGTCTAAATCTAAAGTAGCGCCAAATTGAAAAGGGTTCCCAAAAAAAAACCATAGCCCATGAAATGTGCTGGCAGCAGGGAAGGGAGAGACGGACGCACACACAGTAGATATATACACTTACAAAAAAAAAAATGGCGATACTTTTCTGAATGTACATAAACGAGTAGAATTGAAATTATGTCTAATGTTTTTTCAGAATATCTTTCGAATTTCGCAATATTGCGATTTTGTTCGCGGGTGCAGTTTTGAAAAGCTCTTAACTTTAATTGGAAATATGTGCTAGAATTGTTGCCAGTTTGTGTTTGTGAAATGGGATTCGTAACTTTATGGCCAGCAGGTCTCATATGGCTTTGCTGCTTATGCAACTGCCACAAGTTTTTGTGCCACAAGTTCCTATTTGAATGCTCAAAACTTAGCCGCTTTCGCAACGCAAAGTTTCACACTAAAGTTCATTTATTGTGTATCGATAAGAAACTACACTCAAAAAATAAATCAACCTCTTCTGTAATTAATAAATGCATTTCTAAAAAGTAGAAATTACAACAAATCCTATCTCAATTTCAGAATCAGTTAATAAAATTGAATGAATAGAGTTTAGCTGCCCTAATATCATTATTTATAGTAATATGAATTTATTAAATATTTAAAAGCTGTATAACGTGAAATCTTAAATTACAAAATTTAAAAAATTGACTTCTTTGCTGCTTTTGATTAACTGGCCATCTAAATTATGCCGCCTTTGAAAATATTTGTAAATTAGACAACTTGAAATGGGGCTAATATAGCACTCTAATCCGAAACTCGATCCGCTCAAAGAGCTTGCAGCGCATTCACCTCGACCCCTATTTTTGTGGATGGCCTTTGAAAACGTCTAATTTGCTGGTCATAAGCGGCTTACACTCGCTGGCTTGGAAGCACATCAAATAGCATTTCGAAGTACACACATACACCAACACACACCAACACCCACATACACACCCCTCTACTCACTTAGGTGCAGTTTAAAGCCGTAGAGTGCTTCTGAGGTGCTCCACAAACCGTTTTCGGCTCCTGGGCCTATAATGTCCCCAAAATGACGCCAACATGGAGCTCTATCAATATTTGCCGTCCTTTTGGGCCAATACCTGCAAAATGACAACACTCAGAGAAATTTGAAAATGGGGCCCAGAATTTTTTAAATTATTATTCAGAAAGCACACTTTTAGAAACCAGTGCTTTTTATTTTCCTAATATCAGGGAATATATCTTTTCATTCCTACTTTCTAGAAATTCATTTTTTAATAATTGAAAGGATTTCTGTCAAAGAATGACAAAATAAACCTCTTTTTTTTGTGAGTGTAGAGTTCCCATTTTAACAGAGCGTGTGCACAACTCTTTGGAGTTCATCGAAAAAGTGTCCAAACTTGATGTATTCTATTTTGTCGACTTGGGTAGAGTCGAACTCCCCACCACAAGTTGATTATTTTTTGACCATTGCCACAGACATTTTTTGTTGTTTTTGTGGCACTTTGAGCAGCTTTTCTAGTTTTATGTGGCCACAGTTTGTTGAATTATTATGTTGCCCGTCTTGCACACAGTCACATTTCACATCGGTGGCAGACACGTGTCTCTGCCCCATGAAAGTCTGGGCTGCCTCATACATCAAGCCCCTGGCTGCTGTCAACTGATGTTGAAATTGAAATGTGTCCCAGGAGTTGAGGACTCCATTTAGTGTTTTTTAGTGGGGGGAAGCAGAGTTACACTTAAATTTGTTTCCCAATTTGTAGAGTTTAAGTTTATTTAAGAATTGTGCGACAAGTTTCGAGTTGTGCCCCAAAAAGCAGGCTATGCGAGCAAACTTTGCAACATGTTGAAAGAGTCAAAATAAACATGCATATCTGAGTATGTAGAGAGTACATTATGTAGTCTATATATACGTATATACCCCATACATATGTGCCCCCATTTGTTGCATAGAGTTTGGCGCTTGACGCTTGGCCTGGTTTACTTTCGTGCTGCATGCGTCGTACATCCCACTTTTAAGTAAACATTAATTTTACACACTCGGAAAAAAAACGCATATAAATTTTAATATTATTCAGAGAGAAAAGTTCTAAAATTTATGTTTGTTGTTTTCTAAAAAGCAGGATTTCAATTTCAGATTGGATTTATTTGAATTTTTGAAGAAAAATGTCTAATTTGCGAGGTGCTGTTTTCTACTATTCCTATTTATCTTTTTTGTAACTTATTATTAATAATATAGTTTATAAATTCATAAACATTGATTTGAAAAGACTTAATTTATTTGTGTAGTGCATGTACAGTTACTGCAATAAGTATGCGCACTATCTGTTTGGTTGGTCCTTGATGCCTCGTTGCCTTGTTGCCTTGTTGCTGCTTACTGCTTGCTGCTGGCTGTTGCTGCTTGCTGCTTGCTGGTACAGTCTGTGGCAAGGTCATCGCAGGCGAAAAGCCTTGTGGCAAGTAGCAAGCGGCATGTGGCAAGTGCACAGTTGTTCGTCAATTGTGCTGGTAAAAGTGACCCAGTTACTGTTTTTGCTCCGACTGCTTCGGCTTGGATTCGGCTGCATTCTGGGTCAGATTGCCCCCATCTGGCTGACCCCCAGTCGCAGCTTAATTGAAATAGATGAGCTGTCGTCACACACACACACACACACACTCGCTCATACACACACTTAGTTCAGTTATGCTGGGTACAGTTATGCTCGGTAGTTTTTTGCCCCTTGCTTTGCTGTCACAATTTCATATTTTTCATAATCCAATTACTTACTTGGGTTGCCCAGTTGACTCTTTAAAGCGATATCAAAACCACAAACGAGGTCTGCGCTGCGCATTGATTAACCCAGGACACAGTGCCCCACAGGATACTGTACACTCAGCAAAAAACCAAGCAACATTACTTTTAAAATCTGCCTAAATTAAAAGTTTCCTGAAAATATAAATCGCCTAAATGTAGAAAGGTCAATTATTTTTTCTGAGTGTAGATGGGGGATGGGGGCTCAAACCGGAGTCATTCAAGCCCCATTTGGCAATTACCGCAGCAATAAAAGTCAACGGCAAATGCAGCTTTAGCTTCCTTTCTTCTCTTCTCATCTCGCTTCGCTTCTCTTTAGTATTTTATTATCTACCCCAAAAAAGATATTTACGTGTGTCAAATAATAATTTTCGGGCTGCTTATCTCTCAGCTGGCCGCATTTTGGAATAACCCCTTTTTTTGGCAGTAGTTGAAAGTGTTGACAAAAATTTACATTTCACAATTTACGCAAATTTTTATGTCATAATTGGATTTTGAGGCATTGTTGGCTGCTTTTCTCTGCTCCTGTTGGAGATGTGACAATGACGTTGATAATCAGACCAGTTTCTGGGGAGGGGAAGAACAGGCTCTTAGCTTGTGCCTGGTGGCTGGTCCATTAACTTGGGGTTGGACTCTGCCTGGTGGCTGCCACACATTTGCCACACTTGCCTCGATTGCCACGTTTTTGCCTGCTTGTAATTCGAGCCTTTCTCACTGATAAGCCATTTTATGAGAATGTGCGCCGAACTGGGAATGAGAATGGAAAATGGGGAATATGGAATGGGGAATGGAGAATTTGGTCGGCTTCTGTCATGTTGTGGTAAATTGAGCCTCTGCCGGATATTGTTGTCGCTTACTCTCCAAACACACATACCCACACTCAACCATAGACATGCTGGACAGCAAGGATATGTGGCACACACAGGTGCCGTATATATTTTTCAATATTTAATTTGTCTCAGCATCAGCAAGCGTTTACTTTTCGAGTAGGAATATTTTAAAAACCCTACTCAATTGGGGCAAGATTATAAATGAACGAAAAATAGTTTTAAATAAATACCTGATTATTTGGGGTCAACTTAAAATTAAACTCTTTTTTGTTACAATTTTTAAAAGAAACTAAAATTCAAGACAACTTTTACGTGCTTAGCTAAATCATTATTAAATATTAATAACTCATTGTAAAAATTACTCCTAAACTAAACAATCTCCTAAATTTAACTTAACTAATAAACGTAATTTCTTGATATAAAATAATTTTTCAGTTAACTGAAATATGAGTTCATAAATATGCATTGAATAAATATTTAATTATGATTCAAAATAAAAGCATTTTCTTAATAGTCTGCTTTATTTAATAATTTTTATTTTAATTTTATCAAGAAAACAAAGCAAATTTGAAAATATTTAATAGATGTTTCAGCAGAAGAGGGAGCTGCAAAATTGCGATTTGCTTTAAGAAAATGGCAAGATGCAAAAAGTGTTGCCAACTCTTGGGCGGCGTGAACAATTTCATAGTAGATTTTTGTCTTGGGCTGTGGGCAATATTCAGTTCGTGTGGCTTCTTTTGCAATGCAATTCGCATAAGCTGAAATTTCAAACCACGAACTTTGCCCATAAATGTTGGAAATATTAAATGCATAACATGGGGGCATGTTGTGTCTGTATTTATAAGGCGGGAACCCTTAAGTTGACTTTCAAGTCAATATTGTTCAACTCTTTTCCTGTCCAGCTTTTGTATGTCTCACATACACACATACATAAGCTCAGATGTATATGTGCTTGCAAATTGACGCCATTTTCATTGTCTCACACACACACACACACGCACACATACAGTCAAACGCAGCTGTGCGCTGAAATCAAGAACATGAATGCACACGCTCAAAACTCAACTCAATCCAACTCAACTCAGCTTCCATGTCGTTTTTCGCGACATGCTCAATCATGTCGTTTGCCCCCACGCCCCACCGCCCCACCGCCTCTCCCCCTTTCTCTTTTGAAATGACAATTTCGCGTGCGATTGTCACATCAGTTATGTATGCATATATTTGGTATGCAAGTGTGTGTGTGTGTGTGTGTGTGTATTGTACACATTTGTGTCAGTTTGTCAGTCGCGTCGCGTGTTTATTTATACGCAATCAAATTAAGTTTTGAAGCGAATTTCCGAAACGAGGGCGACAAATTGAGGTAATCATGATTTTCATGTGTGAGAGTTGTGCGGAAAATCAAATAAATAAATACACACACAGACACAGATATAGTCATTAAACTATTCAAGCCACACATCTTTGTTAAATGTATGTGAAATTTTGTAGACAAAAGTATTTATATAGCATTCAGCAAATAACACAATGCAATCAAAGAGACAGACACGGGGTGCATCTTCATGATCGATAAGAACAGCAATTAACATAACCTTAACATATCTTTCTATGTATATTCTTGCAAATATAACAAATAAATGAAATAGCCTCGTTTAATTATTCTCCTCGCGTAATAGCCGCCTACATAATTTAGCTGTGTTTTTACCTGCCTCCAAAAACACGTTAAAATCTTGTTGAAAGTCACCCCTTTAAATACCAATTTGTTGACCCAATTTGTTGTTGTTGTTGGTGTTGCCTGCTAGCGCTCTGATAAGGCCTTAATAGCAAACCTCAAACCACAAAAGCTGACTGCTTTACAACTGTCAAAATGTTGTAGCATAATCAATTGCATATACAGATAACAGGCACACATATACACAAACACACACACACATATATCTAAATACATAGACATTTATTTACAGCGAGGTTGCCCAGGCAATGCAAATGATGTGCTTAAGCTTTAAGCTTTAATGGTGCGCATCAAATTGTCAGCTGGCCTGTTAATAATGAGCACAACAATTTAACGTTGCCTACTTTTCTGCGCATAAAAATCTCCTTAAGTGCAATTTTTAAATGTTGCCAAACCAAAAAATAATAATCCTTATTAGTCGACGACAGATCAGAAAATAAATTAAATTTTCAAATTCGTCATATTTTAGCGTCAAGTGTATCTCTATTTATTTTTCGGCAAGTATTTACACAAAAATTTGGTTTCTAGAACTTGGCAAAAATATATCTAATTTTTAGGCATGTTTTTATTATATTAATATCTCTTTTTTTGCGTTTAGTTATAGAAAACTTTAGAATTTGACATATACAAATCTTTCAAATAGTTTAGAAAAATAAGTCAATATGAATTTGAAAAAAATGTTCGTGTATTTACAATTCATTTTTAACAATATGAAATATATACCAAATCAAAAAAATCTTTCTAATTCTCAGGGCGATTTTCATTTTGTGTAGATTTTCAAATATATTTTATTTTAATATTATTTTCTGAGCTCAGCATTTCAGCAGCAGCTTCTTTTTTGTCACACACACACACACACACGACACAAGTTGTGCTATTTATAGTCTGTTGTTTTGCCCGCCTCTATGCCTCTGCCTCTGCCTCCCCACAAAAGTCAATAGTTTATGCTTCCGCCATGTTCCATTTCCATTACCATTCCCATTCCATATGGGACAACTGCTCCAATAACAGCAGCCAGCAGCAGCAGCGGCAGCATTAACTGCACTTCCATTGACCCAATTCCTCCGTGTGTGCTGCAAATCAAAACAAACATACTTCCAGGCGCGCTCTCTTTGTTTTTGGCTGCCCTGCTAAGCGCGCTCTCTCGCTCGCTCTTTCTCTCGCTTATGTGGCCTAGTTACGCGCTCTTCGGTCACACTGTTGCGTTGCGCGCGCACTCTCTTCTATTTACTCGCTTTGGCACTGTTAGTGGCCCGGCCGCTCTTTTTGTCCCAGTTATTTTGCACAGTTAACAGCACAGCCGGAGCAGGGATAGGGACATATGCAAAGACAGACAGAAACAGAGAACGGGGCCAACCCCCAGATAAATATTGCCACACACATAAAAATACTTTTGTATATGTATAGAGCTTTATATACAGTTGACCCAATTTGGTGTTTTGTCCTTTCCACAGCTGTTCTCGTTTTTCGCCGTTTGGTATTCCTCGTATTCGTATTTTGTGGGGGAATGGGCTTGTTTATGTTTGCAGCCAGCTCTAAAAATGGAAAGCGAAATGCGAAGACCAAAAAACTTGTTATTTATACAAAGCACGTAAATGTGTGTGCGTGTATATGTATTTATGTACGTGTATGTATGTGTGTGCTTGTGCGTGGTTTTTTTGGCTGTTCATTGAATGGAAAGAACGCTAAAGGAAATTACATAGCAACAACAACAAATGCTGATAACGCAGCTTTTGAGCAACTTTTTTCTTGTAATGTGCAACAAAACAATTTGAATCAAATTCATTGCTTTCAGTAGCCCCCTCATCCCTCACCCTACACCATATTCCACCCTATTGGTAAGCTTTGTGTTGTGCAGTAGGCAAATAAGCATTTATATAGCATTAGGCAAAAGACCCAGTGCAATTTAGCATAGACCGTGTTGCATCTGACCGTCAGCTGCAATCAGAGATCGCCAAAAAACATAATTGACCTAAGCTTAACATGGAGTATCAGAGCGTAGGCCATATGCATATAAGTCGGACTACTAAAGCAGAGAGCTTTCAGTCAATATCAGTAGTGAGGTTTGCATATACAAATGTGTGTAGGTGTGTATGTATTATAATATAAACACAACATGGTGCCAGGCTACGGCAAGCGTAACAATGCCACTCAGCTTCATAAAGCACGCAAACACAACAACAACAACAACAAATTGATGGAGTCGGAGTCGAAAAAGGAATGCCACATCAATTTCCTCTTACTCACTCACACTTCCATTCCCACTTTCTCACTCCATCACTCCTTGGGTCTCTCTCTATCTCTCTCTCTCCCTCTCTCGTTCACAACTCCAGACCTTGCCTTGCACAAGATTTGTTATGCCTGCCATTTTGAGCCCACACTCCTCACGTCACGCATTTATGCCCCAAATCAGGGATACAGTGCGGTAGGCTGTTGGCTGATGGCTGATGGCTGTAGCTGTGAGAGGTTTGTTGTTAGGCAGCTTCTTCAATGGGGGTTGCTCTCGCAGTTGTAGCACTGCTTCGAAATGTTAAAGTGAAGTTTGAGTTGCTATCGCTCATTAGCAGACAACTCCAACCACCCCCACCCCTCATTCACTCCCTTGGCAAGATAATTAACATAAGGAGAGAGAAGCAGACTCGAACGTTTATTGTTATTAAGCAGCAGGTAAGCGGATTGTTGGCTATTCTTAACTTAAGCCAAGAAATTGATAAAGCTAAAATCATTTCCGACTTGCTGGCGTATTAATTAAAAATAATTAAAGGCAGCAACAGCAGCGTTGAGTTGCGTATTGACTGATTTAATCAAATATTTTGTCGAGTACCCTTGTGCTTCTTCTTCAATTTTTCTTGTTAATATTTTTACTTCCACTCACACACACATGCGCACAACATGATTGTATGCCGTTACACTCGGAAAAAAATCGTCCTTTATTCAGAAAGAAAATTCCGAAAATTTATTTTTGTGACTTGCTAAAAATCAGAATTTTCATTTTTAAATTTCGGTGTGAACTTGTCTAAATATGTGAATTGAATTTGTCTAATTTCCAAATATTATTTTATATTTGTGCAGCATAAAATAATTATTATATTAGCTTTTTCGTTAATTATATTATAAAAATATACTAGTATTTTCATTTTTATCAGGTACACAAATCTTAGATAGCTTACAATTCACATAAATTATTGTGAAGACCTTTTTAAATTTTAGAATTTTTTTATATTTAAAAATTAATGCTAGATCAAGAAAAACGTAATACTTTTTAGGGCGATTTGACAAAATTCAAGGCGATTTGGCGAAGTGTACCCATACAAATGGAAACCATTGTTAAGCTCACACACACACACACACACACACTGAAGGATGTAGTATTTATAGTGGCAGAATACGCGGCATATCCTTTGCTCTGTTTCGCTTTGGCCGCAAACGAATTATGGCGCCCACTAATTGCGCTAAGTTAAAACGAAAAATATGTAGAGACCCAACAGGCAGTTAATGTTGCACACACACACACACACGCACTCGTACACACACACGCACATGTTTAGATGTATGTACCGACCACGTGCGTTAACAATTTACGCCAAAGTTATTTATGTTTATGATCACGTTGCGGTTTGCCAGTTTTCCTTTCACTTTCGTCGCCACTTTCGCTTTGCTGGTTTTCTTGGCCAAAAAGAAAAGCAGCCAACTGAAGTAGCTTTAATTGCCTGCACTTATGGGCGGCAACTCCAGCGCTGAGGCACAAAACAGCTATAGCCCTTATTGCGAACCATTTAAAATTGTTACTCAATTATACCAAGCTGGAGAAGAGTGAAAAAACAAAGGCAACTTAATTAATATTAGGAAGAAGACAAATATAAAAATCGATATAGGACGCAGATCCGTAATGAGATTTAAAAGAAAATCTGCCACATCTGCAAGTGATTCTTTAATTTAAAAGGTTAATAATGATTAATATTAGAACGTCAACATGATTAAGGTTATGATTAATTTTGTAATGTAATGTTATTGTTATGGTTGTTATTTAAATATACCCAAAAAGGCAACTGAATTAAAATTAAAAATATTTTTCTTAATTTGTCAATGGATTAAAAACGGTTTCACGTCATAAACATATAAAAATAAAGACGCACTCATTAAATAAATGGAAAATTGCCCCCTTTTGGCGTTTTAAAATTTTCCAAATATTTTTTATATTTATGAAAAATTATTTCAAAATTCCTTTAAAGCCTTTAAGGCTAATCCCAAATGTTTTTACATATTGCCATTGGCCTTTAAAATATTTCTTTAACTCAAAATATCAAAACTTTGACTCCGATGTCTCATTTGACAAATTTTTAATCACTCGACAACTGAAATTAAATTTGCAATTTTGGGGCACGGCACACAAGGACACACAAGCTGGTGTGCAAGGACGCAATCAAAAACACAAAAGCAACTAAAGAACGGAAAAAGTAAAAAGAAAAAATTGAGATATGTATGTCAAAAACAAAGAGTGCGTTGCCGAAAAAAAGTGGGTCAACAGCGCAGCCAGCGTCGCCCGTCTAACCTTCAACATACGGCGGCGCAGCATAAATGCAGTCGCACGGCCGCTAAAAATGCCGAGCGCTTGCCAAAAGCGTGTCAAGGCAAGCGCGGCATATGCAGCATGCAGCATACAGCATGCAGCAAGCGGCAAGGCATGTGGGGCAAGGTGACCCAGTAAATGGGGAAATGCCGAACCCAGCACGGCAAGGACAAGGAGAGAATGGCGCCCAACGAGTGCTATGTGTTATCAGCGTGTGCAGCTGCCGGGAAACCGGAGCACATTCGGCGCATCCTCGTTTTAATGCTCGTGTATGCGAGTGATCCTGACCAGGCACAGGCCCAAGCAGCCAGTTGCATTGTACGCACCAACACAGTCGCATTTCACACCGGCCCGGCACCGGTTCACTGGCTGCTCCTCCGTGTTACGTTGCTCCTTGTTCCGTGCTCCTTGCTAGCTGCTCGCCATGCACGCTACTGCTCTGAATTACTACGTGGAGCGCAGTGATTACGAGTCCTATGGCGATAGTGGGGCCAGCAGCGAAAGCGATGCCAGCCCGGGCTGCCTCTCCGCATCACCAGCCTCAGCCTTAGTCTCATTACGCGCCGGCAGCCCACCAAGTCCAAGGACGCTCTATCATCGCAAAGTACGGCATAAATAAATTTAAAAAGAAAATCAAAAAACTATAATTTTTTTTATAATTTTCTATTTTTTTCTTATAAAATTGTATTTTTCAAAACATTTCTAATCGCATATCGCATATTAAAAAAAAAAATAATTAAAAATAACTGAACATGCATTATTCTCAACCATAACCTTAACCACAATTCTGAGACTGCTTTCTAATCACATATATATTATTCTTCTATTTACAGTCGAAAAAATTCCGTTGTACCTGGAAGGGATGCGGTTTTGTGGAGCCCACACAGCTAAAAATTGAACGACACGTGCGAGACAAACATTTGGGGTAAGTGCCACAAAACAAAACACACACAATCATAAAAAAAATAGAGTTGACTCCGAAGAGGGTCCTTTCAATTGTTGTGGTATCGGTATCCAAAAACCAACAGCAGCAAGTGGCTGGGCCTTGACTTAGTACAGCCCCACAAACAATAGCAAGGAATACAATCAAAATTGTTGCACAGTGTGGCAAAACGGATTCAAATAAATATTTTTTACCACAGCGATTTTAATTATTAGAATTTATGTACAAGCTAGTTTTTAACAGAAGATTAATTAATAACTAAGAAATTTTATTGAAAAGTTTCTTTGGAGTTAACTTCACAAAAAGTCATAAGGATTAGTTGAGCTTCCAATGTTAAAAAGTTATTTAAGACTTACATTCTATTCCCAATTTAAGCCGATTTCAAATAAATCAAATAAATATAATAGGGGACACCATAAAAAGCCCTGTTTCAGATCGATAAGAAGTAAATTACATTAAATTATTGTAAAAAATAGGTAATAAATTACCATCAGAATGTATTAAAATTGTTCTATTAGATTAAATAATTAGATTAATAATTTTTTATATTGCACTTGACGCATAAGAAACAGACAAAACACTTTCCACATAAACCGTTAGCTTTTCCGTCCACTGTGCAAATCGCTTTGAGCTATTCGAAACTGGAACACTTGTAAATACTCACATACATCCTCAATAACCAGGTCACACAGATACATCACCCACACACACATTTTGCATTTACTTAGAGCACCTGCAAATCAAGTGGTTGATGAGGGGGAGAGGGTCGGGGAAGGGGAGTGTCGTGGCTTTGTTGGGGGCGACTTGGCTGCACTTTTGAGGCCAAGGTCCAAAATGGCGGGCCTCTTTTTAGCGTTGACATTTGCGAATGTTAAATGTATTTGCCATACACACACACACACACACAAGGAAAAGCCGCATTTGAAAAGAAAGAAAAAAAATAAAAGGCAATTTTTGTTTTTGTTGTTTTTCATTTTGCGTTTTTTTTTTGTTTTGCATTCATTTTGCTTGTTTTGTTTTTTTGCTGCATAAATGCATGGAGTACGTACTTACATATAGAATTGTATATATATATAGAATTATAGTTTATGCATATATTGTATTGAATGTCTGTGTGTGTTTGTGTGTGTAGATTTTATTGTTGTTATTGTTAGCAAATGAACAGCTCTCCAGGGCTAAATGTGTATTTATGTATTTGTGTGTGTGTATGTGAACAACTATTTATGCTTGTTTATATGCTAAACTCACACATACAGTTGCGAACAAAATAATAGTGCCACTAAATATAAATTTTCAATCTTAATGAATTTATGAATCCGTGTGGAGTGTTGAAAAACTGAGAAAGAAAAAAACATTATTTTATGCACCATTCTCAACTTATTTAAATTTATTAAAATTGAAATTAGAAAATTTAATTTTATACAAAAGGTAGAAATTGAACAAATAAATTTTCTTTTTATTTTTTTCTCAAAGCTTTTTGGCACTTTTCCCCTCAGTTAAAAAAATAAAATAAATCAAGATATATATATTGAAAAGAATTCGAGGAGCAGTACTAACTTGAATGAATTTAGGAGCATACAATCCTTTTTTCGTAATTATTCGTAATAAAAAATGGCAAAGTGATGCTATTATTTTTTTCGCAACTGTATATATGTTTGTATGCGCTTGGCAGGCTTTTAGCGACTTTATTAACTAAATCAAAGAGCAGAAGTAGAAAGAAATCAATTCAAAATAAGCACTATTAAAAACATTGCATTTAAATTAAAACATATATAATCTCTCAGCACGACTAAATTGTTAAATATGTTATTAATTATATATATATATATTAGTGCCTAGTAGCTATATTCTATGAGCAATTTGTTATAATTTCAAAAAAACTAAGCATAAACGTTGAACTTTCAATTAAAATTATGAAATTGAAACTAAGTTTTTCATTTTTCGTTTTGAGGTACATGAAATAATTGAAATACAATACAATGATATTATAAAATTATATATACTTAACATAAATATTATTTTAACATAGTTGGGGAGACATTAATTGAGTTGGTTTTTGTTCAAAGCTTCTACAAATTTCCTGAAGCTTGCAGTTGATCTTGATTCTCGACTACGTTGATTATTTTCTTTAAATATATATATATATATTAAAAACTCTAAAATTCTAGGGGCGGCTAAACATTAACTTATCGTTTATAATGTTTGCTGTTCTAAACAACTACATATTTATATAGTATTTTAGTCTGCCTTGATTGTTTAATCTATACGATATTATTATATATATTTGATGATTTTTTTTCTTATTTTTTTTTCTTATTTTGATTTACACAAAAATAGCTACAACAAAATGCCTGGGCTCATTTTTTTTTTTGAGAATAAATAAAATAATAATAAAAAAGTTAAAAAATATATAAGTGAACTTTTTAGACAGAATCATTAAATAACAAAAACCACACACATAGTAAATAAAAATTGTGCTATCCAAAAGTTGCCACATTTTGTTGCATGTTCTCCTCCAAGAAAAGAAAAGAAAATAATTCTTCAAGTTCAACTTTAATGCGGATGCATCAGACCCAAATTGATGTCCATGCCGGGATCAGCCATGCCATTGACAGAAAGTCCGCCATTTAACATGCTATTAGCTGGGGGAAAAGGGAGGGTCTTTCTTTAAAATTGTTACGATTGGGAATTGAGATCTTAAGCTACCTACAGTTACGGCTGCCCTGCTGCTGCTGCTGCTGCTGTGTGTCCATCTGTGTCCAATACTGCTCAGACGGACTCTGCGTATTAGTCCCCGGCGGCGCTTGAACCGGCGCCCCCGTGTACCGAAAATACGGATTCTTTAAATCGAGCGTATTGCTCGACGAGATCAGAGTGCCTTCGATATGCAAATCAATCGTTACATCATACGATTGCCGCCGGTTCGCTTCGAGCAGCACGCGACCCGTCAGCGTCTGTCCCTGCTTGATAAAGATGGGCATGGGCAGCAGACAGCGCACCTGATACCAGTGGGTCAACGGTGCCGTAGGCGATGTGGACAACCACACGTTTTGTGTGCTGCCACTGAACTCCACGTCAAACCAGAATGCCAATCCATGACAAATGCCCGTCTGCAGTATGTGAAACTCGAGCGGAATGTCTGAAATAGAAATAGTAGAAATCTTATTAATACATCTGGCCAAAATATATTAGCACAAAAAGTTCAAATCTTATTAATACAATTGCAGAAACAATATAAGAAAAATAGTGTTAGGACAATTTAAAAATATAAATATACTCCAAACTTATTAGTACAAATTCAACTCGAGCCTCAACTCATATCTAATCAGTACAAGGTCAACTCCAATTTAAGTTAAAATCTTATTAATGCGAGACCAACACCAGCTTCAACTCCAACTCACCAATGAGATGCAAATCGTTCTCCTTGTCGTTTAGGAAATCGCAGACATGTCGCACCGATTTGGCCATGCAGATGCGTATGTCGAAGGTGTCGACGATCGGCTGTCGGAAGTACTCCTTCATGCCCTCCTTATGCAGTGTGGTAAGATCGACGCCGTGAAATGCGGACTGATACCAGAAATTGGCCTTGTTGTACTGCTCCGAGTAGAGGGAATCATCCGAGAATGGGGCAATATGCAAATCGCCATGAGTCGGATACATTTTACCCTGGGGCTTGAGCCATTTCCTGGCGTGGAGATAGGTTTCGAGCATCCGTTCGTTGTACAACATATAACCCATTGGCTCCGAAATGATTACATCCACTTTTTCAGGCAGTTCAATTTCCTCGATTTTGCCGGGTATTACGGATATCTTGTGCTGCACATTATTCGACTCGACCAATTGCTGCGCATATTGCGCCATATTTGATGCCTCAATCGCATACACTTTTGCAGCGCCCGCCTGCACGGCGAAAAATGATAAAATACCAGATCCAGCTCCAACATCCAGCACTATTTTATCCTGCAAAGTAAAATGGAAGCACTTAGTAAATAAAATCAGTTATGGTTTTGGGTTGATCAACATAAATCAAAAGTAAATTGAATACCTATTCGAAACACATCCTACAAATAAACCACCAATTCAGTAATATGTTTCGAAAGTTATTTCAAATATTGTTTTGAGTTGCTCTATATCATTAACATATCGCATATATATACAACCTGCATCGTAATTTCCAATTTCATTGCCTAATTTTACTTTTAATGCCTACCCTTTTTCAATAAGTGCAGGTTATAATAACTGTCACATACTTCTACTTCAATTACAAACATAAAATCGCTATTAATAACGTATTTTATGTAACAGCTGTTAATTGCAGTTTAAATTCTTGTAATCTACATTACTACACGATGGATATTAATATCGTATGTTATGTTACAGCTGTTAATTACAGTATAGTGGCCTGTTATCTATATATCAATTACAAACAAATTCAAATTTCACAAGGAAATTCAAATTCCATTTGGAAATTTGCAGGCTGCTCGCTGACCTGAAAGTCAATGGAGTTGCCTAAAATGGCCCGCTGATAGGTGCTCGTCCGCACATAGTCCTGCATCATGTTCTGCTGCTGGCTGAGATAGCCGTAGAACTGAAAGTATTGCGATGCAGACGATTCCTCAGTTCGCTGCGAGAAAACCGATTTCGGTCGCAAATGTTTAACATTCTCGACAACTTTGCGGAACAGCTGCTGATCCTTGTCGCTAGCAAAGCGCAAGACGAGATTATCCGATTCGAGAGAAACAGCATAGGAACGTTTGCCCAGCTGTGCTGCATCCGTATCCGCTGATAACATATATTCCTTCAACACGTGTCCTTGATCGTTATCTGTATGAGAAGAAAAACAATAATCGGTTAATCGACATGAACTTTTCTGTTAAAAGAGAATTTATTAAGCGAGTTTAAAGTGATCTGTTGATCTGATCAGAATTGATAAAGCAATGTTAACTTAACATAATTGATTAAGCAAATGTTACTTTGCTAACAGAATTGATCAAGCAATGTTAAATGGAGCTTTTTACAGAATTAAATAAGCAGTTTTAAATTGATGACTATCTCGGATTTGCTTACCCAACATTATGCGCACCAGAATCCCTTGGGAATCATAGCTGCAGCTAAGTGTGCAGCTGCTCTTGTATATGTTGCTAAACTCCAATTTTTGCTCATCGGCAATGGCGCTAATTACGACGCCACTAAATTGACAGTTACTCAGTGGGCAAAGCGCAGCAGCGACGCTGCTGACGCCGATGCCGGCAGCACTGCATTTATTATTTTGCTCGGTGGCATTGCGGCTGTTGTTGGACATTTTGTGTGTGTGTTAATGGGGATGGAAGGGGACGGGGTATGTTGTTGTTGTTCTACTTCTTCTTAATCACAATATTTTACGTTATAATTGACAATTTTGTTACCGCTAAAAACACAGAAACACACACACTCACAAGCAATCACACACAACACAGGCAGTTCCTCACACACACACGGGCGCACTCACACAAAGGTTAAACAGAGACAGACGATACACGCGAGACTCTTGCGACGCGCAAAATTTTTTTCTTTTTTTTTATAAAATTTTCAGCAGCGAATTTAGCGTTGAGCACTGCACTTTTTGTTGTGTCGCTTACAACGAAATGTGGCAATTGGAGTTGATATTGTGCAAAAATCGATCGATTTTTGTTGATTTCTCGTATTGATTTTGACACAAGAACGTGCTTGTTATTTTTTTTTTTTTTTGCAAACGTCGCTACAACCCTGCAGCTGTGTGTGCGTGTGTGCGGTTTGGCGTTGGCAAGTGAATGGCTTTGAGACGGCGTTGCCGGATGTGATGCGATATGTGTGTGGCAACGCTGTCGTGAGTTGACAGCATCGCTACACGTTTAGAGATGAGCGTCGATAGTTGTAAACGTTACTTTTAAATATTAGTGGTAATGTTTCATAATAAAATTAACTATTCAAATTAAATTCAAATAAAAAAAGGGTAAATTGTGTAATGTACTAATACAGTTATTTTGAATATAAACATATGAAATGAGTTGATATTTAATGCGCCTATAATCATGGGCATGTTCTGTCGCAAGTAAGTTGGCAGCGCTGATAAGTGGTAGAGATGAGTGCGCCAAGTCACTACGTTATTTGAAAATGTAAATTTTAAATATAAGTGGCAAATAATTGAGAAAAACAATTGTAATAAATAAATAAATTAGCTGATATTGAATTACAATTAATCAAAAAAGAAATAAATAAATAATATTAAATATTTTATATCCACAATACAATTTTATTGAAAGTAACAGTTACCTCTCACAAAGCACCCGATATTTAATGCTCCTCTCAAAACCAAATCAACTACAATAAATGACAGGTTAATCAAAAATTGGAAATTTTTTTGCGCTTGCAGGAAGAAGGCTCGTCGCTCGGGCGACTACGATTCGTGCAGTGATAATGAGCACGAGGAGGAATTCTATTACACAGAAGACGACGACGACGATGACGACGATGACGTTGACAATGAACTGGTCAAGAAAACGCCTAGTCCAGCCTCGCCCCCAACGCTCAGCCATCGGGACATGGCGCGTCCCCCCCACGAAGATCCCGAATACCAAAGACAGATCGTTGGCAACTTCAAGTAAGAGCGAGACAGCAATATAAATATAACATACTTGCGAACAAAATAATAGGAACACTTGCACAAGAAACGTTTGCAAAGTGTAATTTTTTTATTTTTATTTTATTAGGCATTTTAAATTTTTATTAAAAACAAAATTTTTTAAAAGTGCACTTAAATTTATGAAAATAATAAATGCCTATTGTTTATTTGGCTTTAAATGAAAAAATACTTAAGATAAATATATGTAAATAAAAACATATTTATATAAAAAGACAATATTTATTTTATTTTATTTTTATCTTTTGACACTTTTCAAATCAAAAAACTTATATATATGTATTTAATTGTTTATTCGTAATTATAAATGTATTTATTTTTTAAATATTATTTTGTTCGCAACTGTATAAAATATATATTTCATAATTATTAATAATTGTTATTTATATATTGTAAAAACAGACAAGGACGCGCAATGCATAATTATCACCACCTAACGACGCAACAGCAACAGTTGCCGTCACATCAGCAACATCACAGCAGCAACAACACCAGCAGCAGCAATCACATCAGCAGCCACCAGCAGCAACAGTTGCAGAGCAACAACACCAGCTGCATACCAACATCCCCGTTGGCGCAACAAAATTACAATTGGTCAACAAACTCAACAGTTACGCTGAGCAACAGTTGCAGCAGCAGCAGCAACAACGGCAACACTTGCAATAGCAGCAAACATGCAACACGTGGAACATCGTCGCGTCCGTCCCACTCGACAGCGCCATATCCATCGCCGACATACGTCCAACATCATCAGCAACATCACAATTACAGCAGCAATAGTTGCAACAGCAGCACCAATAGTAGCAACAGTTGCAACAGCAGCAACAGCAGCAGCAGCAACAACAGCAGTCCAATTATGCATAACAACAGCAGTGCCAGCAACATGTTGCAGCAACTCACACAGCAGAATGTAACGGTAACAGCGCATCACACACATAACAACAACAGCAACACACAGCAGCAACATCAACAACAACAGCAACATATTTCTAGTGTGACCATCACGCCCAATTATCAACCGCAGCCACATGCGCCGCAACATGCAGCGCAGCATGCCCAGCAACATGCTTCGCAGCATGCGCCGCAACAATTGCGCTGCCAGCAACAACAACAACAGCATCATCCAACTGCCAATAGCAACAATTTGCTAGCCAATATGGCGGCACCACTGCAACATGTTGCCATACAGCAGGCAGCGGCCGCCGTTCGCCAAACACCAAATTCGCCGAGTCGCCGAACGCGTGGCGAAAATAAAAAATGCCGCAAAGTGTACGGAATGGACAGACGGGATCAGTGGTGCACCCAGTGCAAGTGGAAGAAGGCCTGCAGTCGCTTTGGCGACTGAAAGCGACTGAAAACGTCGACGACGGCAGAGGCGTCGACGGCGACAGCAACCACTGCATCATTAGCAACATCTGCATCAGCAACAAGCGTTCTGCGTTTGGCTGCTGGCAAAATGTTGCCAGCAACACTCACAATCAAAACCAAGCGTCGCAGCAGCAGCAGCAACAATAATTTTAACATTAATAGCAGCAGCAACAACAACAGCAGCAGCAACAATAGCAGCAGCAACAACAGCAGCAGCAGTAATAACTGCAACAATTTTAACATTAACAGCAACAGCAACAACAGTAGCAACTTTAACAGAAGCAGCAACAACACTGGCGACAATAAAATGGCGCGCATTGAAAGCGTTGCCACCTCAGTAATTGTATCGCCAACTGCTGCCGCCAACAATGTTGCCACCATGCCCACCGATGATGTTGCTGACGCTGCCAATGGGCTGTTAACATGGAGTCGACGCGCTGCCGCCGCCAGCCAGCAACAACAGTTGCAGCAGCCAATGTTGCTGCAAGTTTAAATTAATTAATATACATAAAATGGTCTCTTCTTATTTGTTGTTGTTGTTGTTGTTGCCAACTGCCGTGCAAATGTTGCTTTGCGCGTGGGCAACATTTGCAATAATAATAATAATAATAATCTACATTAAATCATAATTATTATACATATTTATTTTAAAACACCTGACTTTGTTAATTCTTATGTTAAAAAAAAAAGAAAAGAAAAAGAAAAAAATGGCAAAGCTGGCCCGCACTTTGTATATGCATAAAAAAATGTGTAGACAAAAAATGCAAAACATAAAAAAAAAACAAAAAAAAAAACAACAATTTTTAAACAAATATACATCTGATTTTTTTTAGTTCATAAGACACTAGTAAATTTTTTCATAGTATTAAGTACAATTTTCGTTCTTCTTGCTCTAAAAAAAAACAAAATACCACTGCAAAGAAAATATTCAAAATAACCACAAAAAAATATCAAATATGCATATATAAATATGGAAAACGTTACATCAACACATATATATTTATATATATATATATATATATCCAAGCGAAATCAACATAAATATAAATAGTGAAATTACTTGTATAAATAATGCATATTTCGAAAAACAGTTTCAACAAAAAATTCTATGTGTGTGTTTGACATATATACCGCTAAGATTTTAAGTATTAAGCAACTGGAAAACAGACAAAAAAGAAACAAACAACTGCAATAAAAACGCATACTCATTAAATACAAAAAATTAAAAATATAAAATGAAAATTGCTTAAGGGATAAGAAAGTGCATAACGAAAAAGCGGGGCAAAAAAATAAATATATTCTAGATAACTTAAGGATACACACATACAAATACATATACATATACATATATATATAAATATATATATATATACCACATCTATAGAACAATTATCCCTGAACCCAGCCCAAAAACAAAACAAAAAAAAAACAAACACTGTAACGAATACCATAAAGAAACCAACTTTAAACTAAATGTAGTGCAATTTTTAAAAAATAAAAAAAAATAAACAAAACGAAATTCAATAGACAAAGAACAGTAACATAAAAACAAACCATCAATAATATTTCAAAAATTAATTTGGAGCCAAGAAGAATAAAATGTAACCTATTTTAACAAAAAAAATGTTCAAATTTTATTTTCGTTCTTTTCGCGCTGAAAATAAAAACAATTTATGAATTAATTTGTAAAAATCTAACAACATAAAAAACTTACATATTTTTAAATACATATTTAGAACTTGAATGCGACTATTGTGAATTGTTCAAATTACGGTAAAAAAAACAGAAAATAACAATGACGTCACAAATGACACAGAGAGGTTTGTCAAAAGAGAAAGAGAAGAAAAGAGAGAAGGGAAAATGAGAAAAAGAAATGGGAAAACGAGAAAAGAAAAATACACAAGGAATTCTTAACCAAATTGGAAGTACAAACTACAACGTAGAATATATGTATAAACTATAAACAAAAAAACGTACACACATGATTATATATGAATATATATATATATTTATATATATATATTACTATATATAAATGTATTTTTCGAATTGATGAAAAATAGATGAGGGTGGCAAAACAGGACGTTAAAACGAGCTTAGGAGAGGATCAGCTTTAAACAAAATGATTTTGAAATGAAAAAAAAAAAAAAAAAATGTAATGTGCAAATAAAAAGAAAACATACATGTAAAAAAAAGGAAAAAGAATATGAAATTTGAAAATGATGAAAATGAATATGAATGATGATAACGATGATGATGAAAAATTAATTAACACGCTGGCGCGCAAATTTCTTTGAAATTGTTTGCCGTGATTTGAATGAAATTCATAATGGTGGCCATTTTTTTATTTTTTATTTTTGTTTTTGTGTAATTTTGGAAATGCGACAAAAGTTTTTTTAAAAACAGTTTTTCAACATTTTTACAATTGTATTTCTCGTTTTTTATTCTAAGCATAAGTTTAACTAAGTAACAACAATTAAACATAATTACATAAATAATTACATGATGAACAAGCAAAAAATTATTTAATAAATTCTAAACATGTTTCAAAAATGATTTAAATGCAATTAAAATTTTTTGACATTAATTGTCAACATTTATTAATAATTTAACATGGTAATTCACACACACACACACACTCAAACACACACACACATACACCCACGATCTTTTTCGTTGCGTTCTGGAAATTATTTAAATATTAAGTGGTATTTTAAAAAAACTTTATCCATTATTGTATAATTACTTATAATGCATATATATCATTTATATTTTATGTTTATGATTATTACGATTACAAAAAAAAAAACAAAAAATACAAACAAAAAACAAAATGCAAAACGCAAGAAATGCAAATTCTATCAAAAGGATCCTCAAAATGTTGTCCAGAGCGCTGATAAAGCATCAAATAAAATAAAAATAAAAAATAATTATGGCACAATTGTTGTTCAGCAAAAAATGCAACAAATAAATATATATAAATATATATTTAAAAATAAAAACGGAAAAAATTGTGCAAAATATATGAGTATGTGTAATATAAAAAAAAAAATACAAATCGAGGGCTCGATGTCAATAATTTTGTGATTTTTAAGGCCGGCGAAAAAAACCAACTTCAAATAAAATGAAATCACAGCAACAACAACAACAACAAACAAACAAAATAAACAAGTAAAAAACACCCGTTTTATTAAAAATATACAATTGTTATTTATAATTAAAAAACCAAACAACAAAACCATTTGTTTTTATTTCGATTTTTTTGATTTTGTTTTTTTTAGTTGGCATTTTGTGTATGAGTTTCTTTATTAGCCTTTTTCTACAACGGTTTCTACAACTTTACAAAAAAATATACCTTGTGTATAAATAGATCTCTCTGTATAAGTATATCTCTCTAACTTCTATACCTTGTGTATACGTATAAAACCCATTCCAACAATTTTCATGGTTTCTTCTAGCATTGAACGAAAACGATAAAATGAATTCTGTTTATATGTATAAGAGGAACATTTAATGCTACTTATATATATATATATAAGTACTTATACGATTCAAGCAGATATATTTTAATTGTCACTTATACGATTCTTATATGTATAAGAGTACTTATGCCTAGCAGATATTCTAGGTTTCCACTTAAACAACTCTTTATGCATAGAGTACTTGTACGATTCCAGGAAATATTCTTTATATTTTTTATTTTATTTATTATTTATATTTTATTTCGAAGTAATTGTTAATTTTCAGAACGTGACAAATAGCAAGTATATATATAGATATATATATATATTTATGTAAATCGGTCATATTTGCCAATCTGTATGTATAACAAGATAAGATTAAACAACAACAGACAAGCAAAATATTGTTAGATTGATACTTATGAATAATTCTTCTGATATTTAAAATAGCCTCGTTTGTGTTTAAGCTTAAGAAAAAACGCGGGGAAAAAAATCGGGAAAAATTTGATAAAACTTAACAATTAGAAATCTGGAGCTTGCGGCTGTTGAACTGATTAACGGTTCTACTCCAGCCAGTGAAGCGCGGTATTTTGCATAACTAAGAAAAAAGAGAAAATATAAATACATAATACACATATTTAAATTAACAGTAAAAATAGTGCATAAGTATAAGTAATCACATACTTATACAGTACTTATACATGTACTTATACAATACTCTTACATGTAGTTGTGAATTGAATTGAATTAAATTGGCGTGTTTACTTATATGTGTATATGAGTACATTCCCATAGTATGCGAGTATATTCCCACATGCACATGGGTCTGTGTGTATAAGAGTATGTTTTGACATGAGTATAACAGATTCGCTGGCCTGGATCGCATCTAAGTTTGTTGTATGTGGCTTGGCTTCAAAACTTTTCCAATTGGAGAGCGAAATTAGGTTTTAAAATACAAAAAAAAAAATAACAAAAAATTGCATTCAAAATAAGGCTGATTTATTTGACTTGTTCGTTTTTTAATTATTATAGTTATTATTAGCCAGCCACACACACCAACACACACACACTGCGTATCATATCAACCAGGTTCAGCAGAAGAAAACACGTAAATTCCATACAAACTTAAGTAACGACTTTTTACAACAACAACAACAACAAAACATTTCTCTCCCACTTTTTATGCTAATTAATTGATTGAATTAATTGTAGTGTATCCAGGCAAAAGACTTGCGCATTCCTTCATATATAATTCTTCGCATTCACAAAATAAAATATATCGTCCACAAGTAAATGATTTAAGTGCATGTGCTGTGTAATCTTTAACAGAAGCAGGCAGGAAAGGAATTGCTTAACACTGCCAACAAAAAAGAGAAAGAAGCAGATCACATGTTAACACTCCCACATGCCCACGACATACATTTTGCATGTTGTGTACAATTAATTCATTGTGCATTTGTCCAACTCTTCGAATTCATAATAAATGAGTACGACTAAGATAAGCATACAACATATGTAAATGCTGCACTTCATATAATAAAATTCTGTTACGAGCGCTCCCAGGCTGTTGATCGACTGTTAAGCCAATTGTGCACTCTGTCAGCCGATTGGAAGAACTTCCACGTCCGATCGGTGGTCGAGTCGACTGAGCACGCCCGCTTCTGCAGCAAATTCGTTACCATTTAGTATCTGAGTAGCTGCCAATTGAGACGATTCAGATACGTTGATTATGTCTGCATGTATGTGTGTGTTTAAATAATATCACCACAACGACATTTTTTTAGGTATAAAAAAGAATGAATTGGATTTGCAATTTTTTAAATGTTGAATTTTGTGTACTGCTGCTGGCGATCGCCAACACAAATGAAGTGAAGACATCTTATATTTTGTATGCTTAGCTCACGTACTTATACTGAAGAAGCAATAAGCTGTTTAAACAATCACATCTATTTGCGTATGTGTGTAAATATATATGTAAGCAAGAAGAAAAGCGTATAAGAGTACATATATGCATACTACATAAATTCACGCATTCTAATAAACTGACTGAAACTTCAAAAAAAAAGACAACTGAGAGATCTAAAAATTAATGAATAAAAATACAAATACAAAGAAGAAGATATTAAAATTAATAATTATTAATTATGAAAGCCACATCATTTTACAAGGGCTCTTAAGTAAACACATAAAAATAATATGTAATAATTTCAATAATAGTTTTTAAATAAGTTTTTCTACCCAGGAGAGTTGTTTGTAACTTTTTTACGATTTAAATTTTACGATAAATTGGCTAAATTCCATCTGATGTACAACTGACGTATTTAAATTGAGTTGCGTAAAACAAAACAAAAAAAAAAACCACATGATGTCTTCAAAATTGGCTAAAACAAAAAAAAAACCTTACTTTCAAAAGACTTTTCGCTTGGGCCTTGATTTGGCAAATAAATAAAGCCCAGCAAAAAACAAAAATTGGAAAGAAAACCAAATTAAATAATTTAAAAAACAAATTTAAGAAAAAAATTTGAACAAATTTTACTAAATATACACAATATAATTTGCACATTGAAAACTATTGTACTGAGCGTGCGTCAAAAAAATCATATATATATATATATAAATTGAATAACATTTACAATGATCATTTAATTAAGTTAACAAAGAAAAAATGTTCTTAAGATTTAGATTTAGATTTAAACCTTGTTAATCACTGGGCTTCTCAAGAGCTGACTTCTAAGCACTCCTCAAGGGCTTAAGCTACAATCACATGCTCTAATCTATAATCTATGAATCATTCACTCATTCATTCACAAGCTAAATATATATTAATATCGATCGAGTAGTTTTTAAACTATATGATATAAATAATTGTTGTTGTGTCTTCATATTTTTAAAAATATCCTCACGGATCATATAATATAAATGTTAAGAAATTCAGTATTTTCCTTTTTTGTTTGTTATGTTAAAATGGTCATCTAATCATTTGTTTTTGTTAATATCTCATCGTTTAAAATATATATATATATATATTTATATATCTATGCATTATGTTAATGAAACCATTCTGAGTTCTGCTTTAATCTTAAGCCACTAAACTAGTTGAACTGGTTGTTATATGTATATGTATATATATATATTTATACATATATGTATATATATATGTATATATATATGTATATATATATATATATACATATACAAAGCTTGTAATTGTCAGAAAATTGAAATAAAAATGCATAAAAATTCATGAAAATGATATGAAAATAAAATAAAAAACACCACACTAAAAGGTACAAAAAGGGAAAGGGGCATGGACCTGAGGAACAGGTGAAAAAATCTCACAAAATAACATGCACATACACAGAGAGAAAATTGCAAAAAAGATAAACACACTTATAAAGTTGAATTTAGCATAACATAAGTAAAAAAACCAAAACAAATACACATTGCAAAAACCCAGTTTAAATCCACAATTTAAATGTCGTTGTCATTTCATAAATAGTTAAATACGACGACAAAACATACTTATATATATTAAAAACATAAACATAAATTTAAACATATGAATAATAACGAAAAATACTACTACATACTTATATACGGATATAAACCATAAATACATAAAATACTTTTAAAAAAATCAAATAAAAGGAAGGGAAAACTTTCCCGTTTACAGCAAGCAAATTAAATATGGAATCTTAATGTTGATATCAATGTTCTTAGTGATTGAATGTGACATGCTTCAAAATACATACATATATATATATACATACTGCAGATATATATACATACACACCTACATTAAAATATGTATTTACATACAGTGGAACCAAACCGAAAAAATTTCAAACAAAAACCCAAACTTAAAATGCATTTGCAAAACTTTTTAACCGAAAAAAAAGAAAAAAACCAGAGTAAAAATGTTTTGAAGCGAAACATTTTACGTGAGAATCGTGTACCTACAAAGTGAAAAAATAAACAAAATACAAAATAAAAAAGAAAAAAGAAAACACAGAAAAGTAACGTAAAGTAAAGAAAAATATAATTATATACATTCTATATTTTTTGCAAAGCAAACTTGTAATGTAATACAGAAAAACTAAGAAACTAGCCAGCAGCAAACTGTATAAATCCAGACAGATTTTTAAAGAAAAAACAGACTATAATGATATAATTTTTAAACTGAATAAAAAGGCGACAAAATAAAAAAATCACAAAATCGAATACAAAAAACTAAAAAATATAAATAAAAAAATATATTTGCATATAAAAGTACATCTTTTATATGTTAATCTATATGTATACATATATATTTTGCAGACAACATATTTATATATTTACACAAAAAAAGTATACAGTTGCATTTCAAAAATATTTGGAAAATCGGTTTGCTTCTCTGCTTCATATAAATTTGATTTTTTGTGTGTATTTGACAAGATTCAGATACATTATTCAGATATATGTGTATATGTATCCATATAAGTGTATAAATGTATCCATAATCCATAAGCCACCACGAATAGTAAAAAACACCCAAAAACATAATTCTCATAATTCTCATATTTATCATGACAAAAAAATAATATCAGCATATTTTAAGCAGATAAAAATAGAGATTCACGAAAGACAAATTTATTTATATATATATATATATATGTAAAAATATATGTATATGTATATATAAATTTATATGTATATTCAACTTCTTCGAAATCATTTAAATGTTAAATGTATATGTTAATTTTAAACAATAAACCAAAACAAAATAAAAACTATGTGAAGAATTTGGAAAAAGCTAATTAAAAACAACAAACAAAAACCAGTACATTAATAAGCAAACCAAACGAAATGAAAATTCTATAATATAATAAACAAACAAAAAATGAACAAAATGATACTTTAAATATCAAAAAGAATTTGTTTTCTTTTATTCCTCTTTTAGGCTAAATGCAAAATATATTTAAGTGATACAACTAGCACAATCTGGTAATCGAAGTACCGGTTCAATAATACCAGTTTTGTAGCAGGCAGCCTTGTGATGCATAAAACTAGCGCACTGGAGTGTAGAGCAACGTCATTTATGTGGGTGGAAGCCGAGCAAAGGTACTTTCAAAAACAATCTGTTTAATAATTTCTTGCAGCTTGTGAGTTGTAGTTCGGCGTATCAATCGATATATCGATTGAATATATCGTCACAGTTTTGTAGTAATCAGCTGTGCACAGCATAAACTGCAGCAACGTGGCAACTCCGCATTTACAAAGTGTGCCGAAGTTTTTTCATAACCAAAACAAAATTGGAACTGCAACGCAAATAAAGCAAAATACTTTCGCGGAAATTATTAACGCTGCTCCCTAAATTGGCCTTCCGGACAGGTAGACTCACAATGAGTGGAACTGAGTCTAAGAAACCCTCGACTAGATCAAAATCAACAGCGACCGATATTGATTCGGATGGAAATAGTAGCAGCGAAGATGGTTTGTTGTCGTTACATATTATATACATACATATATCGGCGCATTTGTTTTTAGATAATCAATTAATAATTAATTTACAGATGGCACAATGCATATGATACGTCGTTTTTTCTCAAAGACCTTAAACATGGCTTCGGACAAAGAGGAATCAGCTGTGGACAAGGTGAGAGTTTAATTCTGCTCCGATTGCGCAAATAAATATAAAATATGGTCCACTCGCTCGTGTCCACATCTCAGCGCATGGGTTTTGACTAAGTCAGCTGAAAGCTGGCCAAATAATACTTGCAGTTTCCAGTTTCATTTAAGTGACAAGCTGCTGCAGAAAGAGAGTTCGAATTCGTCGCAACTGCAGCCATGGCAGGTTTTCGCTGATTATTATTTTTTATTATTATCTTTCATTATTTTTTATTATTATTATTTATTGTTATAACTTATACTAGTAGTCGGTTGTTTTTATTCCTGTATATGTTTTATTGTAATTCTTGTTCTTTATATTTATTATTAATTTATAGTATTATAATTTGTTTTCCAAATGTATACAATGAACTTAATTATTTCTATACCCGGAAGTTTCTTGGCCACTTTCTTGGGTATTCCCCGATCACTTATACCCAATTACAAGTTTCTCATTTCTTTATTTATTTTTTTTTTTTTAGATAATACCGGAATTGACGTTTGAGGGTCTTTTGTCTCATTGGCGCGAAAGTGGCTTCAAGAAAATTGTGACTATGGTCGGAGCTGGCATTTCTACATGTGAGTTGATATCTTGATATCTATACATATATAAATATATATATTGATATTCATAATTAAAATCGTGTATTTGAAGCTGCTGGCATACCGGATTTCCGTTCGCCCGGCTCCGGATTGTACAACAACTTGCAACGCTTTGATTTACCGCATCCGGCATCAATATTTGATCGCGACTATTTTGAGCAAAATCCGTCGCCATTTTTTGTGCTGGCCAAGGAGTTATATCCGGGTTCATTTGTCCCGACGCCGGCACATTATTTTGTCCGGCTGCTGCACGACAAGGGTCTGCTGCAGCGTCATTATACCCAGAATATAGATACCCTGGATCGTTTGACGGGTCTGCCCGATGAGAAGATTATCGAGGCCCACGGCAGTTTTAATACCAATCATTGTCTGAAATGCAGAGAGGAATACGATATGGCTTGGATGAAGCGCAAGATTTTCGCGGACGAGTTGCCTAGTTGTGAACGTTGTTTGGGACTCGTTAAACCGGATATTGTCTTCTTTGGTGAGAATTTACCGGAATCGTTTTACATACGACCCGAGGAGGATTTTGAGGATTGTGATTTGTTGATCATAATGGGCACATCGCTGGAGGTGCAACCATTTGCCTCACTCATCCATCGGGTGGGTCCCCGTTGCATTCGGCTGCTAATCAATCGAGATGCCGTTGGACGCTCGAGTTTCGCTCCTTGGTTGGATGTCAGCGAGAGATCTTTGCTATATGGAAAATCCAAAAATACTCGTGATGTTGCCTTCCTCGGGGATTGTGATGCGGGTGTTTTGGCTGTGGCCACAGCACTCGGCTGGGAGGATGAACTGCAGCAGCTAGTCACCAGTGGCTTGGAACAACATGCTTTGGCAAATCCCCAGAATTCCGACAACGAATCAACGGACACCGAACCAGTGGATTCGGGGCATGAGGAGGACTTTGAATCTGAATCGTTGGCCAGTTCCAAAGATTCGAATTAGAATAAGTTTTAACTTAAATTGAATTGGTTTGTGGCATGTAATATTTAAGTATCGAAATTTTACATAGCAATTTTATCGACTATATATAACTATATCTATGTTAATTGGTGGTTTGTAAACCTCGGATTTTGGATAGAGAAAAAATGCTTAGGTTAATTGGTATATTTTATTAAGAGCGCATTATGTATATATTTACATAGCAAGTGTAAGGCATAGGAATGACTATAATATTTTTATATATATATATATATATATGTATATATATATATATTATATATAAATCTATGTATTTATTTTAAATCAAATCAACTAAAAATATGTTTTATTTAAAAAAAGTTTGGCGGGAATTTTGAAGCTGACATCTCTTAAAGTATATATATATATATATATCCATATCGATTAACAGAGTCTAAACAGATTTGCACGATATCGAAAAATAACGTTGAAGAATAAATCGTCTTGGTTTTTTTAAATGTCCATCAATTAGGACGACAACAATATAATTAGTAGTAAATATAAAATAATGATAATAATAAATAACTCGTGAATTTTCAAAATACAATCCAAATATCATGTTCAAAATAAAATATAGTAATATGTAAGTATGCCAACATTATTTTTTTTATGAAAATCAAAAGTCTCTGGATTAGGATACTGTCAAAGTGCAAATTAGGCTGGAGAATTAAGCAGTTTTGGAGCCATCCATGTCATCTGTTATCAGCTCTATCATAACACTGATATCAGAGTCGGCAATCTGCAAAGACGTTTGTTGTAATGGTACTAAAAACTAGCTAAACAAATGATAAGTAATCGAAAATTGAATGGTGGGTTTAAAATTGTCTACATATGTATGTCTGTTGATTCTTGACTTCTATAAACAACAAAGTTCTTCCAACGTACGAGCTGATGATATTGTCGCCTACAAAAAGTACAGGAATATTATTTGAAATGGCTCCCAATTTGGAGCACCGAATCGAACTTTATGTAGAGAATTTGTGTCAAGACACCTAATCTGACTTACCTTTGTTGGGTCGATTATCGATTATCCTTCCTCCCATCCTTCTATTGTCCTAATAATTTTGAATTTCCTATGGGTCCAAGACAATTCCATAGTTTTCATTCCCCTCCATTACAATTTTAATAGAAGTGGATGTGTTTTAACTTATAGAAAATAATAATAGTTATGTAATAATAGCTTTAGACATTTGCTGCATGATTTATTATTCTAATTATTATTAATTATCACTCCTTATTTAATTTTCTTAATTAATACTAAGGGTGGCTTGTATCGGATTGTTTATCGGATTTGTGAAGCATTAAACTAAAGCCATACTCTATAATTTTACTTAAAGTACTGAATTCTCCAGATCAGAGATAAGTTAAGAGAATTTAGTTTTTGGCCTGGCGGAATACCAATTTTTTCATGTTAATTATTCAGGCGCCATTAGCGTGGTTCTTGTAGAGCATCAACCACAAAAGCTGCTTTCAGTTGAGCGAAACTTTCCGGTGCACTTGAATAGGGAAGGGGGAGGAGGGGGGCAGTTAACCGCCAAACAAAGGTTAACTTCTCATCTCTCCGGCTGCGAATTGTGACCGCACACATCGTCAGTATTGGCAACAATCAACTACAATTGTGGCCCCTTGGATGGGGCAAGCTGTTTTTGGCCCCGGTGCATCAAAGTTAATGGCACACAATCTGCCCCAGTGCCATCAAACCATACAAGCGTATTGGTATCATATATGTGCACACTCAGAAAAAAATGTATACCTGTATTTTAGAAAAACGCAGTGAAATCTAGAAAATCTTTTTTGTCTTTAGAAATAATTTTGAAATATTAGAAATTCAAACTTAACTACCTTATTGTTTTGAAAGTATTTTTAAAAACTTGGGTGAAATGAAAACATTTCTTAATTCCAAGGTACTTTTTTCTAAAATGTAGAAGTAATATTTATTTAGAAATTATTTCTAAAAACTTGAAGCACTTTTTTTTAATCAATTTTTATTTAGTGCGATTTTCTAAAAATTTGAGCATTTTTTTTCTGAATGTATAATATATTTGTAATAACAAGAAAAACTTTCTAGTTCTTGGGGCGAATTTTATTTTGAGGCGACTTCATAAAATTCAGTTCGATTTATTTTTTGCGAGTGTAATTGAGGCTGCGGTTCAGCTGCAGCTTCCGTTTCTGCTTTCTGCGATGAATTGGCCAATAGAAAATACAGTTGTAACTGGCAACTGGGCTGCAGGCTTTAACAAGGGGGGGTGGAGGATTAGAAGGATGAAATAGTGGGGGGGAGAAGCACTCGTGTGCACTAATTAAAACCAAGCAGAGATCCAGAATAATCGAGCAATGCGACTGCTGCTGCCACAGATAGTAAATCAGTCGGGAGTAATGGCAACATGTCAACTTTGCCACATCTCTCCCTCTCTCTCTCTCTCTCTTCCTCTCTCTGTCTCTCTCTGTTTCTCTTTCTGTGTTTTGTGGCCAAATGTGCAAATGCATTAAGTAATCAGATGCAGCAGCAACAGCAATGGCAAACGGAAAGCTCATCGGAAATGTTGATAGCCGCAATTTGTTGCAGTTGCAATTGCAGTTGCAGTTGCAAAATCATAAGTGGAGACTAGCTGGTTAATTAAACTAATGGATTTTCTTAACGGCCTACTAAGTCGTGTGTCACTCAACTGATAAAATCATCAACTATGATTTTCTACTCCAAAACCGGATACATTCGATATATTTACGTATCAATTGACCCAAATGATTCAACTTGCCTCAACTTGCCACAACTTTGCTGAACTTGCCAGACTCTGAGCCTCACCCGGCACCTCTCAATTCACTTTTGGAACACTATTAAACGCATTCCACACACGAAGTGCCACTTGATGATGCTGGAGGCTTGGTACAGTGGGCCGAAAGCTATTTGTTTAGAATGAGCTACAATCAGTTATAATTAGATTTATATAGTATTTAATTTAACTTATATACGAGAATGGGCTGATATGGTTTAAGGTAATATATATTCTTAAGGCAATTTAAAATCAATAAAATTCAAAAAATCCATATACCTATTAAAAAAGCTTTTCATAAAGCTTAATATGCTTAAGATAATTTCGTTTTATAAAATATAAAAACAAATAATAAAATAGCATTTAAGAACTACAAAACAAATTTATAAAATTGATTTTTTACATAAGAAATTTTTTATTTAAATTTTTAAGATTTTTTTTTATGAATAATGTTAAGCAAAATTAAAATTATGAGGGAAGGATTGGATAGTGTTAAAAAAATTAGTTTCTTGGTGGTTGGGGAAATTGTCATAAATTAGTTTTGAGTTACTTGAGATTATTAATTTAAATACAATTGATTCAGAATGCAATTCAGTGGAATTGTTTTGAAGACTGTTTTTATTTTGTTAAGATATTTGTAAGCTTCTCGATGAGAGAAAAGTAGCTACACTCACTTAGAAATTCTGAATGCAATAACATTTTTAATGAAATATTAGGCTTGTATTAATTTTCAATTTATGGCCATTATTTGACCACAGTGCAATATTAGCTGTGCATGCTTGTTTAGTGTCAGCATGTCTCATATTTGTAATCAAAATGCGAGGAGCTCCCCGCGTCCTCCCTTTTGGCATAACTTAGAAGCCAGTTCATCAATAGTACATACAACTGCAGGGGGTTAGGGGGGTTTGAGTTTGAGTTTTGAGTGTTTGTTGCGTTCCTCTCGATGTCATCAGCGACAGCTGTGCGCTTATTTGGATATTGAATTCTTGACATGATTGCACGGCCACAGCTTGTCGTGCCGCCATTTAAATGAACATATCCTAGTTACACACGCTCAGACAAGCATTTTAAAATCGCAGCGATACATAAATATATATATAATCTGGAGTTGCAATACAAATAGTGCGCATAAAATCATATTTACACTCAGCATAAAAACGCTCTTAATTTTAAATAATCGCTGGCGGCAATACAGCTTATTATTCAGAAAAGGTAATATTTTTCCAAAATTCGGAGTTTTCCTTGTTCTTATTTTAGTGTAAATTTTTTAAGAAAATATGTGTCTAATTTCCAGATAGGATTTCGAAATGGATGTAAGTTTACTCTAAATAAGTAAATAAATATTTTTTTCTTATCTTCTTAAATTATTTTGAAAAATAAGAAAAAATTGATAGTGCTTAGGCGATTTTCTAAAATGCTTGACGGTTTTGTTCGAAGTGTACACATAGCTCTGGCTACATAAATATGTGTGCTTGAGCTGCAATACAAATAGTACATAGTAATAAATACATATTCATGTGTATGAATGTACATTAGGATTATGTGAGCATCTCACATACATACATTACATTATTTACGTTATTGTGAAATAGGCGGTAAAATGTCGTCATCGCTGCGTAAACGAAATCTTTATGAATATTTTATTATTGCTTTAATAAAAAAGAACACAACAAAAAAAGAGAAGAGATGAAAACCTAAAGAAACACAGCGAAAAAAGCAACATTCTGCAAAAGCAATTTGTGTCAATAAATGTACGAGTGTGCGTGTGTTTGTGTGTGCGTGTGTGTTTGAGCGTTTAGCATTGCACATGTGTTGATGCTTCATCTCTGCTGTTGCTTGATATTTCTTTGGTGTAATATCAGCAACAACAACAACAACAACAACGACAACATAATCGTCATAATCATTTTATGCGCATATTTTGTAGCATACTTTTGTGGTCATAAATTTTTATTTACGTCGCCCGCAATTCTCCAAGTGCGATTCTGTTGGGATTGGGGATTGGCAAGGGGAATTGGGGTTTGGGTTTGGGTTGGGATTGTGGTTGGGGTTGCTCACATATTGTATAGAGAAATTAAAGTGCGATAAGCTTGGTTTATTTTCATGCTCGTGTTTTACAAGCACCTTAAAATGTCGTGTGTGTTGAAATGTGAACTTTAAGTGGCATACACTCAGAAAAACAAAACGCCCTAAAATGAAATTCGGCTTAAAATATGTAAAGTTTTCCAGAAACAAATAATTAAATTTGCTGGATCGGCTTTTATATTAGGCTTTTTACAAAGCAACAGCAATCAATTTTAGAAATTGACTTTCTAAATAATAAGGAGAATTACCCTTGGCGTCAAAATTATGGTAACCTATTGAAATTTGTGGCGATTTATTTTGCTGAGTGTACAATCAAATCAAGCGGCAAACAATTGAGGCACTGTTTTTTCGTTATTGATAATTGTGGGTTCATATTGTGTGTGAGTGAGTGTGTGAGTAAGTGTGTGTGTGGTTGTGTTTTTGGGCTGCAACCTCATGGCCAAATTGGCGGTTTTGCTGGCTACAAATGAGCAGGACGGCTAAAATAAATTCAGTTTGTGGCTATTTGATGAACAATTTGAAAATCAATTGAGTTGCGAACATAAAACAATTAAAATAGCACCCCAAAAAATGTTCCGGATAATAAAAAAAACTACGTTAATTAACTGAGCGCAGCAGTGAAGTGTAACGAATTGGAAAACCAAATAATTCGCGTTGATTTCGTTCATTTCAATCAGGTTTGACACAACCAAACACACACATACACACACTCGCACACACTCCTGCACAGCCTGCACAGCGACCGCATGTGCATTGATTTGCTGAGGAAAATCTCTGACATCGTTGGTTGAGAGCCTGTCCATTGATTGCCAAAGCCGAGTCCGATATGAATAAATGAAGGCCAGATTTGAATGTCCCCCAGTTTGAATGCACAACAACAAAAGCGGAGCACACAGGTTTGCTTGATCTCTCCTGGGTGGTCCATACACTCAGCAAAAAAAAACCAACTTCCAAATAACCAATTTAGCATTTTTTTTAAAACCACGGTTTGCTTTTCTCAATTTTAGATTACATTTTAGGAAAAATATTTTTGGTTGGTTTTGTTCTAAGGGATAAGGATTTGCATTTATAATTTTTAGATATGTTTTAATTTTAAGAAAAATATATATTTTTTCTTTTATTAAGACAGTATTTCTAAAAAATAGAGGACGGATTTCAAATTTTCAATACGATTTTTTCCTGAGTTTTCGTATAATTTAGGTATGAAAAAACACACGATCCTAATTGGATTCCAATTAAACTCTTAATTAAGATTCGAGCAAGTAAATTTGATTACTTGTTTTTGATGTTTAGAAAGAAGAAGCTGTTAGGTTTTGAGGAAAATTTTTAAAATGCTTTGCAACCTTTTTTCAGAGTGCAGCACGCAATGCAATTGGTGGCATTTAATTGTTGGACAGCGTGTACTGCAGCAACAAAAGGCTTTCCGCTTTGTATTCAACGATGAGTTGAAAAAATTGCTAAATTAAAACCGGTTCGAACAAAACAGAAAGACAGACAGACAGGCCAACGAGTCAGGACAGACAAATGCTTTTCAATAGTTTTGTTTTTGTGTTTTTATTTGTTTGTTTCCTTTTCAATTTATTTGCATGTTGATTTCGTAGCCGCCGATCTAAAATTTTTGTTGTTTATATGTACGTTAATAGAGATTTATATTCATGACAGTATTTAATACCATATCGCTTCGAGCCAAGTCATGAAATGTATGCCATGGTATTATATTAGTCAAAATAATTAAAGCAACATAAAAATGAGAGAAATGCAAAGTAAATAATTACATAACAGCATAAAAATGTCAGCGAAAACAAATAAATATTTATTTGCGTGTATGTTATATATAATAAATAATATATACATACATGTTTGGGTACGTGGAAGAAGTGATTTGTAAAAATAATTATCAATATTTAACTCATTTGGTGGTTTTGCAAATGCAATGCAATTATTAATAATTTATGAACGTGTGGTTTAGACAGATAATACTATAATACTAAAATGTTCAAGTAAAAAAGAAACGAATGTGTTTTAAATTATTAAATATTTCGGAAATCGTGCTCTCATTTTGTTCTTTTGCTTGTTTTCTTTGTGATTTTTTTTTTCCACGTAACACTGATAAGTCAGCCATTGAATGCTCGACAACGTTAAAATTAAATGCATTTAATTAAAGAAATAATTTAGTAAGTAGAACACCATTTCCAGGGCCAAGAATGCCAGTTAGCAATGTCTTACATTTCCTCCGATTCTCGTTTTCGACCACGCTTACACTTGCCTCACCTTTTGGCCAGCAATTGAGCTGGGACTGGTTACAGGGCATAGTTAGTTTCAGGATGTGAGCGTCTCGTCTCGCTTCGTGGCACTCGCCTTATCGCCGTGTCGACATTGGTAATTTAGAGAAATGCAGCAATATCCAGTGAAAAGCAGAGAAATAAGCAAGAAAGAAATAATGCAAAAAAGTACACTTCGCAAAGAAGATCGACTTGAACGTATATAATAATTGGAAAGCGTTCTTTATATCTTTCAGATATATTTTTCTTACTAATACAAAATATTTTTATTTACATTGCTAATTTTGAGAAATGACGCAAAATCGAGGGATTAGCGAGACATAGAGTGATTAAAAATTGAGAATGAATGAATTAGTAATAATGAATGAATAAGCAACAAAAGATATAATAATGTTCCTAAATAAAAAACACTAAAAATTAGACTTTTATTTTCTAAATTTTTAGAAAGATGAAACAAGCTGCCCTTTTAGTAATAAACTGTCTGAATAATAATTAAGTTATCAGTGTGGCAAATTTATAAAATGTAACTTTTATATTCTCTGAATAATATTTGAGTTACCATTTTTTTCGAGTGTAGGTAGGAAAAGCGGTTGTTAGGAAAAGGAAGCAGCATTACAAATGTCTGCCTGCTGCTGGTAGGAGTATTTTTGTATTGCATTTTCGATCTGCACTTTACACGCTTTCATTACACTTCGTTTCCGGTGCGAAACACTTGACCGCTCCCTGAGCTCGATGCTTGTTGCCATTGTTGGCATTAAATTGCTGTTGCTGTTGCTGTTGCAGCTTCTGCTTCGGGTTCTGCTTGTTGTTGCAACGATTTGAAGCTGCTGCTGTTGCTGTTTGCTGTTGTCCAGTTGCTGTTGCAATGCTCACTTGAGCTGGGAGCGATTATCAATGAAACTCCAAAATGTCGATGGCACTGAGACTGTGTGTCATAATCATCGAAATTATGTTGCATTTCAAGAAGCGTCACACTCATTGCTGCAAAAAGTAGTCTTCACGTCCCCCCACTCCACTACATCAAGATTTGGCAAGACCTGCATTGAGGATTTAAGCTGCAATTTCGTTAAACAATTTCGAATCGATTTTGCTGGTTTAACGCCAAGTCTATTTCCACTTTGCTGTTGTTTGGCTCACTGCCACTTCGTGCAGCAGAGTGCTTCACATTTTTTGCACACTGGTGACAAACACAATTAAATGTGTAGATTATGGGTACAATCCGTATTGTATTTTCAAGTAGTACACTCGGAAAACACATTGAACTACATTTTAGTAAATCGACCTCAGAAATACAAATCTTTATTTATTTATTTAATGCCAACTAGTGTCTGTCTAGACAGAAAAATGAAAAAGTACAAATTAAATTAAATTGTATATAAATTAAAAATAAACAAACAAATATTTATAAGGTAAGATTAGTAGAAAACCTTTTTTATATTTTGAACAAATACTTTTTTAAGCTTCGTCCGTTTAAGAAACTAATAAAAACATTCTTCTATTTCACACACATAGAAAACAAACCCCTGACGACTTACTAAAATTTAGAGCAATGTTTTTTATTAGTGTACAAATGAGCCAAGTACTTAATTACTACTTAAGTGAGGCAATTTTCGGTCGATTTGTAACCAATGTGCAAGTTGTGCAAAGAACTTGCGGAAATGAAATGTGTTTCTATTTTAGTTTTATTTCTGTGTGTGCATTTACACGCTCGAGTGTTTGCGTCGAATCCACAAAATGCGAGAGCACCGACAAAAACTGAAAAACGAAATAAACTGCACAACACAAATACAAAAACACACAACAACCCGTAATACTCAAGTCTATTTACAAATCATGGCCAAAATGCAATTTGCAACGTCAAAAAAAAAAAAAAAGAGGCGGAACGAACAAAACTTGCCCAACTGCAGTCGGACAGTCAAAAGTAAATATGACGTTCAACTTCAGCCAACAAAATATTTGCGCATATTACACTCAGAAAAAAATTAGTTTTAGCAAGTATTTTTATAAAAGGGAAGTTGTGCATTTTTATTTTCATAATGCCTGGGTGGATCATTCTAAAATGTAGATTAAATATGTCGAGGGCATATTTATTTTCGTGGTGATTTTCATTGTAGGGCAGTTTTGTAAAATACTGCTAGTTTTTTTTTCTAAGTGTACGAAATACGAAATATAAATTGTAAGTGTGCTTCCGTATCTCATTTCACACCCAGCCAATCTGCATAATTGTGCGGGAAATATTATATGGTAAAATGCTTCGGCTGCGGCCTTGCAATGTATTTTCTGATATCTACACATAAATGCGTATATATATAAACATATATATAAAGATATGTATATATATATCTCATGATGTCCTTTCAAGGACAAATAGCAGTACGTGCGCCGGCTGTGGCAACATTTGATGTGCCAGCTAATTAACATGTAAATACTGTCGGAATTCTATGCATTGCCAGTAGTATTTATGTATTACGAGTGTGTTTCCATTATGATTTCCAGTTTTCATATCACAGGACATCTGTCACACTGTGTAAACCTTCCTTCCTTTTGCTGAGTGTGATGGACTGCAATTGTTTTGAGTGCTCGTGCAGTGATGTAAACGATTTTATATATGCCAGAAAAAAAAAAACAAAACAAATCAGAAATAAATTACGTATTCATGTATCACAATAATCAGCAGTTGTATTACTTTCTATATAAATATTATATGGAATACATATGAATATATGAAAACTAAATACTAAAAAAATATATGTATTAGGTATTATGCATTTACCAGTTAGAGTACACATATATGTATATACATTTTCATTATTAATTAATTATATTACACAATACACGACGCTACACAAATAATTAATTGTGGATTAGGTCGATTGCTAGAGATTTTTATATATTCAAACAAAATTATGTGGCCTAGAGACAGAGTTAATGATAAAAATAAATAGAAATGATTTCAAGTTCCACTTAATATATTATATTTATTGGGAGGAAATTGCTTCACAGCCAACAGCAGTCGATTGATCGGAGCATGCACTTATGTGCCTACTCATAACAGGTATACTCTGCTAAGTATATTCGAGTTTTATTATTAATGTTGCATTCTTACAGATTTATTCACTAAAATATAAGACAATTACTAGTGTACCCATCTTATCCATTTTTAATGGGCTTAGGGTCTTAAAACGCTTTGCTTTGGAATTTGTTTCAGTTTAAGTGAAGTTATGGTTGTGAAAATTCAGACGACACCAAATTAAATATTTCAGATGGGAAGTAACAAAAAAAAAAAAAAAATTCAATAAGAATAGACATAAAAGTGAGTGAAAAGTTATTCTCTAAATTTAATTAACTTGCAAAAGCATTTTCTGAACATCAGATTGGCAAACATGAACAAAGCGAACACGAAGCAAAATTCTTAAAAATACAGAAACAAGAAATACACAAAAATCGAGTGAGGAAAATGTTTAAAGGAGGGAAACTGGGGAACAAGCAGCATTTAGACAATATTGTTGGCCATATGCGTTGCAGCTGCCGGCCATGAAAAGAGCCGGCATTCAATTGTTGGTCAGCCTGCGGCCAAATTGCGAATGCTCTTCGATATTTGCGTGTGCGAGGTGTGTAAATTCTGGAAGCACACACAACACACACACTCACTACATACATATATTTAGCGGCAATGTATAGGTGTGGTAACAAATGTACACTCTGAAAAAAATCGGTCTACATTTTAGAAAGTCGAGTTACTTTTTATGTAAATGGTTAGTTACCAAATTTAATTCAGAAAGTACATTTAAAAAATTTAATGTTTTGGCTTTCTAAAAATCTGGGTTTGCATTTCTATAATTAAATTTCCAGGATGTTGTTTTCTCTGTGTGTCTAACAGAAGAATTCTGATATTATATTTTTTATTACTTGTATTATTAATAAACATATGTTTCTTAACACTTCACATATTATATTATTATATATATAAATTAAAATTTACTTAGTTAAATTATGTAGTGCGTAGTTTTTTCTGAGTGTATAGATGCGCTAACAAACTTAGGCAACAGACGCCTGGCGTACTTAATTCTTGCAAGTTATTTGAGAGCATGTCTGACTCTTGGCCAAAACATTTTGGTTAGCCGCACGCCATGTTGGCCAACAGAGCAGCTTCAGTTCAGCGCACTTGACTGTTTAATTGCCATGGCCCCGTAGAGTGAAAGTTTAACTATGGCCATGGGATTGGCAATGGCAATGCCAATGCCAATTCATGTGTGTGTGTGTTTGTGGGTGTGCATGTGTGTGTGTGTGCGAGTGTGCCAGCGAGTGTTAGTCTGTCTATCCGTGTCTGTACATACGCATTGAAATCGCCAAATGGCTAATACTGTTCAACCAAGTAACGGCCTTTGGTAAGCTCTGGTTTTGTAACTGCGCATTTTTTTTGCTCCTGTGCAAATCTTTTAATCTGTCCTTGCCATACACGCATTCGACGTAACGCACTAACTCATACACTGAGAAAAAAAAATCAATCTGAATTTAGAAAGTTTATCTTCATTTTAGAAATGTATTCGAGATTTAAGAAAATATATTTCTAAATACTATTTCTAACAATAATATTAATACAAATAACAATAAAAATAATTTCTAATAGTACTTAAATTCTACTAATAATAATGATTTGTCCTTAAAACAGTATGATTTTGAAATAAAATTATCTGAGTTTTAATAAACTTCCTAACACAAATTAAAAACTCTTGTTTTAGTTATATATTTTCTGACTAATAAGATGAGTTACCCCCTTGCGAATTTCTAATATTCGTGGCAATCTTTTTTTGTAAGTGCACGCACACACACCTACACACACACACACACACACCCACCCACCTAAAGACACACTTTAACAGAGCAATTGAATTGTTTCAATTGCTATTTGGCCTGGGTTCAGTTTCCGTTTTCAAAGACCCTCAATTTGGCTTGGCTTGGGTCTCCACAGCATTCTTAATGAAAGTCAATGTGTTAAGGGGGGAAATGTAGACATTCCTGTTGTCCTTACCCTTCCCTGCTGTCGGACATTGTAGTTGGTTGTGTGGTTGTGGTTGTCAGTCGGGTTGTTTGCTCGGTCAGTTAATTGGCATTGCACTAATATTGCAATGCCAGATTTGCTTGTAATTCTCTTGCATTGCAAATTGTGGCTTACATCGGCTATTAAGCTGACAGTTGCAAAACTACAACTAGCCCGGCTATCTGACAAGGGTACATAAACAGCAGAGATATAAACATTTCAATATAAGCATTTCAACGGGATTTTCTAATCTGCACAAGCCGCTTGAAAAGCGGATGAAATTGAGCTGCAAACGGTGAAATTAAAAGAAATATTTATATTTAAGCATTGATTGAAGGAAATATTATATTACTTAAAATTCAGTGATAAGAAATATATATTTTTGAAATCACTACTTGCTCATAAGTGCTTAAAGTGAATGTTGAGTGCTGAAATGCAAGCCTTAATTTTTCGACCAGTTTTGAAATAAACAACTTTTAGTTAGTGAAATATTACTTAATTTAAATTCAGCACAAACCAATTTATGTAAAACACTACTAAAAACTAAAGTTTATGTAGTGTATTGTCTCAATGCTAAGAAATATTTATTTCTAAGAAAATAATATTTATAAGCACATAAGAGCGTTCAGTTTCTGTAGATTGTTGAAATAAAAAGCTTTAATATATCTATCAATTACCTCAAGTACCTCATCAATTACCTCATCATTTGCAACAATGAGTGATCATTTGCTCAGGTATTTGGGCCACAAATAAATGGCTTCCTGAGCACACTTAAATATCTTTATAGCATGCCCTCTGATATGTGATGTGCAAACAGTTAGTGGGGATATATGTATAAGGACTTGGGTTAATTCGCTGGTGATTTGAGCTTGAACCCTTGCCTATTTAGTTGCATTTGTTTGCCGATGGCCTAAGAAAACAGTCACTTGGAAATGTGAGCTGCTTTTGCGCTGTGTATCTTTAATTAAGCTAATGCCAATGCAAACATCACATCAGGTGAACAAACAGCAGTTTAGCTGCGAGTCTCATTAAATTCAATTTACCAGCCAAGACCAATTGTTGGGCAGTGGCCGAGATGTGCCTATAAATAAGAGTGCACTGCGGCCACGCACTAGTTTGAGGCGCCTCACGATGTTGCTGCCACAACAGTTTACGCACTTGACCACGCTTATCCACATAATAGGTAAGTCTCCTTCTACTATTTGTTGCATAATCCATACTCTGTAACGATTACAAATATACTTGAGCAAGTAATCAAGTTAGAGTCCTTTATTCCTATCACTATGAGGTCAATTTTACAAGGCTTGTCTCACGAAAAACAGTTTTTTTAAATTTTAACTAATTCATACTAAATTTATGTTTGGTTTTTTATTTATTTGCATTTATTTTTTCCATTTGTATTTTTTTTTTCTGTAGAATGACATTAGTTGATTTTAAATACATAAATAAATCGTTTCGCTTCCTGTTTAATTTTCTGCATCCTTACAATAGTAAGCCAGTATTTTGCGCCACTATCCTCGCTGCTGATCGTTCACAATAGCACCCAGGAGGCGACTCCGCTGCAACTTGCCTATCTGGAGGCTGTGCAACTGGCTCTGCGTAATCTCAGCCACCCCATCTTGCTGCAGTGGATCAATGTGGCCAAGTTGCCACAAGATGCCACACAGCCAAATGCGCTGGAGGTGCATGTTTTAGCTGCCGTTAACTCCAGCGTGACTGAGGTGTGTTATTGGAAATCAATTTTGTATCTCATTGTTATCACATTAAAGTCACTTTCATCTCTTCTTATTTGGGCAGGGTTTTATCACAATTCTGCCGCAGACAGCACAGTTTCTTCATGCTCGCTATTATGCCACACGGAATGCCAATGTGAGGCTGAAGGACAAACTCTACTTGTTTCTCTGTGAAGATGAAGATCCCTGGGAATTGCTCAGCTTAGAAATATTGCAATGTGAGTAAAAAACAAATTCAAACGAATTATTTAATATGTGAATTGATCGGGCTTTTATCTAAAGTGTGTCCCAGTTTTGAATATGCTAAAATGTATATTTGGTTGCCCAGAAGCTCTTGGATTAGTTGAGTTTGTTAAAAAGAAACTTGGTTTAGGCTACGCTATATTTATATACAGAAAATGTATTTCAACAAAATATATTTTTCTAATATTTATTTCTAAAAAGAAAATATTTGTAAATTGTTTAAAAGCAAAACGTTTTGTCGTTCGTGTAATAGTAATAATTGCATAATATTATAGATACTTTTACATGCAATTTCGCACTAATCCTTTTGATGTTTACTCAGTTTAATACTCGAGCATTTAATGTTTGCCAACACAATTGACGTTAGCTTTTATTTAGTCGAGAATAGTCATTGTTGACTTGAGTGAATCTCCCAGGGGCACTGTTGAAAGTCAAGTCAAACTCAACAAAAACTTTGCCACACACTCGGCGGGGCAAAAAACAGCCGCGGGGCACATCAGTTGATCAAACTTTCAACTTTGGAGACTCTGGCCAATAATTTCCACGCTTGACGGCCTCTTCTTCAATTGTAAAGTTTTTTTTCTTATACTCTGACACCGAAGTTAGAAAAGAGTATATTGGTTTTGTCCAAAGTCCGTCATGCTGCCTGTCCGTCAAAAATGTTAGCCTTCAAACTTGAAATAAATACTTGTGTGTGTCCGCATCTGCCCAAGTTTTACAATTGTGAGTGTTACGTCCACTAGGAGATCCATAATAGTCCATTGAAAATTTGAAAATTGACAATAATAATAATAATATATAAACAGGCGTTTTTTTATGAGTATAGAAAACTCCTTTTTTGTTTTGTTATTAGCTGGTATTAAATTGTTATCTGAGTATTTGGAAGTCGGTCATGCCAGACTGTAATGCCACATTTACTTGTTTTTTGGTTGTTGTTCTTGGCTTGGAACTTAATTTGTTTTTTGTTGTTGTCGGTGTTTTTGGCTTGTTCGATGTGCTGTAATACGGACTTAGTCTACCCACACCATCTGATGTTGCGGCCAGAAGAACCGACAAATAAAGGATATGCCAGAAGTGGCAAAGCAATTCGAATTGGTGTTGAGGTTGGAGTTGGAGTTGGCGCTGGAGTAGTTGAGGCAACAGCTAGCTTGCCACACCCACACCGCGACATCAATTTGGGGCTGTGGACACAAAAGTTTGTCGGTGCCAGTGGAAATTTGGATGCTCAGCTCTTGGACGCATTCTTGCCGAACGAAACTTTTGCCAACCAAGCCCATGCCCATTCCCAATCCCAATCCCATTCCCAACACCAACTTTATCCCAACAAGCTGCTCAATCTTCAGAGGCGCACGCTGCGTTTGGGCTCCATTACTTATGTGCCATACACAGTTACTAATTATGTGGTAAGTAATTGCCGGTTAAGTTTATATTTATCGCTGATGCTGCCACCAAACAGTGTCGTGTTTATTCTGCCTCATCTTGTTGTTGCTGTTGTTGTCTCTATACCCTGCACCCATTGTAAATGCGTAAAAGGGGGTAGAATGCTTTTTAGCTCAAGCATGTAACAGGCAGAAGAAAGCATCTGCGGCACCAAAAATTACAAACAATTGCGGAAAACATAAAAGCAGCCGAAAAGAAGCAAAAAAATAATAGAAACATTTCCGCAATCTTTATAGCAATTTTGGCAATAATACTGCAGTATATTTTTTACTGAGAATATCGTAGTAGATCTCACTTTACAGTCACTCAGCATCTCTATTTGTTTCTTATGCCTATATCCAAAATGAATAATGTTAACCCATTGCATTTTATATAGAAATTCATATATGAAGGAAAGAGCAATCAATAAAGAGCAATATTGCCTGTCAACAATATAATGACATGTCCAAATATGTAGCTGATGTTTAGTTGAATACGAATCACTGCAGATTCCAAATTCAGAATTAATTATAAAACTATTTATTGTCTTATATTTGAGTGAGTAAAGTTAAAGTGAATTTGGCAATAGAACTAGAATTTATTTAATAGCTAAATGCAGGGTATATCGTAGTCGAGCTAAATCTTACTTGTTCTTGTTGTTGTTGTCGGCCCTCGCACAAATGTCGCAGAGATTTGCACGCCGGCATTAAGCAAAGCCAATTGGTCAACCTCAGCAGCCTCATCGCTGTCCACATTGTTGTTGTTATTGTTGTTGTTGTGTTCTTGTCGCATTAGAGAGCTCTATGAAATGGTCATGAATAAATGGCAGTGGTTGTTTACCCTGAACCCCCCTTCCCCGCTCACACGGTGTGTGTGTGTGTGTGTGGCTCTTGGTGACTTGATAGAAAGTTGTTTCCTGTGTACTACTTAGTTGTGGGTAACGATTTCGGTAACTAAAAGCATACATATATACTCTACGAGCGTGTTCTATATCTATATCTGTATAGAATATACTTATGATATGTTTATTTAAAATTTTGTACGATTGTGCAAAGCGCACATTGGGGTGGGTATGATAAATATATTTGGGAATTCAAAAAACGGATAATAAAATGTGCAAAGTTTTTAAATTAAAGTAAACAAAATAAAAGTATTAATTACTGGTATTTCAGTTAATTTTCCCGTATTTTTTTTCTAGATAAATTTGGTGTACATATTTTTTAGTGGATAATCTGATTGTGATTTTCCTTAATATTGTAAATGTGACTAAAGTTAGGGAATTTAAGCAAAAATGATTAGAAAGTGTGTATCTTTATAAAAAGTATAGACAAATAAACAAAAACCTGGAATTTCTCTCTCTTATATTAGATTTGATTTATTTTAAAATAACTTTCCAATTTTTTTTTCAGATAGTTTTGATTTATTTTTTAGATAGGCAAGCGGAATGTGATTTGACACAAACTTTGTGAATGTGACTAAAATTTGTGAAAATAAAAAATGAAATGCTGAAATTACTGTTTATTATGATTATTTCTTATGTAACACAATCACTTCTATACTTATATATAAACTGCATATAATCTTATTCGCATATATTATCTACAACGAATCTAATTTCACTCATTTCAATTTCACTGATACTTGCAATCACACACTGACCACTGTGCTCAAGCCCCTTGCCCAAAGGACAAAGGACACCGAACACGAAACACAAACAAAACAGCAGCTACAAAAAAAAAGAAAAAAAATTCTTTGTTGTCACTTGGTGGAAGTTTTGTTCGCACTCAATTGTTTGCCTTAAGGACATTCGCACATTTGTAAACACACACACTCTCACACACCCACACACACATACACACACACACAAACAGACACAGATGGCCGCAAGCGTGTGCATGTGGTTTTGTTTACGGTCGGCTTTAGCACAACATTGATTTAAATTACGTGTTTCCATTTAATTGGCGCCGAGTGTCGATGTCCATGTGGATGTGTGGGTGTCTCCACACACATATGTGTGTGGGGGGCGTGGCTTGCATTGTATGGCATCGCCATTACGAGGCCATTTAGTAAATTAGAACAGACACTTCAATGACCACCAACGGACGCCAATTAGGGCACCCCCCAAAAACTTAATAAACTCCCGCAATTTCCGCAACTCCAATCGCAGGCAGCTGGTGCTGGCAATGAGGATCCAATTAACCCGCATGCCGCCAATCGCTCCATTGCCTACGACGGCTCCGAAGCTAAGATTATGAGCACCTTCTGCGAGGTGCACAACTGCCACCTGCGTGTCGAGGCCTGTAAGTGTAGAACTTGACGTATTGACTGACTTTCTTATAAATCTTATAAATATTCCTCCTTTTTTATACTATGATACCGAAGGTTGATCGGAATATGCCACACAAATCTCACACAATTTGATAGCTTAAGTCCCCAAATTTCCTAGTAACACAAGACTTCATAAATGTGGAATCTGCTCATGTGCAGATTTACAGACTATAATTTTGGCTTATGTTCCGACCCAAAATCACGTTTTCAACTTTAAATGTACGATTGATCTAGAGGCCAAACCATGATTAAAACGCCCTTGCTTTTGAAAATGCGTTGAGTTTTGACGAAGTTAAGGCATTTTGAAGGTTCGACCTATGCTCATATGCCGATTTTAGGACTATAATTTTGACTTATATTCCGACCCAAAATCACGTTTTCAACTTTAAGTGTACGATTGATCTAGAGGCCAAACTATGATTAAAACGGCCTTGCTTTTGAAAATGGGTTGAGTTTTGACGAAGTTAAGGCATTTTGAAGGTTCGACCTATGCTCATATGCCGATTTTAGGACTATAATTTTGACTTATATTCCGACCCAAAATCACGTTTTCAACTTTAAATGTACGATTGATATAGAGGCCAAACTATGATTAAAACGGCCTTGCTTTTGAAAATGGGTTGAGTTTTGACGAAATTATGGCATTTTGAAGGTTCGGCCTATGCCCAAATGCCGATTTTTGGACTATAATTTTGACTTATATTCCGACCCAAAATCACGTTTTCAACTTTAAATTTACGATTGATCTAGAGGCCAAACTATGATTAAAACGGCCTTGCTTTTGAAAATGGGTTGAGTTTTGACGAAGTTAAGGCATTTTGAAGGTTCGACCTATGCTCATATGCCGATTTTAGGACTATAATTTTGACTTATATTCCGACCCAAAATCACGTTTTCAACTATAAATGTACAATTGATCTAGAGGCCAAACTATGATTAAAACGGCCTTGCTTTTGAAAATGGGTTGAATTTTGACGAAATTATGGCATTTTGAAGGTTCGGCCTATGCTCATATGCCGATTTTTGGACTATAATTTTGACTTATATTCCGACCCAAAATCACGTTTTCAATTTTAAATGTACTTGATCTAGAGGCCAAACTATGATTAAAACGGCCTTGCTTTTGAAAATGGGTTGAGTTTTGACGAAGTTATGGCATTTTGAAGGTTCGGCCAATGCCCAAATGCCGTTTTCAACTTTAAATGTACGATTGATCTAGAGGCCAAACTATGATTAAAACGGCCTTGCTTTTGAAAATGGGTTGAGTTTTGACGAAGTTAAGGCATTTTGAAGGTTCGACCTGTACCCATATTCCGATTTTCGGACTATTATTTTGACTTAAGTTCCGACCCAAAATCACGTTTTCAACTTTAAATGTACGATTGATCTAGAGGCCAAACCATGATTAAAACGCCCTTGCTTTTGAAAATGCGTTGAGTTTTGACGAAGTTAAGGCATTTTGAAGGTTCGACCTATGCCCTTATGCAGATTTTCGGACTTTAATTTTGACTTATGTTTCGACCCAAAATCACGTTTTCAACTTTAAATGTACGATTGATCTAGATGTCGGATTATGATTAAAACGCCCTTGCTTTTGAAAACGTTGAGTTTTGACGAAGTTATGGCATTTTGAATGTTCGGCCTATGCCTAAATGCAGATTTTTGGACTATAATTTTGACTTATGTTTCGACCCAAAATCACGTTTTCAACTTTAAATGTACGATTGATCTAGATGTCGGATTATGATTAAAACGCCCTTGCTTTTGAAAATGGGTTGAGTTTTGACGAAGTTAAGGCATTTTGAAGGTTCGACCTATGCCCTTATGCAGATTTTCGGACTTTAATTTTGACTTATGTTTCGACCCAAAATCACGTTTTCAACTTTAAATGTACGATTGATCTAGATGTCGGATTATGATTAAAACGCCCTTGCTTTTGAAAATGGGTTGAGTTTTGACGAAGTTATGGCATTTTGAAGGTTCGACCTGTACCCATATGCCGATTTTCGGACTATAATTTTGGCTTATGTTCCGACCCAAAATCACGTTTTCAACTTTAAATGTACGATTGATCTAGAGGCCAAACTATGATTAAAACGCCCTTGCTTTTGAAAATGGGTTGAGTTTTGACGAAGTTATGGCATTTTGAAGGTTCGACCTGTACCCATATGCCGATTTTCGGACTATAATTTTGGCTTATTTTCCGACCCAAAATCACGTTTTCAACTTTAAATGTACGATTGATCTAGAGGCCAAACTATGATTAAAACGGCCTTGCTTTTGAAAATGCGTTGAGTTTTGACGAAGTTATGGCATTTTGAATGTTCGGCCTATGCCTAAATGCAGATTTTTTGACTATAATTTTGACCTTGTTTTTCAACCACACGCACTCCCGCCCCCAAAATTTTGAAAAGCTCATATCTTCCGTAATTTAATTTGAAGAAGGGTTACTCTCTTAAATCTTCCTCAAAGGCAAACTTGGACAGTATTTCTTGGCTGCACACAAATAATCGTATCATAGTATTTCGCTGTCGGTTACGTCCGACTGCAACGTTCTCTCGTGTTAAATATTATTTTTATATTAATGTCATACATTTTTTACTTTTTGTAATTTTTGCATTTTGCATTTAATTCCAATAAATATCATTTAATTTTCATGTATTTAATTGTTTGTTTTTAGCTATTCGGTTTCTTAAGCAGCTAAAATAAAAAGTCTCGCCAGTGAATTTCATTACTTGTTTCTATTATTTTTAAAAACAAGAAAAACGCTTTCAACGTGATTTTCTTAAATCACGATTTTTTTTTTACTGAGTATGTTGATTTTTATCTAGGATCTATTTTGCTACACTAGCTTTAGCTTAAGTGATAGCCCTACAATTGACGGCAGTTGCAATTCACAGATGGTGCCGACAACTGGGGTGCCATCTACCAGAATGGAAGTGCTCACGGAATGCTGGGAGACATCTACAAGCAGCGTGTGGAATTGGCCATTGGCTGCATATATAATTGGTACGACGGCATCACGGAGACATCGCATACGATTGCCCGATCTGCAGTTACCATAATGGGACCGGCTCCAGCGTAGGTGGTCTTTTAATACTCACAACACTGATTTAAATAATAATGTTTAATTCATAGTCCCTTGCAATCTTGGCGTACTGATCTTATGCCTTTTAATAGAGGCGCTTGGCTGCTGCTGATCTTAACGATTATCGTCTGCAGTCTAGTTTTGTCGTGGCTGAGATATTCGAGCCACTTTGTTGTCCAGGGCAGGCCAAAGGGTGTCTTTGTGCCAGCGGAAAATGTGGAAAAATCTCTCATCGATATCTTTGCGCTCTTCATTCAGCAGCCATCAGCGCCCTTGACGTGAGTTGTCTATCGATAAATCACTTTGGTGATAGCCTTCTGGCTAATCATTTTGTACGAATGGGCATTTTTTTCAAAGATTCACATAGTCAACCTTAGCATCAGTTGCATAACAGTCACTATATTGTTCAGAAAGTAAATTTCGATTAATTAATTACAAATTGAAAATTGTTTTTAAGATTTGATCGCTTTGGAACACGCTTCTTTCTGGCTACTTTGCTGTGTGCGACGATTACTCTGGAGAACATTTACAGTGGGCAACTGAAGTCCCTGCTCACTGTGCCCTTATATGATGCACCTGTGGACAGCATTGAGAAGTGGGCGCAGGCCAAGTGGAAGTGGGCGGCACCGTCGATAGTCTGGGTGCACACGGTGGAGAAGTCGGATTTGGATACGGAACAGATACTAGCCGATAAATTCGAGGTGCGCGACTATAACTTCTTGTACAATGCCAGCTTTCGACCAAATTATGGTTTGGCAATCGAAAGATTGGCATCCGGCGCCTTTAACTTTGGCAACTATGTGACATCGCAGGCCGTTGAGAATCGCATTGTGGGCAAAATAATTATTGGATCAACTGTTTGAGAATTTAATTAGTGAACTTTTGCAGGTGCTGAGCGATGATCTCTACTTTGATTGGACTCGAGCGGTTTCCATTCGAGGCTGGGCGCTGTTGCCACAGCTGAACAGGCACATTCGCAGCTGCCAAGAGGCGGGTCTCTATGTCCACTGGGAGTTGGAGGTAGTTTAGAAGTATCAGTGAAAACTCTATTTAAATTGCTCTGAATTCACACATGAATAAATTAAGAAGGGCATGCACAAAATCGAATATCCCAAAAATATGTGGCATTTTTAGTTTATTTTTTTTAGAAACATTTTCTAATATTAGGAAAAATATTTCTAAAAAATAGAAAAAATTCTTTTTAAAATTCATAAACAATTTATATAATTTACTTACTCATCTTTCAGTATTGTTTTTGTTGGGAAATAATTAAATTAGATATATATTTTTAAATATTAGAAAATCTAAAATATTATCATTAATATAAATATTATTGTTAATATTAATATTAAGTATGTTTTATATGCAGCATGTTGTGAAGTATCTGGATAGGAATACGGGGCAGATCCTATTCAATCAGGCCATTGGGTATGTGCCCAAGAAGGCGCCCAAGCCACTTGTTGTCGATGACATATCGGCTGCACTATTTGTGTTGGCCTTTGGACTCAGCATAGCTGGATGTGCCCTGCTTGTGGAGTTGCTGCAACACGACTGCATACAATTTGGGGGCAACTAATTTGCGGTTTGCAGCAGCTGCCTCTGCCACTGCAGCTGATCACCGATTGTTTGCTGGCTGGCGGCTCCAACGTGTGACACAAACATTAACTCGCATAGATACCAGGCAAACATTTTTGATAGCACGCCTGCAGGCCAGTTTTTGGATGCACATGCCCCCACCCAGTTGCATGCTGCGGCTAAGTGGCAAGGAGGTTAATGCTCCTTACAGAGGATATGCTAAACTAAAATGACTTTTCCTTCGACTTGAATGCGTGGTAATTGGAAACCGTTTGAGGCAACGCACATATAGACACACCCACACACACACACACACACCCACACCCACACACACACTCACTCACTTGAATTTCGACCAGTTGAAATGCTGTCGCTGCTCCTGGCAATAAGGCACGTTTTAATGATGCACTTAATTACCGCCAGGGAAATTATTCATTATCACTAATTTGTAGCGGGCTCTGATAGCACTTGCATGCTCCCAGTCCGTCCGTCTGGAGTCTTGCAGTCGAGTTGGGCCAGTTGCCAGCTCCTTTAGCACCTTTAGCAATCAAAGTGAATTTCATAAATCTTCCGGCAAAGGATGTCATCGTCTCATCATTTTGCATCCTTGCTGCGCTCGTTAGCGACTTGTTCGAGTCGGGCAAAATGGCAAACTTGCCGGAAATTTTGAAATCTGCTAGACGATGTAATACCCTATAGGCAATTGCTTAAGCAAATAACTAGTTGCATTAATAAAATATGAAATATATGATAGTAAAATAAATAAATAAGAAAAAGGTAATTTATTTTAAGTTTTTGCATTTGCAATTGGTCATCGTTGCGATCAATTAATGTTTAGAATACTTAATCAATAAATAAATTAAGTATAATGTAATTGTTTTCTTTATACTGTATATTAATCTGATATTTGTTTATTATTTATATACAAAAATGTCACATAAATAAATTAAATTGATTAAATCATTTTAAAATATGAGTAATGTGCATATATTTTATTTGTTAACTAATATTGCTTCAGAAACTAATTTTTTACGAACAATTTATGCTAAATTTGTTCTAAATAACTAAATAAAAGAAAAATGTTGATGATTATAGTAAAAAAAATTACATAGATAACTTTTTCTTCTAAATCTTTTTTTTCAAGTGTTTATAAATAGTTTTAATTAATACTTCATAACAAATTAAATGGATTAGTTTCAATTTTCGAGTGATTTTAATTTTTGTTATGAATACTCTCGGTGGAAATGTGCTTTTATAGGGTATGAGAAGCATAAGCTAGGTGAGAAAACCTGGCAAGCTTGGTCATTTCCCGTTTTCGACCCGGGCTTTTGCATATTTCCGTTATGTGTTTGGAATTTTTAAGTGAGTAACTGTGCTCAACTTTGCATTCAGAACTGTTGTTGCAGTTGTTGATTTTGTCGCTGTTGCTGCTGATTTGAGTCTGCTAATGCAGCTGTTTGTTTCCGTTTGTTAGCATTTACTTGTTTGTTGCTGTTTTTGTGGCACGACCAAGCTTTAACAGTTGCGGCTACTGTTGCACAGCATTCTTTTTTTGTGTGTATGACATTTGACATTTGCTGACAACAAACTGTATTTTTCTTCCTAATTTTTTTCTTTTTGTTTTTTGTTTTGCAGTCAAAGTGCTTGTTGGAGAGTTAACAAAATTTTATATTCCGCATTGTGTGCTCGCAGAGGCGTGATTCTCAGATACTGGCTGGGTAGAGGCCAGACAGAGAGATAGAGAGAGAGAGATGGTTAGACAGAGAGAGAGAGAGAGAGAGAGAGAGAGTGCTGCATGCACTTAATTAAATCGCTGACCAAGAACTTTCATGGCTCAGATTTATGAACGCCTGCCAACATGCGATAATTGAAATTATATAAAAGGAAGCTACTCAGTTCTGCCGTTAAATGAAATAAATCTGTGTGGCAAGCAGACAGTGGTAGGTGGGGGTTGTGGAAAAGTGGCTGTGTGGCACGTGCAACTGCAACAGCCGATAAAATATGAGCTGAATCGACCCGGCCAATTGCGAGTAGATTTCCAAATGCCGCCACTTGAGGCCCTCAATTGAATTAGCCCAAACGAGATTTCTTATGAATTTTTAATGGCGCTATCTTTGAAATCGGTTCGAAGTCGTTCGCTGCTGCTGCTTTTGTATGCGATTCGCATCGATCCAATTAGATGCTGTACATTTGTTCGCACATAATTGCTGTGCTCTCCCTGGCTCTGTTTTTCAGCCTGGTTTCCCATCCCGTTTCAGTGGGTTGCCCAGAACAACCTTTGGCTGCTGCCACTTTGCCACTTTGCCACTTTGCTCATTATCAGCGTCGCGACAGTATTTTTTTTTTAACACGCCTGCAAAATATATCGCTCATAATTATTTTATTTTACAGTCTGCTGAAGTTGGCAGGCAACGACCTAACCAGGCCGACACTTCAGCGTCTTGTACTCTTAAGCTCCCAAGCTCTTTAACGCCAACTACTGAGACAGCCAAAGCTATTTAAGTTAGGCAAAAAAATATAAAGTGCTCTGTTACATTATATAAATTAAATTATAAGATAATAATTATTGATGGGGAAATTGCAGTTAATATTTCAGGCAAGTAATAAAAATTTATTATGTTTAAGAATCTTAGGAATTTAATTAAATTCACTTAACTGATTTATTTTAATGCTAAATTGTTACACCTATTTATTATGCAAAGAGCTAGTAAACATTTTAAATGATAATAATAAAATATTAAAATCTATAACTTTTTTTGCCAAGCGACTTAAAGTTTAAAATAAATTTTAATAACACTAAGGCTCAAGAAGTGAAGCAAGAAATTATTATGATGCAAATATTATAAAATATCGATAATGGAATGATGCGTCGAAATATTAAATATTTCAAGCAAATAATTAAAATCTATAAAGGATTTTTTTTTCGTTTAAACATTTAAAGCTTAAAAGTCGAATTGTTGATTTTGCCTAAGCGTTTAACGCTTAACAATCTATTTTTTGCATTTTTTTATTTTGTTTTATTTTAAGCCGAATTGTTGCTCCTATTTATTATGCGTAGAACGAGTAACTTTTGGTTCGGGGTAATGCCTCTTCTCTTGAAAGTATTTCACAAATGCATTGCATTTGCCAAAGCCTCTGACACAGTTTTCAATTGTTGCCTCCTCCTCTGCTGTTGTTTGTTGTTGTTTACCCTCACACGGCTTCTCATCCCTGATCCACCCCTCTCCCGCTCCCTCTTCCCTTGCAGGCTACGCAGATATGTGTGTTCAACAAGCATGCAGCAGAGCACGGGTTCCACCAATCAACTTACACAACAACAACACAGCTCTGCAGGTGGCTTAGCGAGGGAGGGTCCCTCTTTACATTAGCATAATAAACGAAGCAAGATGGGGAGTGCTCGACTAAGAGTACAGCACTAACCGATAACCGATAACATCGGGTAGATTATTTTTAATTGAAATCTTGTAGAAAGAAATTTATTCATATGCTCTAAGAAGTTTTAATTTAGGTAAGACTGGGAGTGCTGGACTCGTAATGTAATCTATAACCGATAACAAAAATGTTTATTATAACCTTAACCCATTAAAAATGGGTAAAAAGGTATAATTGTTTTGTGCAAATGTATGTAACAGGCAGAAGGAAGCATCTCCAACCCCATAAAGCATATATATTCTTGATCAGAATAAACAGCCGAGTCGATATAGCCATGTCCGTCTGTCCGTCCGTCAGTCCGTCCGCCCGTCCGTCTGTATGAACACGCGGATCTTAGAGACAATAAGAGATAGAGATACTAGGCGCAGATCAATTTTGTTTTATTTGATCGATAACTGCCTCCGTTTCTCGATTATCGAAATATTTCGATTTTCGACAGCAACAAATTCCACAATTTAAAAGGCACATGCATATAATACTATGCACCAAAGTTATGGTCGAAAATATATTCTCATAGTGATCTCATTTCCATCACCAGCCGCAAGCATTTTCTGTATACATATAAAAAGGCAAGCGCATGTGTGAGAAAGAGATGGGACAATATTCGACGCGAGCGTCAACATGTTTGTGTGTGTATTCTGCAAAACCCCGTTACCTACGATTGCGTGTTCGTACGTATGTATGCATGTATGCAAAGCTTTTTCTCGGTCCGACTTAATAAATGTCGGTATGTATGCGCATGTCAGATAAGCTCAGCCTGCGCAAAACAAAAGTAAACATAAAGAATTTAACACTTACATGTGCCCAACGTTGGAAAGCTTTCAATTGATGCGTGAATGTATGGGTGTGTGTACATATTTGTGTATGTTTGGGCTTTATTTTATATACCCTTAAGTGAAACTTATCTGATACTTTATTAATTTATAGTTTTGTTTTTTTTTTTGTTTTTTTTAAGTTTTTTCTTGCACTAACACATAAAATAAAAAAAAACAATTTAAAAGGTCACTTTCTGACCGGCAAGTAAAGGCAACACTCACTTCAAGCTGCGCTTATGCTACAGCGATTTTTAATTAATTTGATTTCTGCTTATGCCGAATTTTTCCGGGCAGTCACTAATGAGTAATGTGAATATGCAAATTACTTTGTTTTTTCACATAAAAAATTTGATCACAATTATAAACAAACTCGGGAACACAGGTCTACGGCGGCGTTTTCGATGCACTGCGATCAGCTGTTATGAAGCCGACGCAGAAAGCTTCGGCCTGAAGCTTTGCGCAATGGGCTCCCGTTCCAGATGACAGTTTTGTCCCAATTGGGAATGCCCAGGGATGGATCGTCGAGGGGAATGCGCAAAATTTAACTCGACTACAGAATTCTTACTTGTTTTTAATTTATATAATTTATTTATTCAAGTAGTTATAAATATGCAGCCCCAATAAAGAAAAAGGTGCAGTAAGCCAATAACTGATAACAGCAGTTATTTACAAATTTTGATAATGGAAAACTAGAAGTTCTGGTTTTTACATTTTGAAAAACTGTACCCTGAAATTAACAAAAGAGAAGAGTGTTGTGGGACTTAAATATACAGCCGAGCATACCCTGTTAGTCTCAGGTTCACGTGTAGGGTGTGGAAAGCTACTAGCCAAGTTTTTAGCAGCTTTAGCTGATTTTACAAGCATGCCACAAAAACAACAACAACAAAGTGTTGCATGTGCAACGGCAAGCGGCATTAGTCGGATGAACAATTAAGTATATATATATATATATGTGTATTTGTATATACATATATATATGTGTGTGTGTGTGTGTTTGGGCAATGTGTGTACGCGTATTTGGGTAAATTGTTTTGCACTTAGCTAAAAGTTGGTCTCAAAATAAACAGAGTAAAAACCGTTTTTTCTGTTATCTCTCGCGTTGGTTGTGTTTTAGTTGAGTCTCGTGTTTTTTTTATTTATTATGTTTTTGTTTTTATGGAATTGTTGGCGGTGCATAGGATCGTAAGCAGAGGCCATTAATCAAAATGCTAGTATTAAACTGTCGTCGGCTAACAAATATTTATTGGTATGCCATAGACGACATTCTTATAATTGAGGAATTACAATTTGAAAGCCACTGCGCCTGCAACTCTCCAGTTATTTAGGCTTTCAACTCGGCTCTAAGCCATCCAACTGACAACATGCAAAAAGCGTATAGAAAAAGGAAAAAAGAAATGCCGCCTTTGGCAATAAAGCGAATGTAAATGGGCTCAGCATTGACTATCGAGGCTGGTGGCAGAAGACAAATTGCTCTTTGCTTGGTCTCATGTACACTCAGAAAAATATAGCTGCATAAATTTTAAAAATCGACCAAGGGTAACAGCCTTATTACTTAGAAAATATATTTCCAAAAATCAAAGTTTCTATTTATATTCATTACAATCAGCGTTTGCATTTCTGTTTTTTAAAAACAAACAATACCTTGGGATTGCCAATTTAAGGCAATTATTTTATTTTTAAGCATTATTTTTCTTCCTGTATTTAGAAATTGTTTTTAAAGACAAGACAACCTTTTTGTTTTTAGACAACCTGGTTTTCCGGGTGATTGTGTAAAATTCGGGGTAATATTTTGTATGAGTGTAAAAGGCTAAAAGCTGTAGCTACAAAATGAAACAGAGCCTCAAACGGGAGCCATTCTCTCTTTTGGCCTCCTTCATTGGCTTTATGCTGCTGCTGCAAAGAGTTGATCTATGGGAAAGAAACTCAGCCAAGATGAACATAAAGCCCAGCTCTGCCGGAATGTGACTGACATTTCACATTCAAATGCTGTGACAAAAGCAAAACCAAAAATAAGAAAAAACTAAATTGAAAAAAGTGGATACATTTGCAGTCAAATGAAGTAGATAACTGAATACACTGCCTATTGATATCAAGTTAAATTACATTTGTGATTTGTCCAGCAAATTTTAATGCTCAAAAATCACATTCTGGAGTGCAAAATTAATCTTATACAATCTTCTTTTATTTTCAATACCAACTAGCGCCGGGATTTAATTGAAACTAAAAAAAAAATGCAAAACAAATTAAGTTGGAAAAAACTGTAAATATAAATAAATTTGATATGTGAATATAGTTTGTAGATGTGTATTTAATATCGCTCGAGCAAATTTGGAAATGGAAAGCCAAACTAAAGATGAAGTAGTCTTCTTTTATTTTCCAGCCCGATTTTAAATGTTAAATATTTTCTTACTCATTACAGCTACAATTAGTTGAGCAAATTTTAAAGAGCCTTAAAACGAGAAATGGAAATTTGTCTCAGTTGTTTTGAATAAGAATTATTAAAGTGCGAACAGCATGTAAAATTAAATGGTTTAATTTATATTTCGTTTGTGTGCAAATCAGAGGACAAAGGCAACATGCCCAAGGGGATTAGAGGCCGTATTGAATAAGGATTGCAACTAAAGACTAGCAGGCACCTCCGAGATGACTGCTGTGGATTCTGGCGAGGAGTCGACTCGCATCGCCACTTCTCTGATGGCATATAAATTTTGCGGTCTGTGGCCATAAATCAGCGTTTGGCTGTCAGCCGTTTGTCTCCTGCAAATCGCAGTGTCGAACCAAGTCTCTCACTGCCACTCAAGGTTGCTCTTTAACTGGTCATTAATTACAAATTATGTGCAGCTGGAGTTGCTGAAGTTGTTGGAGTTGCCTCTCAGCTGTCTGGTAAGTGTCGCCTGAACAAATTAATACTGCTGCTGCTGCTGCTGATGAAGACGAAGACGACGACGACGACAACATGCCAGTTGCCCGCAGCAGAAACGCATCAAGTGGACTTCCTCATCATCTGTGCACTTAGAGAAAAAATCGAAAGTTTAATTCCTGATTCTTAAAATAAAATCAGCAAATATTCATAAAATTTGTTCTCCTGATTGCTACATTAATTTTAGCAGTTGTATAGTTTAGAAATCAAATATCTCTCTGGTTTCAGTCCTGGTAAAATCAATATTGTTTTAAATTATACTATACTAAATCATAAGCAATTTGAAATGCCTCTATTTCTTAATTTTTTTGTAATAAATATTATTAAATTTGCTAAGTATTTTAAATTGTACAAAGTAGTTTAATGAACTAAGATGCAAATTTAAGTACAGTAACTTAAATTGCAGTAAAATGATAAATTAAAATCCATATTTCTATTGTACATATTTCTCAACGTTGTAATTTAGAATTAGCAGAACGGAGTAGAAGAGAACCTCCTTATCTTTTTTTAAGCTGTGCCAATTTTCTAAAATAATAATACAAATGTTCGCTGCAATCCAAGTCCCTAAAAAAGTTATTGAATTAAATAATTTGTAGTATAATAATTTTAAGAATTTTTTGACAAAAGTTATGGTTTGGACAAACAAAATGTGAGCAACAAAATGAAAGAAAAGAATTATTCAAGCGCAGAATAAATCACCCTTTATACAAATTTTTTCTTCTAAGTTTTAAAAAAATACACTCTGAATTTAAGAAATGCAAGCACTGGTCAAATAATTTTTTTTAGCATTATGTATTGGAAATTTTCTTTATCTTGCCAGTGTAGAATTGGAGTCTGGCTTCATTAGAAGTTGTTGCCCAGGTAGCCAAATGGACAAGTGTGTTGAATGCCCCTGCGGCACTTGCAAGTCGCGTGCGAGACGCTTAATAATTAATAGAAAAATGCGCAACGCAAGGAGGCACAAGTTAAGGTTGTGTTAAATGACTTGCCACTTGCCAGTTGCCGGTTGCCAGTTGTGCTTGATGCCTTCCTATGTAAGGCAACTGACTATCAACTCAACCGCTCGCTCGGCTCTCTGACAAGTTGTTTGCTTATGCAAATATTTGGCCTCATCATCGTGATACTTGCCACTTCCACGCTGCGGCAGCATCGCACTCACATATTCCGTTTCAAATTCAGAAAAGTCATTAAATAATTTTCCACACTTGCACTTAACGAGTCCCGAGTTGCGCCTCACTCACAAACAGATTTCACATCACATCATGTTCAAGTGTGTGATTTATATAAACAAAATGTAATAGTATTTTCATTGGCCTCGCCACCTTGAAAACTCGCTAAAATTTGTGGCAAATAGAACATGTGAAATATGTAAATTGTCTTCATGCTCGATGAAATGTTAAATTCACACAGTTGCGAAAAACAAAATAGCATCACTCTAACAAGAAATGTAAAATTTGAAAGTTTATTTAAATTAATAATTAAAACTTTATGAAGAAATTGGAAATAAATTAATGATTTCTTTAATTATTATAATTTATTTAATTCGCACGCTACTCTTTGAAACCTTGCAGGAAAATATATATAATTATATTAAAATGAATACCAGCACGACTAACTTTTATTTATAGGGGGAACACTTGACAATATACTTAAAATCAACATTTGAAAAATTAACAATACAAAATATCGCAGTGGTGCTATTCTTATTTTCGGGATTGTACGTGGCGTAAGTTGCGTATACTTGATGTTTGATACTTGATGCTTGATACTCAAGTTCAGCTCTCAAGTTTTGTGACGTCGCATTTAATTGATTTCCAAGCTCGTTTCGAATGGCATTTTCAATTTGTGGCTTAACAGTTAACAGTTTGAGAACACGTGAAATTATTTACACAACGAAGGCGTGTGAATAATGCGAAAATGTATATGTAAAATATATTTATATATATATATATATAAATATATATCAGCAGACAAAGCCAAATGGAGTGGAGTCTGTTTCATGAGAAATGCCGAGTGGCATCCACGACCGACATTTCCGGCTGGATTGCGGCTTATTTGATTTTCATTAGGCATAACTCAATTTGAAACAAATAAAACGCGCTCAGCCGCAGATGAGCTACTTACACAACAAAGGACCAACAGCAACAACAACAACAACAAGGAGGAGGAGCAAATTCCTTGCCGGCTTACAGTCATGACGAATGAAACGAACGGAAACGGAGATGGGCGTCAACAGACGGAGAGCTGAAGAGATGGGGAGAGGAAGCCACATGGAGCCAAAGCAGGTTAAGCAACTTACCGACCACCAAGTGCAGATGATGATGATGATGAAGCTAAACTACAAGTCTCACGAACAATGTGGCAAGTAAAGGAAGTGGCAGCAACAGCAGCGGCAGCAGCAACAGCGGCAAGAGCGGCAACAATCCTACTCGGAATTGGGGAAAATCAAGTAAAAGGCGACCTTTTGATTTCATTTCCTGTTAATATTGCCCGGCCCGTAGTCCTTAGTCCGTTACCCGTAGTCCGTTGCCCGTACGGAGGCCAGTCAGCTTGGAATGGCAAGCATAAGCAACTTTGGCAGGCGATTAAGGTGATGCTGAGAAATGCCGCAGGAATTCCAATGCACTGCAGCGGCGGGGTACACTCAGAAAAAAGTGTTCTTCATTTTTGAAATCGAACTGAAAAATAAAAGGTTTTTCATGTTTATTATTATTCTCAGTATTCTTGTTTATTTGAAAAAAAATATTTCTAATAATTAGAAAAGGCCCAACATTTTAGAAACGCTTGCCCAAAGTTATGGAGATTTTCTCTATTTTAGAAATATTTTCTATTATTAAGAATACCATTTCTGAAAGGTAGAAATTCAAACACTACACTTAAGAAAAAAATTTAAAAATTCGCAAGCAAATATTTAAATTTACTGGCACTGCGATTTGAATTGAACCATATATAATATATATTTTGAAATTTGTTAAGTGTAGCCGTGACGGAGTAGCTGGCTGGTTGGCACCCCAGGGGAGATCATTATATCGTCAGTTGCCTATGCGCCCATCCCTATGCCAGGGGTGGTTAAAGTTTTCAGCCGACTTCGACTTCTTGGCCCTTTGCGGCTGATAAAGTATTTATGAGCACGCATGCTTGAATGTGTGTGAGTGTGTGTGTGTGTGTGTGCGTGTGTGTATGTGTATGTGTGTGTGCCTAGTATGTGTCCATGCAAATATCTTAAGCTTATTAAGGAGGATAGGCGAACACATAATAATAATGCTCAACTCCAGATTAATTAAACACAAAATTATTTAAATGAAAATGTGAGCAACTTAAGAAAAGTGCGCAACTGCTTGGCAAATGAATTTTAATGGCCAAGTTAATTAATTGGCAGCAATGATTTAAAAATAAAATACTTATTGGCTGCTTTTGTCGGTTGTGCAAAATCATACACTCAAACATTCTTATTAAATTGATTGAGAACTGCTGATAAACTTTGAGGAGCTCTGCAAATCCTGAGAGACTCCGAGAAGTCTAGCATTTAGTTTGTGAGTGGTTTTCTTTGCTGTTTTATACATTTTTTTTATATTTTTCTTATTGGGAATTGCCAACTATGTTTTGCTATTCACTTGAGTGTTTTCTTCTCCATAGCTTAGCCGCAGCTCAGTATTTAATTCTATTATTTCTCATGCTGGTTATGCTCATTATTATTCCTACTCTTTGTTCAGATGTAATGATTTATTTTCGTATAGATTTTGGTAAATATCAAAAGTTTACTTGCCGTTTGCCACGATTCTTGACTGTCTTAACTGATGGCGCAAAAGTTGTGTGCGTTTTTAATTAGGCAACTAGCAGAAAGGTATAAAAACTCTGGTCCAAAGTATCTTTAAGATATATCTATAAAGAGCCTCAATTAAATATAAACTAAATACCTCCTTTCAGCGTTACATTCACACATCCCCACACACACACACACATACACACTCACACACACATTGAGTACCCGCAAAACCATAAAACAAAAGCTGAACAAAAGCTAATTAAGTTTATGTCACCGGAAATTTGTTTCACCTCAAAAACCTCGAATTGTGTTGAGTTCAGAGAGATAAAATGCACGTGGCCCCCGATTTGAGAATGTGACACAGACCGAAACCGAGGAAGGAGGTGGAGACCGATTTGGAGACCGAGAGGGAGATGGATTGGGAGCTGTAGCTAAAGACGGGAGGGGGAACAAAGGCAAAACAATGAAAAAGTTTTCCACTGGAACTTGTACACACTCATTGGCAATTAATCAGCTCTGCCCCCCAGACAAACAGACAAAGACACAGGTAATGCGCTACGGGTCGTGCCACACTGCCCCAAAAGCTGCTTCTCTCTTGCTCTGTGTGACTGTGTGTCTGTTGCAATTTTGGGTTGCATTTGTGCAGCATTTGTTTGGCGACAATTTAATTTTCATGCTCAGCACTCAAAGTGGCTCGGGTGCTAATGAATTGATTGGCTTAATTTGCAGCTGCTCAAGTTCAATGGGCATAACTTATGCCGGTGTCAAAAAGAATTATTAGTTACTATGCCGGGCTACAGTTTCAGATTGGACTGCTGGCAGCCTGCCTCATTTGATTAACGGCCCTTTGAGTGTTGCACTCAAAAAAAAGTCGTGGCCAACTGAAACTCAACTTATTATTCACCGAGTAGATTTCGAAAAATGTATGGTTGAAACTTACTAAAATCTTGGCTTGCATCTTATAAATTTATGGTGTATTTTTCTTAAATTAAGAAATTTGTTTTCTTATTTCCAGTGTGTTTGTTTTCTATATAAGTGAATTATTAGATTAACATTTTTGTTATCTTATATAGGTAAACATATATATATAGCTAGACTAATACTTTACTTCTTCAATCTTTCTCCTCAACGGTGTACTCACAATTATTCCATTAATTAACCTTTCAGAGTCTTATATTTATATCATTAACACCTTAATTTAAATAGTTTCGTGAATAACTATATGTTGAGCATCTTAACTAATTCATACTAATTCATTTTATTTGTTGCTCTGCACCAATCCATGCCACAAATGTTGCAGCATTGTGTATTTGTATACTCGCAGAAATCTTATACATATTTAATATTTGTTTGAATTAAACTTATTATTATTTATTTTTAATATATATTTTAAATTTAATCTACCCATATTCGACCTATTTCGACTTTTAGTATTTCTTAATTTACACAATGTATAAAAGAGCACACCAAATTTGTTGGCTTGCCGATTTTGAACAAACATTGCTGATTTCAAGACAAATGTTTTCTTACATTTCGAAATTATTTCACAGTTAAATATTTTGGGAAATTGTCTAGAGTTGGGGTGGATTTATTTTTGAGTGTAGGGGTCGCAGCTTGGGCGACATCGCCGGCTTCATCGCATATACATATATATTTTTATGGCCTTGCAGCTTGGCAAGTTGGCAAAGTGCAGCTAGCGCCAACTTATGGGCTATATAAACAATCCGGCAAACGATTGTTCAAACAACTTTTCGCACCTAAAGCACTGCTGTCTTTTGGCCCAATCACAGATGCCAGAGTGGGCTTTAAAGTGGGCGTTGTAACCAAAGTCAGGAGAGGCATCGCACGGCTGACAAGCACTCTAGAAGACTATTGAGGATGGGTCCTGTGTGTGTGACTGCTGTCAGCATTTGAAGTGTGTACTTATAACATTTTTTTTTTTTTTTTTTTTTTTTACTTTTTAGTGACTTTGGTAACTTTTCTTTGGGGCGTGTGTTGGCACCTTAGCGGTTATCGCTTGTCGTCGCCTGTCAACAACTCAAAACGTTTCCGTGCAATCGCTTTTTACAGCTTCCGAACAATTTGATTTGATTCCATTAAAAAAGTTGCTCTAGTGATTTCCGGTGGCGCCGCCAACAACAACCTGCCCTATCGCGAACACTAAGCTACAGATGCAGCTGCAGCCGCAGCATGCAACCTCCCACCTCCTCCGTCTTTCACCCTTGCCGCACGCGTCGGTGGGTAGCAAATAATTGTGACATTGGCAGCGTCGTCGAATGTCGAGCATACTTTTATGCAATATCCTTACACTCAAAAAAAAATTATAATGTTCATAGATATTTTTTCTAATATTTGACTCCGAAATTCATCAAATAATAATGAAATTTGATCTCTCTACAGAAACCGAGTAGCTTTATTATCTTCACTTTCTCTTAGTAATTGTATAAATAATTGCTATTAAAATAGCAAGTTGATTAACCCTGTGGAGATGTCTAAATTGAGGTCTTGTTTTTTTCTGAGTGTAGAGTCAGCGCTGATGCATGTCATTTGCTCGCACAATGACAAACTTTCCATGTGCGTGTGTGAATGTGTGTGTGTGTGTGTGTAAATAGGTGTGTGTGTGTGTGTGTGTGAGCTGATGTATTAGTTGCGCGCCATATTGAACGTCGAAGCGCGTAATGAAAACTTATAACTTTTGATGCGATGCAATTTCAATTGATGGCACCCGACGACAACGGCAATTGCCGGCTTAATACTGACAAATATGGCATCGAGAGTCGCGTTGCGAGAATATTGTTGTCACTGGCAAATAATCATGATGGAAGCTGTGTTGATGTTGGTGATTGCTATACAATTTTGTACAACAGCGCAGCAGCTCCATCCAAAAACAAGAGAAGGATTTTTAAGCTGAGACCAAAGTGGCACAGCTGTGTTTGGCGCTTAGAGAAGGACATTTATTCGGGTTGTTTTTCGCAAATGCTCTGACATTTTATGTAAATCACAAATCGGGCTAACAACATTGCTCTGGCTGCAATTTATTTGGCCAAAAACTGTTAGTTATATTGTCATCATTCGCTTCTGCAATTTACATTTGACATCTGCACACAGTTAAACGGTGTGTTTGTGCCACATTTTGTGGAGCATTCAAATATATGTATATCAAAATCAAGCATGTCTATTTGACTCAATAAAATGCTCAACTAGCAGATTTCTTCTAATTGGTTCGAGTGAAGTATTTCACACAAAAGATGATGGCCAGTTAATAAATGTAATGCTTTTTATTAAATTGTAAGCAGCTTTTGAAGGATGAAGAGAGATTAATTACTTCACAAATACATATTTAAATTCCTTAAAATTAATAAGAATTCAATTAGAAATAAATAAGTAAATAAATATTTTAAATGTATTCCTTATTGACTGCGTTGTGGATGCTGCTCAAAATAAATTTGTATATTTTAATTTAAAATATTCCATTTAGAGTAGTCAGAGATGCTTTTTTCTATTGATTCAATTGTGGATGATGTAAAATACCAATTAATATTTTTAAATGAAATGTTATTTACTTAAAGAGTCGACCTGGTATACAATACCCTTCTCATCCGGTGCATGATTACAGGGTATATGCAGCTCCCAGCAGCAGCAGTTGCCACATCTTTGAGGAGCATATGAAAAGTTTGCGTTGCGTTTAGCTTTGGTTCCCATGCTGCCGCATAAAATTTATGATGAATTTTCCCCTCGACGCATATTGCAGAACATTTTTGGGACCGTTACATGCCTATGCGTACATGTGCGAGTGTGTGTGTGTGTGTGCGAGTGTGTGTGTCACAGGGATTTTGTGTACTCGGGGAATCGTTGGCAACCATGAAGTGCAACCACAGCTGAGCTGGGCAGCAGCTGCTCCATTGCGATGTCGCTCAACATTTTCGTATTATTCGGTTTATGCGTGAAATTCCATCATGCCCCATGTCGCTTATCCTTTTGTTGTTGTTGTTGTTGTTGTTGTTGTTGTTGTTGCTGTTGCTGTTGCTGTTGCTGTTGTTTTTGTTGGTTTCTTTTTTCTGTTGGTTTGCTGGTTGTTTGACCACATGACGGCCTCATTTTCAATGCACTGCAAGTTGTCCCCACCCCAGTTGTGAGTTGTCCAATTGAAAATGTGTTAGTTCCCATTCATTCTACTTGGAATGCAAAACTGTGTTGATATTTTGATCATTAGCAAAATACGTGACAGTAAATTCCGAGTAAAGTTTGGCAAATATAAATTAGGTGTATATGTGACATATGTTTACTTACTTACTTGACTTTGCCTATCACATTTACTTATTCAATATCCCCTTTATTTAATATATTATGTGTTTACTGAAGAATTGAGAGCAACTTAACTTAGAATAAATGCCAAAGAGAAACAGAATACATACGTGACCAGATATTAATCGATGTTTTGATACATAAGTATTAATCGTTGCTGATATACTTAAACATATTTCAACAGTTATTCATAATTACTTAAGTAATTACTTAATTACTTAATTAATTTTTGCAAATTAATTGAATTGATTTGATATGATAATGATCTCTGTGTTAGCTAATTTATGTAGTTTGATCAACATGTAATTAAGGGGTATTTGAAAAGGCAAATGAAATGCACTTATGCTATTTATTTTATTTTTACTCAATAGGATTTGCGAAAAGTGAAAGTTAATTGCAATAATTTTATGTAATGAGTTCAATTGTAATCTATTAGTTATCTAATTTATCTAAGCAGCTTAACAGCTTAATTGCAATCTATCTAAGCAAATGTTTAAATGTTTTATAGAATTTTCGCAAATTTTATTAATTTATTAGGAATTGCGAGACATAAATGGTAATTGTAATGTTGTAATAAATATATAATTTATCTCTTATCTAATTTGATTAAGATATGTTTGAGGGGTATTTAGGAAGACATGTACAAAGTATATCCGCATATCCGCCTATCTGTGTATCTGTATATCTGTGTATATTGGCGTGATGGAAACATAAATAAATATTTGGCCATATAAACAAGACTGATTGGCATGCAAACATAGTTAGTAGAGAGCTGAACTGTGGTCCCCGTCGCAATTATTGAAACAGCCTCTTATCAAAGTACTGGCGGCGGCCACCGACTCTAATTGAGCGTGAACATATGATAAATAGTTCTAATGAGCCATAATGGAAATTGCGATTGGGATTTGTGAGGAACATTTTGTGGCTTCAAAGGTTTTTGCAATTAGCCCAAAAATGGCCAAAAAGCAAATTGTCAAAGAGCAAGTGAAATTTGTTTACAAACCAATTACAAGAAAAGCGTCGCAGACAATGGCAAAACAAATTTCAGTTCTTAGATCTGAGATTTTCTCAGTTTTCAAGTGGATGACCTTTGGTGGCCTGTGTCGGTGACAGCTGCGGCAGCAAAATTAAGCAGAACGCCAAAATTGCGTTATCTTAATGAGTTTAAACGTTAATCAGACTGCGGCCTGTCGGGGGCGGGGCAAGCGGATGTGGCTACTGCCGCAGCGGAAATGTGGCAAAGTTTTGTGTGGCAACTGTGTCGAGGACGCCGCTCGGAGCTGGATGCCAACTTTCTAACAACAAAACGAGTTGTGGCTGCCACAAGCGGAAGTCAAAGTCCAAGCGGCACGGATACATATTAAATTAAATAATTTGACCTCAGCGCAGCTCGCCGTCTGCAGTCCGCAGTCCGCACTCAAGGCATAAGCCAAAATTACAAAAGCATCCGCTGAGAAAGATTTTGGTTTACTGATTGCGGCAATGGCAAAGGACAATGCCACAACAACAGCCATGTTGCACTAATGTTGTGCTCGCCAAACGGCGTCTGGCGAGATAAACAATTAAAAAACTTTCGCAATTTGCGCTAATTTCGCTCCAGCCACTAAGCGCATTACAAAATTGGGACTGCTTGCGACCCACTTGCAATTATAATTATGTCATAATTAGGACATCTAAATGATATTCATACTCTCCTGCTACTGAGTGACTGACTGACCCGTTGACCAACTGACAGACTACTCACTTATGCACTGAAATTTGTGGTTTTCTGTGCATTTATTAATCTCAGGTTGAATTCCCCAGAAATTTTTGAAAAATATGTCTACTTTCTATTTATTTTTAATGTCAAAAATACACAGTGAAAAAAAGATGAAATTTAATTAAAAATAAGATTCAAATTCAACTTAAATTAAAGAGTAAGAAATATTTAAATAAAATTTCATTATGAATTGCATTTATACCTTATAGATAAGCATATCTTAATAATAGAAAATATTTGTAAATAATAGAAAAAGTCATACATATGGGATCATTAGTTTTGAGTTTTAGACATTTCTCCTCATATTTTTTCTGCATGTGTCGACTGTGCAGTGTCCACTCACCATTGCGGCTTACAACATCGTTATCAAAGCCTTCTTATCTTTTGTTTACTGATTGCGCGGTGCGCACGTTTCTGTTGATTTTGCACACGATGATACTGTTCTTCCGACTGAGTGCAAAATGAATACTTCAGCTATATATTCGAATCGCTAAATTCTTGTAGGACCAGTCAACTTACTCAAGCATCAGCTTAACGCACTTTGAAGCTTACAAGAAAAACAAATTACCAAAAAAAAAAAATTAAAATGGTTTGCAAGCGCTGTGGTACCAGTAAGCATAACAATTTAGTTATTTAATTTTCGATATTCAATTTGATAAATAAATTCAATTTCCAGACTGCAAATGCTCGGACAGCAAATGCGGCGACAACTGCTGCTGCAACCAGGACTGCAACTGCGTCTGCAAAACAGGCAGCAAGGATCAATGTTGCAGCACCAAGACGACGTCTAAATGAAACATTTATTAAACGGAAATTAAAATACTTTCTTAAATATGATTCAAAATGTACCAGTAAAGTGTGTAACAGAGTATTTAAAATAAAGATTTTTGGATATAAAAATAAAAATGCCGAAGAAAAATAAGTGTAGCTTAGTTACGTATTTATACTTATACTATCTGTACCAAGTTTCTGAATCCATGTGCAAAAATTGTGCAGCTGTTCGTTATCAGTATTTTAAAATATAATTTGTTTTTATACCTCTTAAGAAAAATTGATGCTTGATCTATCTATATGTGGGCAACAGACAAGACTTTTTTTTGTGTGAGAGAGAAATTATAATCTATAGCTTTTTATGCACTTGTTGCTCAGCTGCTCAAATACATTTTTGTAGCCAATGGGAATACATTTTTTATTATTATATATATATAATGACATGTCCACTTTCAAAGCTTTTTATGCTCTATTTTAGGTTGAAACAAAAAAATTTTGTTTTCAAATTCGCGTTGAATGGGAAACTATTTATTGTTTTATATTTGAAAAGGAAGCTTTTTACGGTATATATATTGAAACTAAGACCATAGACTCTGTGCATACGTCAGACAGCAATAAAATCACTTATATGTAGATAGTTTGACTTCAAGCTAAATAAAAACTTGTATAGGGTAGATTGCTAGCGATCTTTATATATATTTAAATGAAATTATGTGGAGTTACCCTGAGGCACAGCTAGTGATCAGGAGCTGTTAAGAAAAAAATGGATCTGATTTAAAGTTCCTCTTAATTTTGGAATGAATAGAGAATTAAACAAAGTCCTCAACGCTCTCGTCGTTCTCGTATAGTAGTAGTATTATAAACAATATCATTCGAATAGTTGTTGTTAATCTTTCCATAAATTAGTAACATAAATTAAAAAAAATAAAAAAATAAAATAAATTGGACAAAAATACAATAAATGATTAAATAAAATAATTAATAATAAATTTTCACATCGGAATGTCCTAAATAATGAGCTTCCCAAATAACAAGCAAATTATATAAAAAATACAAAATAAATACGGAGTAAATGATTGCTCCTTTTGCGGGTGCCATAAATAATGTGCTTATAATTACAAATTTCAAATTTAATTCGAGTGCGTAAATGGTATAAATATTTGTGCGGCAGCTTGGGGTTGCATGCCGCATTTGATGAGGTGCCACTTCGTAGCCATGCAGACGGTTCATTTAAATGCGCAATGTGTTTTTGTTGTTCTTTGTTTTGCTTTTTGTCTGGCACTGACAGACTGCAACATCATTGAAAAACAACATGCAACACAACAACGCAAAAATGATGACATTTGTAAGTGTGCGAAAATAATTTGGTGGACAGAATGAGGACGCGTTTTTGTTGCTGCCACTGCTTGTTGTAAGTAAGTATGCGCCAGATGACAGTGTGTAGCCATTCGAGGGTAAAGTACTTAAACAATTAATTAACGCTGCTTGAGCTAAACATTTATGCAGGAAACGGGAAACAATGAGAGGCATGGCTAGACAAAAAGACCCTGGCACGAGCGCCACAAAATGTGAAACTTTCCACAAAGCGTTGCCCCCCCCCCCCCCCCCCCTTTAGCGCTGCAGTGGAGTAACCCACAAGAACACTCAGCGAAAAAATCGAACTGAATTTTAGAAAACCCCCTGAAAACATTAAAATTTTTCTTCTCTTGCATCTTATCGACAATCTAAAAATGATTGTGTTTTTTTGTTTTAAACTTTGATGCGAAAAAAACGCTCTGAATTTTAGTAAATTGCGATAAAATGAAAATTGTCCTGAAAACAAGAAAACTTGTTTTTATAAATATAATTTCTACATGTGAGAAAGAAAGACTTGCCTTTAATTGATATAATCTAATGTATTTATTTTTAGTTTTATTTTTTAGTTGTATTTTCTATTATTTTCATTCAATTCAATTCATTTCAGAATTCAAATTGGATATATATTTTCTAAATTCTAAAATTCACTCTGGAATAAAGAAATGAAAATGCTCCGGTCCTAGAAATATACCTTGTGAAATTTACCTTGTAAGCTGAGTTACCATTCGTAAATTTTTAATATTCAGTTGGATTTTTCGCTGAGTGTACAGAGGGGTGGGGGTATGTGCCTGGAAGGCTCGTCTGGGTGTTGGCTCATTATAAGCTGCAGTTGCTGCTTAAGCCGCAAAATAATGAACACTAAAAAAAACCCAGTATTGTTCCTTTGGGAACTGGGGGTGTTAAATGTGATGCTTGCCGCTTGCTGCTGCCTCTTCAAATTTACTGCACATTTCTAATTAGGATCTCGAGATTCCTACGCGATTTGGGCTGTGATTAATGCCAGCATTAATCTTTAAGTATTTGCTAATCAAGTAAGACTGATGGCTTATAGACTTATGAGCCGATTAAGTGCTGATCTTTGTTGCCTTCTTGACCAAACAAAAACTGGCCAAACAAACATTTGCAACACTTTCGCTGTGCAACACCATAACATAAAGTTTGCAACACTTTTCTTTGAGTTTGCCTTTGGCTTCCTTTGGCTTCATTTCTCCCCATTTTTCCCACAGCTTAATGAGCATCCCCCGCTTTCAGTCTTACTTCACTCTGTGGGAAGTGTTGTTGTTGTCTGGTTTATTGTTGTGACACCACTTTATTTTGTTGGTGCTGTTGTTGTTGTTGTTGCTATTGTCTGTGAGGCACTCTCGTAACTTTGCCGCAAAATTGCTTGTTTCCGTTTCCGCATTCTCGCTTCTCGACGGCTCTCGACCGACGCCCACTGATAGATGCCATTATGACCTACCCTTGAGCCATAAGATGTTCTCTTTCCTTGACGGCTGTCATCTAAAAAAAAAAAACAAGTGGGCACTGCCAACAATTAAAGCCAATTATGCTGAAATGTAATTGTTTTAAGCTGATTTTTAATTTTATTCTTTATTGCTGTTTGCTGTCGGCTCAACTCAGTCTTTGACTTTTAGCTTGCACTTTTTTTAGGGGAGGCACGTACTTAATATTAATATATATATATATATATTAATGTATGTTTGTGATTCTCTTATGAACGCCCTAATAAATACAAGAGTAAAGTCTTACATTTCAATACCACCTGTTTAGTTATTTTTTTTTTTATTGTTAAATAATTAAATAAAATAAGCCTTAGAATATACAATTTCTCTCCTGCCGGGTATTCCAGCATCCATCTATTTCTTACATTTAATTATACCCCATTTGGCTGATAAGTACAGGGTATCGAACTGGGCTTAGGGGAAACATTTAAATCAACTGAATGCGTTGCTTATGCGCAATTTGTAGCGAGGCCCGCTTAAATAAATTGTCACAGTTCGGTTTAATTAAAAACTTTTCAAATAATATATATATATGTGTGTGTGTAAATGGAATTTCTATGGCAATGTGTGTATGTGTGTTTGCCTTAAAAACAATAAACGCATACACATTGTAATTGTATATAAATTTATATATATTCATTTGTATTTGTGCAGTTTCAACAATTTCATTTTGGCTGCACAAAACACAAAACACAGAACAGAAAAATAAAAAAAAAATTCACTAAATCGCCCCGGAGGGACAATGTACTAAATGTGAGTGTGAACAATAAAATTTATCGTTGTAGTTGCAATTGTTGTATTTTGTTTATGTGTCGCCCACACACAATGTCGACTGCGACTTTTATTGTTGAGCCACATAATTAATTGTCGTAGTTTTTGGGTGTTAAATAATTAGAAAACAAGTTTTCAAGCCATTAATCACATTGAAGGGATTCTCCTACTCCACAAAAAAGTAAAAAAAAATATATAACAATCAACTGACTTCTATCCAATTTAATGACTAAGGCCGGACAACAACTAAACAGATACAACTGGGGTCAAAATAATAGTTGTGCCCACATATGTTTTGGAAAATGTTAAAATAAAATACTTAAAATGTAGTTTACAAAAAATTATAACAACTTGATTTAAGCACAAGCAATGGGTTAACATTAAAAGTTGGCATTGCTGTAACATTTAATAACAATCAAAATTAAAGTCTAACAAGTTTTTATTTTTATGTATTTATTTGTATTAGATTATTATTTAAATGTATTTATTTTAGAAACTAGATATTATGGTTAAATCAAAGATTTTGGAGAGATCCCGACTTGATCACCATAAAATAAGTCTTATTTTTATTAAGTGCTTTGAAAGGAAGCACTACTATTATTTTGACCGCAGCTGTATAGATTTACTTATATCTAGATATATCTACACACATCAACACCTTTGCTTGGTGGAGTTGCCAACAAATTGAGGCAGGCTGCTTTGTTGGTCAACCCCCATACTTGGACCATGGCCAGCAGATGTAGGTTGTTCCAAATCACAGTATAATCCTGTAATTTACATAATATGTAGACATGGGGCCAAAAGGGCCAGTGCCAATAAAAAGGACACTCCTTGGGTTGGTGTCTCTATTTCATTGGTTGCTGCCACAATTTGCCCCACTCAAACATCATTATGTCATAAATTGTTGCTAAATCCTTGATCATTTATGAAATTTGTCCCCATATTGAGTGTATGTTTGTGTGTCAGTGGGTGTATGTGTGTGGGTGTGTGTGTGTGTGTGTGTGTGAAAGTGTGTGGTGTTAAGAAAGCAAACATTAACAAGTCCAATTTGATATGCGCTGCGTGTGTTAAACCTACACTCAGAAGAAAATAGCCTTCAATTTGAGTTAATTTCACTAAAATAAGAAATGGAAAGACTTGCTAGTTTTTAGAAAAAATTAAAAAATTTTAGGAAAAAGATTTCTAAAAATAAGAAAGACTTGCTCTCACCCGTCTCGTTATAAATACTCACAGAAATCAAATTAATATTATGAATATTTATTATTTTTTAAATTTAAACTGATGTATTCACTTTTATTTTTAGATTAATTATATATATTTTTCAGTATATGTATTATTTGTGTGATGACTGAGAATGAAAAAAGGAAATAAATCAATAAATCACATAAATTGCGATTTTTACTGTTTTTTGAAATTTTTATTGATTTTTGAAATGTATATTACTTAAATTTATGTAGATATTTTTTCTGAGTGCATTAGGAGTGTAATAACGAATTGGCCAGGCGAAAAGCGTAAGTCGAATCATCATTAAATTAGGTGACCCTGTTAATTATGAGTGCTAGTTTAAAATGTGAAGACTCTTTTTAGATATTTGTATGGTAATGCGCTTAAAAATGCTGCTAATGAAACGTCAATTATGTGCCCCACTTTGGGGCAAGGCACGTGACCGACTTGTCAACGCAAGAGGCATATCCAATTTAACCCTCAAATGACTGTCATTATGACAGGACCTGCGGCAACAACATCAAAAACATTGTTGAGGGCAGCTCTCGTCGCTCTTTGCCACTGAGTTATTAGCGAATCGTGATTGGCATAAATCAATGCAGTCACAAAGAGAAATAGAGGGAGATATGCACATGAGAGAGAGAGAGAGAGAGAGAGAGAGAGAGAGAGAGAGAGAGAGAGAGAGAGAGAGAGAGACAGAGAGAGAGGGAAGTAGATGCACCTGGTTTGACATACTTCAAACTCAGTTCTACCAGTTCTTTTCCCCAGATATTTATGACCGCCATTGTTGGTCGGTACTTTGCTTTTACTGAGGGGCAACAACACTTCTCATTTGATATCGTTAGCTTCAAACTAGTTAGACGGATGTTCTGCCCATAGCTACACTCAACAAAAATATCTACCTGATTTACTTTAATATAACCCTATCTAGAAAACTATCTAAAATATTTGTAAATCTGAAATATTCTAAAAGTTTAATGCTTATTATAATAAGTTTAATATATAATAACAATATAGGCAATAAAAAAGCTAAAATGAAATAAAAAATACCTGGAAGACAGGCATTGTTTTTATAAATGAAAAAAATGTAACATTTTAATAAAAAAAAAGCGCTGATTTTTAATAATATATTTATTTAATTTTTGATATATTTTTTTTTGTAATTGAATATATTTTTTATTTAATATCGAACTTTTAATTTTTTATAATATAATTCGAATCTTTAATTTACAATTTTGATATTATCCGCAGATGTATTTATTATGTTCTTTATTTTACTTTTATTTTATCTTTAACTTTAAATTTTTAATCCATTGTTACTCTTTGATTTCTATAATTAAAATCGAAACTTTACACTTTACTTCTTTACTTGTTAAACTATAGCCTCTTTTTAGTTCACAATAAATATATAAAATATTCGCCGTCTATGAATTTTTTGAACTCTAGAAATTATATTTACTATTTCCATCTGTTTAATATAGTTGCCCTATTAATATATGTATACCCTATTTGGCTGACAAGTACAGGGTATTGGATGCATAACTTAAGCACGCTTACATCTAGATGGATATCGTTTATATGGCATTTGTGTTGAAAACGAAAGCATTGATTCGCTGCTGGCATTTACATAACTGAAGCGATATTTGGAATGATGAGGAATGGCGCATTGCAGAGACAACGACGAGGATAACACTTTGATTTGCATACCATTATAGCCAAGAAGAGCCATTGTTTTCTTTCTTTTTATTTTTTGGCTTGGTCTATTTATGCAAAGCCGTTGTGATAACAGCTAAGCGACTGTTACGTTAGTAAGAGATAACAGATACGAAACGACCTGTTAATCAGTTTGCAATAGCATTAGTCATACATATTTTATATGGAAGTTAACAGGCCACTCTAGTGACGTAGTGCCTACATCTGTAATAACAGTTGCGCAATAACATATCGATCGATCGCCATCTTAAAGAAGAAGAAGAAGAAGTGGCAGGCCTCTTATACAGGTTTACAGGGATAACAGATAAATAAGGAACTGATAATCAGTTTCCAATAACATTGAAACGCAATGGTAATGTGCCTAAATAAAAGGTTCATAATTTTTTAACGTGTATATATAATTTTTTTTTAACATTTTCAAAAACATACGTGTGAACTACTATTATATTGACCCCAGCTGTATTTAAAAATATATATCAATCGAATCAAACTTAGCACACACATTTTGGTTTCATTTAGCAAACAGTCGGCGTCACAAAGGATTTAATTAGTTTTTCTTTCATTTTGCGGGGCATTCATTGTAATTGCTTTCAACACTTTGGCAGTTTGAAGCGCGCCAGCCAAAAATGGAGCATTCAAATGCAATTGGAATTAGCAGCGAATGGCGATTGTCGAATAACGAATGGCGGATGGCGAATGACGAGCTGACGTCGAGGAGCTCCCACGGTTAGTTCCTCTAATGAAATACTTCGTGTCGTTCGCCTGTCCACATTATTACCAGCTTCCCAACTTTAGCGAGGGATGGAAAGGAAAATCCTGACTAAAAATGCAAATACTGGCTAAATACACTGACCAAGAAATCACCCTACATTTTTGTAAACTTAAAAATGGAAAGAATTTCTTGTATTTGGAAACTTTTTCTGCAAATTGGGAAAAACATTTCTCCCCAGATTTTTAGAAAGCCACAAACTTTAGTTTCGATCTAAGTCGATTTACTAAAATTGGGTCAGAATTTATTTTCTGAGTGTACACACGGAAGCAGCAGCAGCAGCTTCAATAGAGTGCGCAAAGTGCATTAATTTTCATTTGTATAGAGTTGAGTTGAGCTTCAAAAACCCTTCCAACGTTGTTGATAACGTTGAATAGTGTTTAATTCAAATTTTTGGCTCAACCTAAAAAGAAACAAGAGAGAACGTTGCAGTTGGTCGTAACCGACTGCGAATACTTTGATAGCATGTAATGGTAGCCGTTGGCGTAATTTTGGAATGGTTCAATTTTTTAATTTTACCGCAGTTGGGGTCGATAATATCTATCGCAGGCGATACAATTTGAGAAAGTTTCGTAGCACCCAGCCTTCAGTTGACCTCGTTATAAATGTTGCTGTGCGCGGTCTAAAATTAATATAAATAGTGTTGGAAATAAAAGCAGGGATTTTACAATTTTTTCCTTGTGAAAACTACAAATTTGTAAAATGCTAAAGTCCAAATTCTTTTCATAGATCACTTGGGACCAAAATCCAACACAACCCCACACCAGCAAAACGTATGTTTGCGCAGTCGCTTCAGGTGTGAGCTGAAAAATTGGACCCGTCAACGCTAAATTAATTTACATTTGGCGCACTCCCCTCGACAATCTATCCCCGGGCATTCCCAATTGGGATAAAATTGGCATCTGGAGCGGGAGCCCATTGGCAACACCATCGGCGAAAGTTCGTCCGCCCAGCTGCGTTTGCGCAAAGCTTCAGTCCGAAGCTTTGTGCGCCGTCTTCATACCAGTTGACCGCAGCGCATCGAAAACGCCGCCGGTGTTTGTGACTAAAATTTTGTTCTGTAAAAAACCAAGTATCTGCATAACCAAAAATCCAAACACCTAAAATACATATAAATACATATACACACACACACACCCCATACATACACGCATCGATGGAAAGCTTTCCAACGTTGGGCACATGTAAGTCTAAAATTCTTTATATGCTTATTTTTGTTTCGCACAGGCTAAGCTTATCTGACATGCGCACACAAACCGACATTTATTAAGTCGGACCGAGAAAAAGCTCTGCACGTGTGGTTACATACACTCGTATGCAAAGAGATAATCGAGTCAGATAAGTACAAGCTTTGTTTTGATTTACCTAATAATTTACATAGTAAGTTAATGTTTACACCTAGAAAATAAAAGAAAATAGAAAAAGTATTAATAATGGCCAAGCAACATGAATAGAAAACAAAAATTAAATAGACAAATTTTTTCCGTACCTAGTTCTACACACCTACAACAACAACAAACCACCATTCCTTCAAGCGTGTGCAGTGCGAACAGCTGTTCTTATTGAAAGCTTAGCGAGCACACTGACCCTGAAGTACAGTGGCTGCCGAAATTGTTCGCATGAGTGTTGGGTGCTCGATTAACTATGCTCATGATCATGGGTATAGAACGCGAGTGTCGACCACCACCTTTGACCTCGACCCTTTCAGCACACCCTGTACAGATGATTCCCCGACCTATAAAGTGAATTGGTCTTTTCCATAACTATTTTGTGTGGTTTGTGAATACAAAATATTTGTTGAGTCTTAGCAAAAACCCACCTCCTCCCGAAAGAGCTACGGTATATGGCCAAGTCTCAAGTCTCTATCTCTAAGAGTGTCGAAAATAGTTTCGTTTATACTGACGGACAGACAGACAGACAGAGATCGTATTGGACATTGCACACAACCAATATACTATGAAACCTTTGGTATCAAAGTATAACAAACTGGCCTGGGTCATGGTCATGTTAGTAGCTGTTGTGCTGCCACATGGCACATGGTCGTAGCCAAAGTTTGTGCAACATCGTTTATTTATTTTTCTTGTATATATTTTGTGATTTTTTGTCAAAGCAGCGAATCGACTGTTGTTGCCTGGGCGATATGCATAAAGCCAATTTATGCAATTTCCTTCCATTTTGTATAAGAGTGCAATATTCTCTGTTGTCAGCCCAATTTATGCGCAAATTTATTTATTTATGCATGATATATGCTTTCTCCTTGTCTGCCCAAACTTCTGAATGAAAGATTACAAGGAAAAGCGTATTACGCTTTGTGTTTGAGCTACTAGAGCAGCTCAAGGATTAATTGTAATTCGGTGCAATGGAAACTTAAAAGTTCTGTTAAAGCACATATTTGTACCGAAGGAAAGTAAATCAAGTGACACAATTGAATATATTACACCATTTGTACAGTAAGAAATTAAAATTATTATTGGTAAGAAGAGGCCGGTGGTAAACGAATATTGAGATCCCACTTAAAGCCACCCCAGACAAAGAGAAGAAATTGCTTCTGAAGGGAATTCGATTATTGTATTTGTCATTCATAAACAGTATTCAAGAATTTGTAAAATTTAATGTTGTGGCTTTCTAAGTTATACCTTTTATATTTGTTAAATATTTCAGTCTGTATTTACGTATTACTTCAATCAACTATAAATTGGTTCAGCGTAAACTACTCAGGACAGCCCTTAAAGGGGGTGGAGACGACGAGTGTTGTGTTTAAAAATATATATTTGAGTAACAATGTATGATATAACATTTCCCTCTTCTTTTCTTTTGATTATTTATTTTTTATTTATATTCATACTTGCTTCGTTTTGTGTTGCATCATTTTGTAGTTGGCTTGTGCTGGCTTTTTGCTTTGTTGTGCGAAGCTTTTAAGAGTTAATAAATCCTTTTAACTTGTACCATATTTCAATGGTTTTGCTGTTGTTGTTGCAACTGCTGCTGTCATTTGCTGTGAACTGAGCATGTGGATATATAGATGTGGATGTGGATGTGAATGTGGATATGTGGATATATCCGGATGTGAGCCGGCATCGCGCTCCGCGTATCGCCCACAAAAAGGTCGAAGATGACGACGACGGGAAGCCAACCGAATGGAGCCAATTCCATTTATTGAACAGCATTATTCAAATGGAGCAGTCCCCAGTCGCCGACAAAACGGAAATATTATTAAGTTGTATTGTGCATTTGATTTGTTGTGCATTCAAATTTGTTAAGTATTTGTCGACTCTTAAAGGTACCCCACACACAAACAACAAACTGAAAACTCATTCATTATATTAAGCTGGCATTTGGCATTGTCCAGCATTTTACTGTCCATTAAAGATTCTATTTATTTCACTTGACAATCACTCAGTTACCTCTGTTCTCGGCTTATATATTAGCTGGCCTTATCGTTGTCATCCATTTTAGGCCTGCAGTGCACTAAGCAAAAAATCGCTCTAAAAATTAGAATATATTTCTTGTCTTTCGAAGTACTTTCGAAATAAAAGAAATCATTTTTCTTGCAAGAAATTCAAACCCTATATGTTAAAAAGGCACATCCATAAATTGTATGAATTTACTTACCGAATAATAAGGTGATGTAGTTTTTCTCTGAGTGTGGGAGCGAACTACAACTAAATGCTTTATGCCTGAATTTTTGATTTGTTGTGGCAGCGCACATTTATATTCCTTTAAGCAGGAGTATTTCGTCGTGCTGTGGCCTTGCCAACAATTCATTTTTTATGAAGCTCTTGGCTGACTTAGAGTCGGTAAGCCAAGTCAGATTCAGAGTCAGAGTCGCAGACCCAATTCCATAGACATCGGCATAGACATCCACTTGAGCCACTTGGCGCTCTTTTGTTGCCTGGCTGCCTAGCTGCCTGACTGCCTGCTCCATGTATTTTTATTATTTATTATCCGTTTTTAAATCCCAGCTAAAGATCATTATACACATCAGTGCGTCCGATTGTGAGAATCGCAGTTACTCTGATTTTCTGATTTCTTGTTTTCGACGTTTTTTGCGCCCCCTTGAAATCTAACCACTCCCATTCCCACTCCCCATCCTCCTCCTCATTCCACTCTCAACTCTAATCCAAATCTAAAGGCACACAAGGCTTGCCCAGATTCTCAGAGAGTTGGCTTCAAGGAGCTGGCGCATAGAAAACGATTTAACTGAAAATTGAGGTTGAACTTAATCATAAATCAATGCTAATGATGCTAAAATGCTAGAGAGAGAACATTTTTGCCATTTCGAGTGGATATCACTTGGTGGTGCTTGGTGGTGCTTGGGAGTTGGGCAGATTTTGCACTGCTGGCATTTGCCAACTGGGCTGCCCTTTGACCCCACTTTGCTTCCCCCTTTGCTCAAAAATTTGCAGATGTCTGCTGTCATTTATTACAATAGCTTTGACTTTTGTTAGTATGTTGTCCTTGTTTGCCTTGCTGCCAAAAAGGACTCGATTATTGGATTTTTACTTGGCATTACTTGCGTTGATCTCTGGCCATTATTGCGGCAAGCAGTTGCTCTTCGGATTATGCATTTATATATATGTATATATATATATATAGTGCTGAGTAGGTGTCGTGTTTGTTCTTGAAAACTTTGAACAAAGCTTAATCGTATAAATAGAATGGGCAGGCGAAATCAACTTTTTGGTCACCTAAATTAGCATCTACAAAAGTAAATAGGCCAAATAAAAATAAAATATATATAAAAAATTATGCAAATTTTTCTTAAACATAAGCAGTAAATAAGATAAGTACCCATTAAAGGGGTTAACTAAATATTAACATTATTATTGTATATATTAATTTTAATGTCTTAGTGGAGTTTAGCTAGCGCGTTAGGTTTTAAGTGGTATTCATATAAATAAAACATTAATAGTAAAAATAAATAAACAAAATTTTAATGAACATTTTACAAGAAAGTAGTATTTTGGAAAATATAGAAAAATAAAAATATAATATACTATTTAAACACATGGAGTTAATAATAAAGATTAGTAAACTTTGATGATTGGGATATATATAAAATAATTTTCTTATTAGTATGTTTTCCTAATATTCAAACATTGTTTTTAAAACCAAAAAAATCTAAGATCTATGGCTTTATCTGTATATATGTATGTATCTATATTTTAGTGGCATAAGGAGAATCTTTTTACGGGGAGGGGAGCAAGATTTACCAATAGAAAATTGAGTTAGTCGGCAAGAACAACAGGCACAACAAAAACACTCAAAATATGTTTAAGTATTCAGTATTCAGTATTCAGAGGTGTTCGTTCAGAACTGAAGGTGAGTCGAATTTGTGGAAATTGCCTTTTTACGAGCATATTAGCATGCGTGTATAATATACACTTATATATGTGTGTGTATGTGTGTGTGTGTGTTTTTGTGTATTGTGTATTAGCGCATTTGCATTTGTGCTTATGTGTGTGTGAGTGTGTGTTGGCCGCAGCATCGGCTTCTGTCTTCTGGCTAATGTGTCCCCAATGAATGCCCGCAGCACCAAAAGGACCCTGGAACGTTCTCTGTGTGTGTTGTGAGGCAGATAAATCAATTTACTTTCATTTTATTTGTGTGCATAAATTTGTGTCTGTGCGTGTGTATTGGTGTGCGTGTGTGCGGGTGTGTGTGGGGGCAAGTAAGTAATAAACAAAGTGACTTCGTCGTCGCGAGGACGACTCGCATTCAGCAAGAGGCGTTTGAAATGATTTTATAAAGCGTGTGCCGACCATAATTCTCTTACCCCCCTCCCCCTCCCCTACCTATTTACCTTTCTTTCTCCCTTTCATTGTCTGCCACCTTTTTAATGGTGCCCCTTTTATACTCTGTAATGAAAAGCAGTGAAGAGCATGCAAAATGCATACAGACACATTCGGTTGTGCCACATATCGACAGAGGAGTGAGGCAACGATCGATACTGAGTGAGGCGAAATGGCGAAGTGGCGGGAAAATTCAAATATTATCAGCAGTGGAAGAAATATTAATAAATTTAATATTAAAAAATATAAAATATAAAAAGATAAAATTAAGTTCTAAGTTTATATTACATATTTCTTACATTTTCGCTGGGTATTTTGGCAGCTCGCACCCGCGTCCGTTTTATTCTAAAGCTGGCCCAGCACGCATTTAATGAAATTTCAATTTACACATGCCCGCAGCTATGCTACAGATTTATATATTTATATATTCGTTTCTTTTTCCACATTGTTATTTGCATAGGAGAGTGTTTGCACATAATTATTCAATTTGCGAGCATTTGGCAAATGCTTTTGTTTCATTTTTGTTTTTTCTGAACATGTCAGGCCAGATTTAGCTGACGATTTGTGTGTTGTGTGTGTGTGTGTGTCTGTGTGTGTGTGTCTGTGTGTGTGTGTGTCTGTGTGTGTATGTGTGTGACAGCTGCCCCAATGGAAAAGAGGCAACGGCATTCTGTGTCACACCTGCATGAATCTGCCACTGAATAATGACAACAGCTAACAAAACATTTTCCAATTCATTGAATTTTACAGTTGCCGTTGTTGTTGCCTTTAGCTTTGTGCCCCGCTGATTTTTGGAAGCCTTGGCCTCAATTGGATAGGAATGGCATAACAATTCCGCACCCTCTCCATGCCAACTTGCCGCACACATGCTACACATAGTCACGTGCCACTTTGAGAGGCGTCGATCGAAAGTGTCTATACACGATTTGTCAAATTGTCAAAAAAAAAAAACAATGTCGGCAACTGGCATCTTTTGGCCTGCCCCACTGTAGACCTCGATTGCTTCTGTTTGTTCGGGCGTAAAAATGAAATTAGATTGACATCTGATATATATACATTATATACGATATATACACATATGTATGGCAGCCAAGTGATTTGCCCCACACCTCACTCAGCGGAGCTGGCAGCGCCCTCAACGGCTTGTCAGCTGCCACTTCAAATCTGCGGCAGTCTGTCACAGCAGGAGCACCTCAGGGACTTACTTTTGTACGCTTGACACACTTACACTTAAAAAAAAGTCCATCTGAAAATTGGAAAGATTTTCTGGTTCTTTTTTTATAATTATTTCTAAATGTGAGAAACAAAATTTCTATAATTTGGAAATATAAGTGAAAATCGCCATGAAAACTAGAACGCTTTTATTGTCTTCAATGATTATTTCTAAATACAAATAAAAAAATATCTAAAAGTTAGATTTTTAATTTAATTTTTCATTCAATATAAACAACAAACGAACCCTACAGTTCGGAATATCTTTTTAAATTAAAAAATGAATCTCAAATAATATACATTTTTTATAATTTCTTTATGTAAAATACTTATATTTACATAAATATAAATATATAATATAAAATTATGATGGAAAGTAGTTTCATCGAAATCTTAGCTTAATTAAAAAAATATAGAAAATAGTTGTAAAAATTTATAATAATAATAATAAGAAAGGATTTGATATTTGGGTTTAATTCAATTCGGCTATTAGCTTGAAATTTAGAAAAAGCGCTCGTTCTTCGAAATATATTTTTCAAATACAATGAGGTCGTTTATTTTTCCGAGTGTACAATCGTGAGCCTGTGCATCAATATCACAGCATTGCTTGACATGATTTCGATTTCTGTGGAAACACAGGAAATGTCGCAAAATCGAGAGATAAAAATAACACAGCACTAAAGTGATAAGTGTGCTAAAACACGAGAAACAATTTACAATTGACATGTAAATAAGAAGAAGAATTCAAAGAAGCAAGTATGGCATAACAACACTGGGCTCAGCTCTCTTGGCAACTGCTTAGGCAACCACGATTTGCTGGGAGTATCCAAGGAGAGAATCCTGCAAGTCATCATTAGACTGAGGAATAGTTACAGTTGTTGCTCCTAACTAATTGAGCGTTGTCCCGACAATCGTAATGATGTGCCTCAGTTTCTCTTAACAAGCCCAACACGTTTTCGCACTCAAATATTTTAGATGCGCGAAATGAGTATTTTGGGGCATGGTCATAAAATATTTAAACGCTTCATCCAGCACTTTGTCAACACTTTCGCCTCTAGACCACCTTTGACACTTCTGGCCAGTATACATTTTTGACCTCTATGCGATACTTTTTTGGGGGCACATCAATCTCGTGGCATGCCCCGTGTCCCCCTTTGGCGCAATTCCATCATCAGCAGGAGTAGCGCATCTCCAAATTCGCTTTCTGCACTTGTTCTTGTTTCTGGCTCTTGTCTATTGTCGGATCTTGTCTGACAAGGTCAGAGTACACTCGGAAAAATTACGACCAATTTAAGTAAATCGCCAAGGTTTCGTTACCATATTACTTAGAATGAAAATTTATAATATTTATGATTTTTGCTTTCTCAAAAATAGGATTTGCATTTATTTAAATTTTAGAGTAGATTTTTCTAAATTTTTACAATTAAAATTTGAAAATTATTTACGATTTTATTGCAAATTTCATCAGTTGTTTCTGAATTTTAGAAATGATTTTTCTAAACACAAGGTTTTATTTATAAGGAAAATAATTTCTTATATTCTGAGTGTAGCTATTATTTATGGACAGGCATCAGTTGCAGAGATTGCCAGTCCACCCTCCTTCCCCCATGCCACATTCCCACTATTGACTTGCAGCGTGGCAAGTTCCATTTTTCTTCATTTAAACGAGGCAACATCGCAGCTTGCTGGCCTGACTTGCTTCGGCTGTGATTTATTTTTCGCTGCCAAAATGTTGCACTTGCCAGCAGCCTGCAGCCTGCAGCCTGCTGTAGCTTATAAATATTTTAAGTGCTTGCATTTTGGTGCACGTGTGCCGCATTATCATCATTGCCTCCCGACCGTGCAACACAAATTTAACGGCGCCTAACTCCGCCAATTTCTTCTACGTCGTCTTTGTCATCGCTTTCCACAGATTTTCCACCCACTAGGAAACATCGTGGCTGTTAAAGGTGCTTGCCACATCAGCAACAACAGCAACAGCAGCAGAGAAGGCACTGATAAAATGGGGCAGATGCTTGACAAGAAATGTTGCCTCTCTTTTTGAGGTGCAACTTGAATATTTAAAGCTAAGCTCGAGCCTAATTAAAGCAAATTACGCTACACATTTAAAGTGACATAAACAGCATATTGCGCACATAAGTTTTCTTTATGGTCTTAATAATTTAAAGGCAACACACACGCACACACACACCGTTCACACACACACTTCAGCATAGATACGTGTGGAATATTAACTAACGCACACACGTACTAACTAAATAAAATTCATGGCATATGTGCGTGCGTACACTTAGAAAAATATTATCGTTCAATTCTAAAAAATCTCCACGGCTTACTTATTTTATTAACCAGAAAGTAAAGCTCATTGTTAATTTCTGGGTAATTTTTTCTAAATCTTATAAAGAAACATGTTGCATTTTCTGCATTTTTTTTCGTTTTGTTTTTAATAAATAATAGTATTTTAATATTTCACATAAACAACAATTTTACATAGCTTATAAATTCAAAATTTATAGATAATAGATAATTTTTTGATTGTCGATTTAAGGCAATTCTTCTAATTTTAAGGAAAATGAAAATGATTTTGAAAAATTTAAAGCATTTTTTTCTGACTGTTCATATAATTAATAAACTCTTCGAAAATAAAAGCTGATCCAATAAATTGCATTTATTTTTGCTAAGGATTTTACTAAAAATAAGTGATTGAATTTATACTTTTTTTTAACATATAATTGTGATCGTCAAAATCTTTTGAGTTGAGAATTTATGCTAAATATCTAAAAATTATTTATAAAAGTATTTAATTTCAACAAACTTAATTTTTTTATTTATTTCTGAAAAATATAAGAATTCGTTTCGTTTTTTTAAATAAATATTTTATTATATTTCGAAGCGAAAAACTTGGTTATTTTCTTAAGCGTTTTTTTGTTTTTGTTTCCCTGAGTGTACTGAGTATGTGTGGTGTAAAGTGGCTTGCGTTGCATAGTGATAGTGTCTAGATGATGGTTGCCGTAACAGCCGCAAGACTTCAAATAGCCTTTTATTATACTCTTTCTCCCTCTCCCTGGCTCTGCCTTCCTCTTTTACGGGCTGTTTAAAAATTCCTAAGCCGCTGCAGGCCAAATGAGATTTAAAGTACATGCAGGCACACACACTGAGATACACACATACACACACACACACTACAAGACAGCTATATTTGTAAAAAAGTTTTTGGTGCACTTTGTGGGCCACACTTGGCCTTATTTTTTTGGGGGTTCTGGTCTGGACTGGTCTGGTTTTGTTTGGTCTGGTTTTTTTTTTTTGGCTCTTTAGCATATTCCCTTAGCATATTTTTATTTGTAGCATTTATAAGTGAATAAATGCGCGAATTTAAATGCCACTTCTGCCACACTCACATGATTCGACGCAAGTCCAGCCCGAGCCGGGTTTGTGTCTGTGCTAGGGTTTATGTGTTGGATGTCTCCAGTCTCATTTCGTATGCAGTGAAATGGTTTTTTTTTGCTGCTGCTTCTGCTCAGCATTTTATGCACGTTGTGTCAATTTATAAATCATTTTTTTGTTTTTGTTTGTCTGTCTGGTTTGCATTTTGTTTGTGCTCAACGTGACCGGCTACGTGGTGTATACGTAATGTCTTCCCTTCCCTTCATACTTATTTTTAGTAGGAGAATTTTTTTAATATGATTTATTTTAATCATAATGCTAAATGATTTTTTTGCGCCTCATTTCTCATTTTTCTCGACAACAAAATAATTTTCTACTTGCTTATATATATATATAAATTTTCTTTTATTTGCTGGCGCATATTAATAAGTTAACGAATTTTTGAAGAGAGTGCTTAGCAAACTTTTAGGTTTCGGCTCATTCATCAAAATGTATGTAGCTAAAAGCATTTTCTTGTCACTCTTATAGATTCTCGTATCATTTGATTGCATTGTTTTGCCATCAATTTGTTTCGCATTGTTTAAAAGCAACTTTGAATCTGAAAACCTTTTCGTAAAAGTTATAAATAAGTCGCATATGCCATGCCCCTGTTGGACATCCTGGAAAAGGACATGCGCCAATACTCATAGGAAACACTTGTGTCGACACATCTGCAAATGATTTGATTATACTCTTAATATTGACAAGCGACTACACTCAAATAAATAGTTGCATTCAATTTTAGAAAATTGCAATAAATTTCGAAAATTTATACTTGTGGCTTTCTTAAAAATATAGTTTCCATTTTGCAATGTGAATATTTCTAAATTTTTTAAAAATATGTATAATTTGAATTATGTAAAGCTTTTTTGTTACATAAATATTAAACATTTGCATTAGTTTATAAAATTAATATTTCGCCAGAAACATTATAAATTTTTTTACTATTTGTGATTTTCTTAAAATATAAATCTAATATGAAATTTCGTTTTCAATTTAATGAAATCTATTATTCTTATATATTTTTGTGTAGACTGACTTTAGTTAAAATTCAATAAATATATTAATAATTTGATTTAAAAATAATTTCAGTAACTTTCCCTATTTAGCCCTTAAGACAAATGAAAGAACTTTTTCTTTTTCTACTTTTTAGAAATACATTTCTTATTAATATAAAATATTTCTTAGGAAATGAAAAATAAAAAAAATTAAAATTTTGTTGATCGATTTTACAAATTTCAGTTCGATTTTGGTTTGTTTGCTGAGTGTATGCTGAGGACGCAGGATACAGGACGCATGACTGACAAGACTGTCATAGCTGGTCAGATGGGATAAATAGGAATGGGAATGGCAATGTGTTGAAGGAGGGTAGCGGGCTTGGGTAGAGGAGGGAGAGCGGACACCACAAGTGGGCTTGTTGTTCGCTTGTTGCGCCCTGAATTATTTATTAGGCATGTGTGTTCCATGTTTCTGCACAAGGTGTCTTCTTGTTGTTGGTCAGCATCGCTTTGCATTTCTCTTAGTTTTTCATATTCTTTTTATTTCTTGTCATTTTTTGGGGTACTCGGTCGATGGCACTTCTGCAATTTTTATGAACTCTCAAATGATGCAAAAGAACGAAACACAAAACATGTTCAAATCATTTGCCAAATTCACTTAAACTTGTGTTTCGTCTCGATCTCTTAATTGGACTCGAGATTTGCATAATTTGATTGCGAGACAAGGCCAGACATATATATATAAATTTAATATAAGCTTGCACCTTGGCTTTTTTGAAGCAGGCCTTTGTCTTTTGTTAAGTCCTATTGAATATTTTGGAGAAATTCTCAAAGTTGCCGGCAAAGAATGTGCACAAAATTTACATTCGAAGATTTCATATCTCGTTGAATGCTGCTTTTGTTGCTGCTGTTGCAATGGCTTCTTTCTGGCACTGGAATGCAATCAATTTGCAATTTTCACTACTTTGCCGCGTTTGCAAATGTTCGAGTATTTGGCTCCTTAGCATCTTTTTCGTTGCTGTTACCGGTTCCGAAATCCCCAATGCTCTTCTCTACCCCTTGCCTTACTATTTTCTTTTTTTTGTTGAACGTTGCATCGAATGTTGCCGTTGCTGCCGTTGTTGCCCCTGTCTATGTGTCCAAAGCCATGCCAAGCTTCAGCCAGCTAGTCCCATAGGGCTATGCAAATGATGCATGGATGTCTCTTGGCTAATGCACTCGAAAAAAAATCAACTTGAAATTTTAAAATATTGCCCTTTTTAAGTTTTTCTTGTTCTTAGAAATAATTTCGAGATAATAATAATTATCGAGAAAACATTTTTTTTAATTTAGAAAGGTATGCTTTAATTTAAAGACAACAAATTTTTGAGAATCAAATAATGAATTTGACGGCATTAATTTTAGAGTTCAAATACCCAAAAAATCGAATGTTTTTCAAAATAATTTACATGTATTCTTGTTATTAGAAATTCACAAACATATGTTTTAGAAAATTGCTGTTTCTGTTTGACAATTTTCTTTAAGTCAGTGCGGTTTCTTTTTTCCAGTGTGGCATCTAGTTGCTAGCTGGTTGCTTTGTTGGCTGTATTCGCCTTCGCCTGTGTCAGAGTCTGTCTGTGAGTCTGTGTCTCGTATTTCTGGCAAAGGTGGTGAGTTTAGCAAATGCCGTTGTAATATTCGCTGCAATTGAATATTGCACACTGTTCACACTTGCAGACAAGTTAGCAGCTAAGGCCCATTGTTCATTGGCCAACAGTTGCGTCTAATGAAAAGTAGGCTCTGCTCTCTGCTCTCAACCTAAACATATCCTTCTTTTTCTTCTCGACCACCCCTTGCTTTTTATGCACATCTTTTTCTTTTTTCTTTTGTATTTTTTTTCTTTTGCCATGTATAAAATCGACAAATAATGGATGCCGTTTCCCATTGCCGATGCTTTGGCATTTTTGCAATGCGCATTTGAATATCAATTGAATTGAATTCTTTGTGCTGCTGCAGCGCATATTTGCAGTGCCAGTGTGGTTGCAATATAGATTCCCGCTGTGTTATGCAATGGAATTCCTAATGGATAAATGTGCCTCCAAGAAACAAGTTTCTGATACTGGCTCACCTTTTAGAGCTTCCTGCTTACAAAATGTTGCATACTTCCAGGCTAACAATTTAAAACTTGCAATTAATAAAATATTGCAAGGCGACTTATTTTTTGTGTAGTGCCTTGAAATTATATAATTTAAATGATTATAGTCACTTTCATTCTCATTACATAGCTCAACAGCAAGAAATGCTCACACACGCACACATTTGTGTTGTCATTTGTATTAGTCTCTCAATTTGATGCCTTCATCTCTTGGAGTAGCAAGCTAACAAAAGTGTTGCATACTTTCAAGCTAATTGATTAAAAATTGCAATTAGTTAAATGTTGCAAGGCGACCGGTTTTGTGTGGAAAGCATTGACAAGTTAAGTCAATTGAAGAATTTAAATACTTACCATGAATATTACGATTAATAACCTTAACGACGACACACACACACATGTATATACATTTGTATAGTCATTGTATAGTCATAGCATTGGATGCTTCAGATTCTTTCTTCTTTTAGAGCAGTTTGCTAAAAAAAAGTTGCATACTTTCAGGCTGTGAAGTGAAGACTTTCCATTAAGAAAATGTTGCAAGTATAAAAAGTTAAGTCAATAAAGGTATTTAAATACTTGCCACGCATATTGCCATTAATTGGCTCAACAACAATAACCTCGCTCACACATTTGTATTAGTCTGGCAATTGGCTTTTATATATTTGAAATAAATTATTCTGCTCACTCATCAGCATTTTGCGCTGTTATAAACACGTTTTTAATTAAAATTGCAAAAACAGGCAAAACGTAGAAGCGGCAATAAAAGGAGAATAAACACACAAGCCGTGTGTGTGGGAGTGTGCGGCAAAACACACCAACAAACACCAAAGAGAGAGATTGGGAGAGAAAAAAAGATGAAAAATGTGATGGCAGCAACTTCAATTAACAGAAAATAAAAGGCAATTCCAAGCAGAACAAAGCACTGAGTAGCAGCAGCAGCAGTAGCAACATAAACCAAACAAAGCACAACGCACAGACAGATAAACAGACAGACAGACAAACGTTGCCATTACCGTTGCCACGAGATTGAGCGCGGCACTGGGAAGGGCATGCAACAGTTGTAGTGATGAAATGGAAAACAACAAGTAATCATGGCAGTCAGATAGATAAATGTGCGTGCCTCGCCTCCATCCCTTTTTTGTCCTCAAACTAAAACTCAACCCAACTGCAGATACAGCAAACAAAAACATACACAGAACCGCAGCCTGCAAGCATTATTTGCTTTGTAGTCATTTATTTAGTCAACGAAAGTCAGTCGACACAAAGTCAAATAAATAATACGATAAAAAAATTGATTAATACTAAATTAAAATATATTTTATAATCATATTTCAATCGACAAGGATGCATCAAACTGGAGTTTCGAAGCAAAATTTCAAATTTAGGTTGTGGCTTAGTAAAACCCAGGGTGAATTTCTAAAACTTAGAAAAAATATGACTTTCTTCCAGGGTGTCTGTTTTCTATGTGTATACCATAAAAGAATTCTAATATTAGCTTGTTTGCTAAACGTATTAGAAAAGTATTTCTAAACAAAAGAAAAAAATAATAATGGAGAAGCACCATATTTCTGAGACAGTCGGTTAATGTTAATTCTTTCTAATTTTTAGAAAAATCGATCATCAACACGATATTTTATTTGGCTATCTTATTGTGAAAGGTTCTCTTTTACTTAGAAATAACTTCTAAGAACCAGAAAACCGTTCCAATTTATGGCGGTTTTTTTTTAAATTGTATGGTTATGTTTCTATGAATGTATAATTTATTTTGCTTATTCCAATATATGAATACTTGAGTATTCTTTGCCATTCATTAATTTGACATTTACGTACCACATGGGCAGACACACACACACACACACACACACAAAATAGCGCTTTTGTTTGCATTCGAATAATTTGCCAAATGCTGAAAGATGAGATTTAAATTTTAATAAATGAACAAACCACACACAATAAAGTACATGTGTGTTAGTGTGAAAGTGTGTGTGTGACTGCTGTCCTTTGTGTAACACTTTAGCCTCTCACGTGCCAAATGAATTGGCTGCTTGTCAAGTTTTCTTAGCTGGTTTTTCTTGGCTTTCCATCGAAATTGTACTCACGTCTAGACATAATTTCTTCAATCATTTATTACCTAATTAAGTGGAAATATAAATGCCAAGCTCAGCCACCCTACAAATGGGGCGAAATGGGGGCGCAAAAGGGGGCGTGTCAGGCCATTCAGGGTCGAAATGGCTACTTGATTTTTTCCTGCCAGCTTTTCTTCTTGTTTCTTTTGTATATGTGAATTAACTGGCAGCATTCCAATGATTGACCTTCCTCTGGGTTAGGGTGTGTGTTTGTGTATGTGTGTGGTGTGGTGTGGTGTGGTGTGTGGTATGTGTGTGGCCGCCTCTTGAGTTTAAGGTATTGCCTAAAGCATAGCAACTGCCTTTGTCTCGATCTCATCTTTTGTTCCATCTTAGCTCAGGCATTGTGTGCATTTTTTTCTTTCTGTTTTCTGTTGTTTGTGGCAGTTTTTGCTGCTGTGTATCTTTTCTTGCTGTTATGCCAAACAAAATGCCGCTTCAATTGTTTTTTATTGTATTTTTTTAGCCATTGTTCGTCTTTGCTGCGTCTTGGCTCAATTGTGTCACAGCTTCCCGCACTTTGTACGGCTTTTTTGGGGGTCAATAATAAAGTGCATGGCGTGGAGAGAGATGATACCTGAGGAAAAATTTATTGGAAAAACTTGCAGGCACTCTAAAAATTCAAAATACTGTTCGATAAATAAATAAATAAAATATACTCAGCTTATCTTTGATTTAAAGGGTATATATATTAATTACTTGTGGATAATTCTTGAAATATTAAAAAAATACAGTTTCATTTCTTATACCTTTTTCAATTATTAAAATTCGTTGCTTTTACAACTGTACATTTTTCTCAACTTGTAAGTACCTTAAAAATTATAAATACTCTCTTAGAAATAAATAAATAAGTTGCTCATTGACTTACAGGGTAAAATTTATAAACAATCCAAGCCAGCAAATATTAAAAATGTTTTTTTGTTTTCGCTATCACTTACATGTGCCTAGTTCTCGAAATAAGCTCTTTTTGCTGCTACAACAGGAAATTTTCTGAACTTGCAGATACACCAAAAATGTTAAATAAATAAACAAATCAATTAATTGTATTCAGCTTCACCTGGATTTACAGGGATATATCTTTTATATACAATGGCGAGCACATATTTAAAATACATTTTTATTTTGTATTTTGTAAATACTTACTTGTCCATAATGCTAGAAATAAACAATCACCGATAGTATTTCTCATAATTTTTTTTTATTATTTTTTGCTTTTGTTGCTTTTACAACGTAGTTTTCTTTATTTTTTATTTTGCATTTTTCATTATAAATGTGCCACGGCTCACTTCTGGTTGGCTTTGCATCCTGGACTTTGGTTCAAAAAGTTGTACAATACAAAAAGCCCCTGTCATAGTAATACATCCACACATCTGTGTGTTTATATCTTATTTAAGTACATACCATATATATATTTATATATATATATATTTTTTTTCTGTATGGTGTTCCGTGTTTAGTTTGCTGTCGATAGGCTTAACTCGAATTCCTCAACTTATTTGAAAACTTACAGAGTATTATGGAATATTCCTCATGCATATTTTATGTATTTTTTTCCCCCCCATTTTCTAACATTGATTCTCTGGCTACATTTTCTATGTGTTGTATCGCATCCTTAATAGTATAGATTTATTTATTTGTTTTCGATTTTATTTATTTTTAACGGTACTTTACATGGTAGCTACGCCTCGTGCTATGCTGCCCCAAAGAGCACAAACTAACAAAGTAAGATAGACATAAACAATAATCGGTTGGCTAAAGCAGATAGATTTACATACCTATGTATATATGTACAGTTCCGAAAAAGTAATTGCACCACTCTGATTATTTTTCTACGAAAGAAAAACCAGACTATTAGTTTTAAATAATAATTTTAACATCAAAAATTAAGTATTCCTTTCACTGCTTCCGGATGTATTTTAAATATATTTTTATATATAAATATATATTTTTCATTTAAAGGGAAAAATGTCAAATGCTTTTACATAAAATGTATTAATTTTTTTTTATCTATTTGAATTTTAATGATATTTAAATTAGTTGAAGGCGGTGAGTAAAATTATAGTTATTTTATAGATTTTTTTAAGTAGCCTTCCACTTCTGAAAACATAAACATATGGAACTTATATATGTTTATGTTTTCAGAAGCATTTAAGCATTGAAATTAAAAACAAATCGTTGAAAATATTTCATTTAACAGTATGCTATTTTTTTCCTCAACTGTATATATATACAGATATATAAGCAGATATCAGAATATTAATTGTGCTGGTGTTCTGTGTAACCTTTTTAAGATTAAGAGTACTTTAAACATTGAGATTGCTGCTACTTCTGACAACTGCTATTCTTTTATTTAAATTCGTCTAATTTTAAGTGGCTTACTAGCTTTTTAATAAGCAGATTCTTTCATCGATTAAAGGTCGCTTAGGGAACTATTCAAGTGCAATGCTCGAACATAAGTTGAGTATTTTGTATTTTGGTACATAAGTATATTTTTTGATAGTTTGTATATATATATATATATATATATTTTGTGTAGGGTTTAATCCTCTCATATGCATATGAATTTTTGCTGCTATATGGTATTTATATTTTTTTTTTTTACTTTTTTTACTATTTGCTTTAATAGTGTCAACAAGTTTTTCGATAATTGTAATCATATTTTTTTTATATAATTTTTGTTTGTCTATTATTCACTAACTGAAGCGTAGGCTAGGGTGCACCAATAGCGTTATAACGTATATAGGTAGTATATATATAGGTATACGAGTATATGTATGTAAATATGTTTATTTTTATGTATATATATGTAACACATATCGTCATGTATATGCATTAAGGAAGACATTTTTTCATGATTGTGACCATTTCTTCAGCGCACTCTTTACACTTTGCACCTCTCACTGTCTCTGTGTGTGAAATGTGTGTGTGCTTAATGGTCAAGCTTAGGCTTAAAGTGTGTGTGAGTCAGTGTTTGCCGGGAGTGACTCGAAAACTCACAATTTATATTCATAGAATTTCTAAATTTGATTTTACTATACGTATTTACAAAAATTTGAAGGCGCAACTGAAGTTTGCTATTGATTCTTGCTGTAAGGATATTTCATATATATATTTTTTGTATTTTATTTTTGTTAATTTGTTTTTAATACTTATGTGTATATTTGATTCGTATATTTGCATATACGTATATCAGTATATAGAGGTATATACAAATGGGATTAGATCATACTCGTACTCATTCTTTGTGTATATATTTTTAGGTGTTCATTTTGATATGTACTGTTATTTTGTATTTTATAAAACGAATTATATTCTCAATTGTTATTATTTACAGCGTTTAAGATTTAATAGCAAGTCAAAAGGCTGCATAATGTGAAACCTCTTTAAAAATGAATACAGGTAAATGCGGAAACAGATAAAAAGACCAAAAAACAAAAGAGCAATGGCAATGAATTAATTTTTTTTATCTCAAGTGCAAATTTTGCAATAAAACCGCAATAATTTAAGTGTGTGCGTCCATGCAAAATATAATTGATAATGAAACCGTAATTCTTTTTGCGCCTCGTCATCGGCTGAGGAAAAGCGTATGAAAAACTTTTCAAATAAATCAACAATTATTTTTCGCATGTGCAAAAGTAATTATGCGGAGTGAAAACAGTACGTGTACGGAAGATGTTCGCAAATGAAATAAAATTAAAAAATTAAGTGTAAAGTCATTATTGAAAGCGATTAACACAGAAGATGTTTTAACAAATTTAAAAAGTAAAATATTACAGCAATGAAATTCCAGAATGGTAAGTCTGCTCATTCGTTTCAATACTTGCACGGAAAAAATTGTCAAAATATTTCCAACAGCCTTCAAATTGTGAAATGAATTGAAAATTCAGCAAATTTATACTTTGCATTTAATTGTGTTTGAACTGATGTTTTAAATGTTAAGCTGAGACTAAATAAAATAAAATATAATTCAATCAATTTATTCTTGGCATTTAATTGTGTCAAATATAAAAATAATTAGTAAATTAAATTAGATCTGTGTGCTTGGCGATGATAATGAATGTTGGAAAGTGAGTAAGTTGATGAATATATTTTATTGTATAAAACACTAGCTACTTTTATGCATATTTGGATGTATGCATGTAATGTCAACTTTACAGTGCTTTCCAATTCTATTTACACACATTTTTTACCTCAATTTCTCAATTGTCTTCATTATGAATATATTTTTAGCTCTAATATTATTATAGGTAATTAGATATATATATATTCCATTAGTTTTAAGATAATTATTATTTAGACAGCAGTTTCATTTCATTCTGAGTATGTGTATCGTTATTCGACTTGTGTATCTTATTACTTTTAGTACGTATCAAAAAGTAAGATCGCATCTGCACGTTAACAATAAAGCGCCCCAAAATCTGCCAATATCTTCCTAAAAGTATACAACAAATTTTGCTAATTTTTTATTTTATATATGTATATATATATATATTCGTATGAGTAGACCTACTCTAGACTCTAACTCACATTTAATGCTGCTGGATATTCGAGTGAAAAGACGGGCTTAAACACGCTGCCATATATTCAATTAATTTTTTTTTTATCCAGAAATTGCCTATTAAATGTTGCAAGGGCAACGCTGCAGCCAGAGACCAATGTTCACGTACACTGACAAGGGTGTTTACACTATCTGGAAACTCAAAACTTGTTAAATTATTTTTGGCTATGCTGTTTACACTATCTGGTAACTCAAAATTCGTTAAATTGTTTGTACTTTAAATTTTATCTGCAGTCGCATTATTAATGCATTTAAGAGCAAGAAAAAAACGAATTTAAAAGAAGGAAACGACAGCTTGTCACTCGAATATATTTATCGTAATATTGACAAATATATTATCTCAGAATAAGTTTAGACACGAGCGAACAGTCTCATGGCGAAAGCGTTGCCACCTGTCAGATGTACACACTTATCTGGCAGCACTCTTCGCCAATGTTTGCCAGCGTGAAGAAGCCCAGCTTAACTCACATTCAATGCTGCTGAATATTCGATAGATTTTTTTCCTTCTGGTAGCTACATACACAACTAAATATTATTATTTTATTTTTATTTTTTGTTGTTTGCTTTTCCTAGTTGCTCTATGTGTATAAATATTTTTACGTTAGTTTATCATCGTATTTAGTGAGCACCGCTCACAGCGCCAAAATGCCACATTTTGTGTGCCCCAAAACCCCAAACCCAGCAACCACCTTACAAGTTAAGCTACATACATTTTCCGTTGCAGTTTCAACTGCTTTGTCATGTTGTCGCCGTCATCGCAAACACATTACTCATACGCAGCGTGGACGCACAATGGACGGTGACTGCCAGGGCGAGGAGCAGCAGCAGCGATAACAGCCGATTGGCTGCCGCTGTCTGGCCACTGCGAGCGGCATTCGTACTTTCCGGCCAGACTACATCCACCTCGGACATTTTGAAAATGCTCAACAGTCGGTGGGATTGGAGCTCGTTGTGCTCGGTGTTGATATGATGACTGATCGTCTTCAGTATCGCGGTGCATTCGTCCTGCAAATAATAATAATAATATTATTAATAATAGTAATAATAACAATAATATTATTAATAATAATAACAATAATAATATTAATAATAATAATAATAATATCAAATACAAACCTTTTCCCTGCGCAGCAGTTCAATGTCCTTCAATTTGCCATCGTGTGGCAGCCTTGCGGCAATTATTATGTTCTCCTCTGTCATATTGAATAGGGTCAGTGTGCATTGGGTCTGTAATTAACGACAAAAATAAAAATAAATAAAAAATTCAGATTGTTACAGTGGACTACGAAATATTCTGGTACCAATAAGTAATACGGATGCTTTAAGGATGTTTTTAGTAATGTATCCATCAAGATTCTTAAAAAAAATAAAATAATAATATCACCACTCCCCCAAGAAATGTTTTCAAAGATATTTCTTTTTTTTTTATGAAAATGTTTTAAGAAGTTTGAAAGAAAAAACTTGAAAACCAATATACTCTCGTATACCTTCTGCATCAGAGTAACCAAAGAAATGACAATTAAAACACAGATAGGATCAATCGAAAGAAGTGTTTAACTTTACAGCCAACTGCTGACTCACCTGATTATTGATGTAGGTCGTCACGTATTGCTGCAAAGCACGCACAGCATCCTGGACCCCCAGATTGGTGTGGGGTCGCAGCAGGGCCTCGTCGGCGGCACTGTAACCCAACAGAAGAAAGATGCCACCTGCAAGTGGAGTGAGAGACAGAGAGACAGAAAGAGAGAGAGACAGAGAGAGAGAGAGAGATGGTTTACCATAAATCTAAACAAATGAGAAATGCATGATTTACACGAAGACTCAAAGAAACAGATGTGCTCGGCATGGAGACTAGACTAATACTCAACCTTGGACAACTTCTACTTTTTGTTTGAGTCGGACATAAAGTAGCGACAAAGTGCAGCTGGCTGGCCTGGCCTGGTCTGCCCTGGCATAAGAATATAGCATTAGCAAAGAACTGTTATTTTAAAATATTGTTAGCCTCAATCCCGGAGGGAAGTGTCTGGCAAAATGGAGCAGACTTGTGCCAGCCACGCTCCTCTTCCGTCATTTGACATGTCGCCGACAATAATCGTAAAGTGCTCAACGGCAAATGGGTAACAGACTACTTTCAGCCAAGCAACACACAGACACACACACACACACACAAACACACACACATAGCAATGATATTTATACTTCAGCATATAATGGAAGTGACGACGCATCAAAAGAACGGTAACTACTGTAGGTGGCTAACTAGCTGACTGACTGGCTGGGTGCACTCAGAAAAAAATCGAGGCGAATTTTAAAAATTATTATTTATTTTTTGCTTTTTTTATATTTATAAGAAATGCATTTCTAAATGTAATTGTAAATTACAGAAACGAGTAGTGCGGTCTCCGGCCCAATATCTGATTAATGAAAAAATCTTTTCTAACATATATATACAAGTGTTCATCACTTGCTTTAAATTATATGAATTCATAAATTACATAAAATATTTGCGAGACTAAAAATATTAATGATTATTAATTAAATAGGTAACAATAAGATAATGTTACAGTTGGCTTAAGAAAACAAGTTGGACATTCGATATATTTTTTCTACATTTTTTAGCCATATACTTATACTTAGCCATATATATAGGATGAGTTATGATTGGCTATTTTCTACGATTCAGTCCAGATTTTTTCTGAGTGTATGTTGGTTAGTCGCAACTCACCTGGCAGAATGTAGTCCCCGAGCGGCGGCTTCATGCAGATGAAACGTCCCGAGTAGCAGAGGCAACGGCCACGGAACGCCTGATAAGCCGGCGAGGCGTGACTGTAGAATGCCAGCGCTGTGCGGCAAGGGGCGAAGGGGACGCAGAGGGCGTGGCAGGTGAGGGTGAGGGAGTCGCCACAGCTGCACAGTTCGCTGCATTCGGCATCGTCCAACGAGTAGATCTGGAAAATAAAGTAAATTTGTAAGAAGTTTTACTTGGGGTACTCGGCATAGTTTATCGGGCCAAGAAGGCAGGCATTAGATGACGCATACGTATGTCGCAGGAAGCAGACGCCAATTTCGCATTAATTGCATTGCACTTGCCACAAACCTGCTCTTGTTGGCCAGTGAAAAGAAAAGTGGCCAAACTGCATTTCTCTTACTTCTATTTATTATACTCTGTTACCGTAGGCACAAAAGGGTATATCAGTTTTGTGCAATGTACGTCATGCTTTTTGTCCGTCTGACGATAAAGTTATACTGGTCTGTGCCTGCGTCGGACAAAGTGTTTAAACTTGGGGTGCTACGTCCACTAGGATCTTGGAAAAGTCGATAATCTTAAATTGATTAAGGCACATATAGTTAAAAAAAATATTAGCATAACTACATTTTTTCTTACGATAAAAAAAAAAAATCCATTAATTTTGAACATAAATTTAGCATTCCTTCTGTCAATAAAATTATGGTTTTAGAGACTTCTTCTACTTCTTAAAACGTATTCATAAGTTTTTTTAAAATGACACATTTTCAAATATTTCTTGCGAAAGTGGATCTATTATTTTTATTCGCAACTGTGTGTCCCATAATTTTGAAGAAAGACTCTCCTAGATCCTAAAAAATGTCGTGAAAATCCTAATTGCGCATTTCTTTCACAATTTGTAAGCTAGAGTAACAAAATTTTGATACTGTAATACCGGTAATTCCCCTTACTTATTTTAGCAGAATATTTCACAGTCGGTTACGCCCTACAAATGCAACGTTCTCACGTGTTTTTATTATTATTTTTTTTTGCACATATTGTTGTGTTGTGTATGCGTTTCCATTGCCTCTTTTTATGGCGTTGTTAAATGTGGTAATATCTTTTCGCTGGGACACGTGCCGACACGTGAGCGAGGTACACACACACACTTATACACACACACACACACACACACGCACACACAGCTTCAACTTGTTGGGCTGCAACTGAAAGTTGTTTCGTTTGTTTTGTTTGCGAAACTTTTCAGTTATGCAAATGCATTTTAATAACACTTTCTGAACTTCGCTCGAAAACAAGCAAGGTTAAATAAAATGTGCTGCTCTGTTGCTGGAAAAAAGCTTGCAACACGTTTTATTCCAATGGAAACATTTTAATTGCTGTAAATTGTCGACGATTTGTGGCGGTTGCATAAGCGTGCACAATTTTAGCCTACGTATTTGTATATTAATTTATATATAAATAATATAATTTATACATATACTGTCAATTCATAAATATCGTAAATTATTGCTATCACTTACCCTTTTGCTGCTGCCTTCGCGAATTAATTGATCGCTCTGATGAGGCCGCTGCACCACACAGTTTCCTAGAACATAAGGAAAGTAAAAAATGGTATCATGTATTAGTTAAGATGCCCAACTACAAATGCATTCGAAAATGTATACAGTCTTCAGTCAGGTTTCTCCTTAAGTTGTCATTCTCTGAATGCCAGAACTGAGAACTCGGTTGTCCTTAAAACATCACTTTCTCGACATATCCTAGTCACCTCGGTGCTCTGTTTCTCTGATCGGAAGATTTTTTTTAGTGTCGACTGACTTTAGTGGACATTAAATAAATAAATAAATAACAATTTTCTATTTTGCCTTTGCCTGAAAGTTATTGGACTGCTGTGCGTCATTCATTCGGGGAATTCATAATTTTGTATGAGGGGCAGGGGGCAAGTTAGTGATGTGTTTGCCACAAAATTGCGCATGTGCGTCGACCGTTGACTGGGGTGCCCCCTTCGATGGGAGAGTGTGTTAATTGCTGGCCTGCAGGCCAAGGGTGTGCAAAGTGTTGCCTTAACAATAAAAGCTAACGAACCTTGGCCAAGCTATTTTTAGTAGCGCTCTGGGCATTTGCTTGGCCCACAAATGTAGCTCAAAACTTTGCCAATAAATCAGCAACAAAGCAGCTCAGATCTTGTTTACATTTATAATTAGTCATCAAGGCTTTTGGCTTGAGTGGATGATTTAGTTGCGTTAAGTAAATAATTGACAACTATTTAGTTTGCATTACACTTTAAAGCAAACTTTTATAAGCAGGACTCAACTCTTGTTGGCCTCAAATTAATTATAGATGAGACATGCAAACTGCATAGCTCGACGACTAAACAAAAAACAATTCCAGCAAAATGTACACGCAACTGTCCCAATGGTCTAAATATTGCCTAATGGCCATATATACACATAAATACATAAATATTTATGTATACAATCTATGTAATTCCGTTGATAGACGTGTGGCAAACAAACAAACTCATTTACATTTTTAATGCAATTTGTAAACAGGGTTGTCTGTTAAATGCTAAATTTGACAAAGTATTTATTTAGTCAGGAATGAGGAACAGGCGATAACTCCTTTAATGATTTCAATGAAAAAAGCACATAAGCACTAATTGCCTAGTATTATGAGAATGCGATTAAACAATAACTTTAGTTTATTTCACAAAATGTTAAAAATAAGTTTCTAAAAATTAAGGAAAGATTCTTTTCTATTTTCAGGTTGGTTTCATTTCGGAGTTTAGATTTTTTATTGGATGTCAATCAATATCGCGAAAAATCACAAAAGTGCTCGTTTGTACAGTTAATTGTCCGTCATATTATGGCTAAATCGGATTTAAAATACACGCTCGTTGGTCATGGCCATATTTAGGAGCTGTGCAATATGCGAGAAATTGCCATAAGGGCCAAAAACAAACTCATTTCCGGTTAATGGTTGCACGCACATACACAGTCATGCGTATAATGCTGCACTTTAACATACAGTTATATTGCAACCGAAATGTGGCATTCATGCCGCGTTGAGTTGTTGCTTTAATTAGCCACAGAACCACATCGACCACATCAATTATGCAATTTTTAAAAACTCAAATGTGTACCCATTATAAAGGGGGGGTGAGCGGGTGGGTTTTGGTTAAGAAGTGGGTGGTGGTGGTGCTTGTCATGTCTGCTTCGTCCCACCATACACGCTAATTGTGATAAAGTGGGCAGAACTTTAAATGACAATACGTTAAGCAAATCATTCTGGCTCTCTGTAAAACTGTAACTGAATATTTAATTTTTTTTGAATCCGGAAAAGTGGATAAAGCTTTCCGTGGGAGTACACACTCAGAAAAAAATGTCTTCCTAATTGACCTTATTAGTTTCAGAAGGTATATTTCTAAGAATCGGAGGTTTTCTTTTCTTAATTTGACGCTAATAATCTGATAGGATTCAACTCAAGTAGATATAAATTCTTATATAATTATTAAAACTTTTTAATATAAATTTCCTTAGTTGTAATTGAGCGCCATTGTTGATTTAATTCCATTTCATTCTTAGTTTACTAACATTATTACTATAATTATTTTTTAATTTTAAATTTCTTCAGGTATAATTACACCGAACACAGATCTTTTTATCCCAGCTAACATTTCATATACACCAGCTAATATGTTTATACTGACCAATATATTTCTTAATTGCATACGCAATTCAAATAAATTTGGAGCAAATTTTGAATTTTTTCCTTCAATTCCAACTTTGGAAATTTTGACATTTTCCTACAATTTAAGAATAGTTATTTAGATATCTTTTAAAATAGTTCAAAAATTCATCTAATTTAAGAAAACTAGAAAGCAGCTAAACTCTAGTATAATAATCGAGAGAGAAATTAAATAATATTTACTTAATTTGAAGAAGGATTTTTTCTGAGTGCAGTAAACGGCCGTCGACAGCCTGCAGCTCTGTCTATGGGTATTTGTGATAACCCAAACGTACTCGACTCGGATTGGCACAAAATGGGGTTGGGCTGAGTTGCATTTACTTACTTGGCGGCTGGGTTGTTGTCGTGGTCAGCATTGTTGTGGTCGTTGTGGTTGTCGGCTCTGTGTGGCTGATGCTGTGCACAAATTCTGTTGTTTCCATTTGGTCAACAAAAATTACCGGATCATCGAAATCTACGCCCTGCCTGCCAAGGCCACCATTTTTGTTGTTGTTGTTGCTTTTGCTGTTGCTGTTCTGCCGTCGATTTCCATTCGCACTCCCCCCATTCCCATTCCCATTGCCATTTCCGTTTCCGTGTCCATGTGGATGGGTCTTGCCGTGATTATTGTCGTGTTCATTGCCGCCATGATAATCGTCATTTCCGCCATTTCCGCTGGCATCGTTTCCGCTGTGCAACGGCACCGAATCGGGTGGATCGAGATAATTGTGTTCCACAGATGCCGGCTCCGATTTCTCCTTTGCCTGCTGTCGGTGGTGGTTTTCGGTGGTTTTTCAATTTTGTTGCACAGTTATGAGTTTTTTTTTATTATTTATTTATTTGCATTTTTGTTGTTGTTGTTGTGGTTTTGCGATTGTTATTATGCGTATAGTTGATATATGAAATGAGGAAAAAAAATGTTTTTTTAAAGTTTTCAATTCGAGATTCGAGAATATTGTTTTTTATTTGTTTTTATATTTTTGTGCATTGCATTTAATCTTTTTGCAGCAGCAGCGGCAGCTGCCCCTCCCCTTGTAGCAGGTCAGAAATTGATTGCTTTGTCGGTTAGCATTCAGAGTCGATACTCGATGCTGTGTGCCACAATATATATGTAAATAACAACAACATTGTGCGCTTGGCTTTTCATGCCACTGATTGAGTGCTGATTGGAAAACAGATGGATTGAAGCATGGATTGAAGGATAACTGAATGGCGAAAGGACGAACAGACTGGTGGTGGTAACTGTTGTTGAATCTTGTTAATCGGATAGTCTGATATGCTGTTGCCACAGTTCTTGCGACACATAATTAGCTTCACTCTGTGGCACTTACCTTGAAGATATGCGTTGCTGGTTTCCTTGGCGGCTGCTTCGCTTGCAAGCTGCTTGTAGTTGTTGTTGTTGTTGTCGTCGGTTTCGGTGGTGGTGCAGGTGGTGCTGTTACTGGTGGTGCACGTGTTGTTGTTGTCGTCGTTGTAGTTGTTGTTGTTGTCGTCGTCGTCGTTGTTGTTAGGAAACCCAATTCGGCCAAACGCTTCATATGGAAATCCTTTTGTGCCTCAACTACAAGCATGCAACATTCATTTCCACAGTTAGTTTCCTCTCCCTCTCAAGACGACTTCTCTATCTCTCTCTCTCTCTATTTTTCTCTCTCTCTTTTACTCACCCACACAGGGATTCATCCAGAGCAGACGTCGCCAGCCTACGCACTGGTATAGATGCTGGGTATCCGTGTTCTGGCAGGCGCATGTGGTCCGCAGCATGGTGCCCAATATGCCAATCATTGCACTCCGACAGCCACTTGGGCGGCCGGCACACTTCTTCGTCACACTATCCACGGCACAGGCCTGCTCGTAGTACTCCAACTTGAGTCTGCAGCAATAAGAGTAAATAGAGACAGCAAAAAAATAAAATGTTAAGAGTGTTTCTTATTTCTTTATACTTCCATTTAAGGCTGTGGCGACTGGTATGTAAGGAACAAATTGGGGTGTGATCGTGTGCTTTTTATACCCTGAACCCATTAAAAATGGGTAAAAAGGGTATAATGATTTTGTGCAAATGTGTGTAACAGGCAGAAGGAAGCATCTCCGACCCCATAAAGTATACATATTCTTGATCAGGATCAATAGCCGAGTCGATCTAGCCCTGTCCGTCTGTCTGTCCGTGTGTCCGTCTATCCGTCTGTATGAACGCGCGGATCTCTCTCGTATACCAGGCGCAGATCAAGTTTGCTTTATTTTATCGATAACTGCCTCAGTTTCTGAATTATCAATACATTTAGATTTCCGATAGCAGTAAATTCCACATATCTCTCACAATTTAATGGATACAGTCACCAATTTTGGTTGGTAGGTTGTTCGAGAGGTCCTTGGAAGATCGGCATGTGCCACGCCCACCTCCGACGCCCTCATCACCCCCGCCCCTAAAATTTTCAAATGGCTATATCTTCCGCAGTGTTTGAGTAGGGAACGTCAAATTTGGTAGGTATATTACTGGTAGTTGCCTTTAAGAAACGAAAACAAATTTGTGGTGCCACGCCCACACCTGCGCCTATAATCGACAATTCCGATTGTAAATCGATAACTCCGTATATCTCCGAACATTTTAAAGATAGAGTAACCAAACTTGGAAGGCAATTTGCTGGTAACCTCCTCCAAAGAGTGGCATACCATTTTTGGACCACGCCCACATCCACCGCCCCAGGAACTTCGTCCCAAGAAATTTAAAATGCGCATATCTGCCGTAATTTGCAAGCTAGAGTCGCAAAATTTTGCAGGTATGTTACTGGTAACTCCCCCAAAGATTGATAAAAAATTGGATGGCCACGCGAACTCCACCTACCTAAACCGATACACCTGTTGGTGTAAATCGATAAACCCATATATCTCACGCAATTTGAAAACTTAAGTCACCAAATTTAAAAGGTATATTGCTAGTACCACCCTTCATAAATGTGAAAAAAAATGTTGGACCACGCCCACTCCCGCCCACAAAAAACGATAAATGCCTGTATCTCCCGCAATTTAAGAGCTACAGTTACCAAACTTAGAAGGTATATTACTAAGATCTAACTCCAAAATATTAATGCCTGTATCTCCCGCAATTCAAGAGATACAGTTACCAAACTTAGAAGGTATATTACTAAGATCGGGCCACGCCCACTCCAGCCCCCAAAAACGATAAACCTATAATGCATTTAAAGCTTGGTTCAGGGTATATGGTAGTCGAGCTCACTCGACTACAGTGTTCTTACTTGTTTTTTTTTGTAAGCCGGCATATAATACTCCAACAAAATTCTGCGGAGATTAGAGTAAAAAGCGAAAAATAAAAATCACTGTTTTGACATGTGTGTGTGCCTTGTTGTGCCCTGGTTGGTTTTCACTTCACGTCTCTCCTTCTGTGCACTCAAAATAAAAACCTTGAATTTAAAAATATCGCACCGAATACTGGAAAGTTTTTCTTATTTTTAGAAGTAATAATAATAAATAGAGGAAATAATTTTTCTAAAAATTACAAAGGCTTGCACTAAATTAATAATCCCAAGATTGAGTTTTATTTATTTACAAATTTTTTATTCAGCAACTAAATTATTCAGGAAACAATTGCATACTAAATTCTCAAATGAATAATACAAAATGTTTGTTTCATTCCTAAGCTTAATATTCTAATACAAATCTACCTAAAGTAAAAATGCCCTAATTATTAGATATAATTTCTTTCAAAGTCAATATTAGAACTTTTCTAAAGCTAATATTAGAAAGAATTTCTAAAAAGAGGCAATTCTTAGAAAAATTAATTTTTATGCAACCGCAAATTAAGAAATTCAAGCTCCGGTTTTTTATAGAAACAAAATAAAATTTGGAAATATAAATTTGTGTATAAGAAGGTGAGTTTCGCTTGGTGAATTTCTAAAATGAATAGCGATGATTTTTCTAAGTGTAAGTTGCAGTTCTTGTCTGTGCTCCAGTACGACTGTGAGTAAGTATAGACCCGTTACCTGCAGTTTCTAGATGTGGCTAGCTTGAGTCGGAGTCTGAGATTGATGTGCTGCAATTTATGTTGGCATTACGCTTGGCATATTCTACTGCATTTCATGGGACTGCAGATGTTTCTGCCACACCACCGCAAAATAGGTACACAATTTATGGCATTAGGTTTACGACTCAGCTCTCTCTATCTCTCTCTGTCTGTTTCTCTCTGCTTGTAAAATCTTCGATACTGCGGCTTTAGTTGCAACTCGACGTATACGTAGTATGCGTAAAACAATGCACTGCAGATAAGTGAAGACTATAACATGCATTTTGTTATCTGATTTGGTGTTGCAAGCTTATCGACAAGAAGCAAACTAATGAAACAAAGCAATTCGCATTATCCTCAAGCCGGGACTGGACTTAAGCATAATTATAATATCAAGCAGACAAACTGCTCAATATTTGTTGCATAATTTTGAGCGACTTCTTTTCACTGGACATTTGCCAATTAGAATGCTTATATAAATGAGGATTCGATTATGTAAATGCTTGCGTTGCAATTGAAGTCTTATCCTTGTCTCACGTGGCACGTTAAAGCAGCCATCTAAGCGGTAAAATGAAGCCAACTTGCCAACATCGGCCAGGCAGCCAATCAAATGTGCCTCACAATGCTATACACAGCACGAGCTTGCATGCAACGCGTAATACTTTTAGTTAAGAAGCCTACAAAATAGAGGGAGTTTCTATTTTAGGAATGATTTCTAAATAATAGATGAATAAACAAGTAAGATGCTGTAGTCGAGTTGGCTCGACTACGATATACCCTTAACCCAGTTGTTAAATATATTTTAGTTTTGTTGGCAAATTTCCCTTTAAAATGATTGGCATTTTAATGTTCAGTTCTGCAAGTGCATTTCTTACAGAGTATTTTTGCTCACAAGCTGATACATACATAAATACACACATACACACGTACACGAAACAGTACTTATCGGGGCTCTGCGGAATACACACAAATATATTGACGCCAGCGTTGATTATCATGCCATCTCATTCTAACAGATGCGCTATCGAATTTATTGCTATCGGAAATCGAAATGTATCGATAATTCAGAAACTGAGGCAGTTATCGAAAAAATAAAGCAAACTTGATCTGAGCCTGGTCCACGAGAGCTTATATTCCAAATTTGAAATCTCTAGCTCTTATAGTCTCTGAGATCCACGTGTTCATACAGACGGACGGACGGACGAACGGACGGACGGACGGACGGACGGACGGACAGGCAGACAGACAGACAGACGGACATGGCTATATAGACTCGGCTGTTGATCCTGATTAAGAATATATATACTTTATGGTGTCGGAGATGCTCCCTTCTGCCTGTTACAGACATTTGCACAAAATGCCCATTCTTAATGGGTTAAGGGTATAGATGCGCTATCAAATTTATTGCTATCGGAAATCGAAATGTATCGATAATTCAGAAACTGAGGCAGTTATCGAAAAAATAAAGCAAACTTGATCTGAGCCTGGTCCACGAGAGCTTATATTCCAAATTTGAAATCTCTAGCTCTTATAGTCTCTGAGATCCACGTGTTCATACAGACGGACGGACGGACGGACGGACGGACGGACGGACAGGCAGACAGACAGACAGACGGACATGGCTATATCGACTCGGCTGTTGATCCTGATTAAGAATATATATACTTTATGGTGTCGGAGATGCTTCCTTCTGCCTGTTACAGACATTTGCACAAAATGCCCATTCTTAATGGGTTAAGGGTATAAAAATTGAAATACCAGAAAGGTTTTACGTTTTTCCATATTTTTTTTCTTTTTACTGAGTGCACTAGAATAGCGAAACGACGACTGCAGTTTGAGTTTTCTTAAGCACACCACACACACGCACACCCACACAGACCCACACCCTCGTTTAAATGAGAGCAGCGCAGCATACAAAATGAGCGTCATTAGTCCAATTTAGTTGTTTACTAAAGCAAGTGAGATTCACTTAAAAGGCAATTAATTTTCACAGCCACAGTCTACGCCACGTTCGCTGCGCTTGTTCAGCTGTAACATGACAACAAACACAAACACACACTCCCCGGCACACTCCCCTACACACCTACACACACACACTCAAATACACACACCAGGCATGACATGCATCGTATTTATCACTTTGCTTTGTATTTGACACATTCGCGGCCTGGCTTCAAGTTTTGGCTGCTTTGCTGGAGTGGCTCAAAGTGTTGCCTGCTTCCTCTTCCTGTGTATGCTGTGTGTTGTGTTGTTGCCTCGTGCCACGTCGTGGCGTGTTTAATGAAGAGCCGTGCACAAAGTGGTAATTTAACGCCCCGTTTGACGATGACGCGCATTTTGGCTAGCAAGCCGCACACAACTTAAGCTGTTGCCTGTGTTTTGGGCTTTTCGGCTTTGCTCACACTCAGCAAAAATGACTCCGAAATTTATTTATTTATTCAGAGTCGACTAGTAACAGTCGTCCCAGCAATATATAAAACGTAGAAAATAAATTAAGTTATAAAACAAACCAAATTCAATATTTAAACATAAATTCTAATAATCAAATCCTATCAGACAAAAATGAAAATAATAAAAATAGGACTATTCAAATTGAGTTCTTCATGATAGAGAGGAATAATGGGTACGTCGTCTGGAGGGAACAGAGCTATAACAATTTTGCTTAACAATGCAGCGGAATCGATTTATTATGTTTGGTAACAGGACTATTTGTAAGGGGAAATGTAAATAATTCTTTTATACAGATTGCATTCTTTGGTGAGTCGGATATTGAGGATACTACAAACAAGAATTTTCGTATATTTTTAACTCGATTTTTTGATGAGTGTACAACTTGAGTTGACTGTAAATTTGGTCTTTCGGCTGAGCTCAGCTTAATGAATTGGATTTGAAATGAATTTCTTCATAGCAGTTGCTGCTATGTTGCTCTTCAAATAATTCAAGAATTACGCGAAATTAAATTTTGTTTAATTGAATTGCGGGCCCAAAAACGATTTACACGCACACCCGCACACACCCAAACCCACACACACGTTGAGAGATTAAACGAGCAGAGCGGATATGACATGCGATGCGCATATTTCCGCTTCCGCTTAGCGAGCATTTGAATTATGGAGACAGCACGGGGCATATAACTATGACTATCTGAATCTGTGAGTAGACTCACCTGCACTCGCGATCCTCCTTGCAGCTGTCTGCCACAACGTGGCAAGCTGGCGGCGGATGGTAATAAATGCCATTGGAGCTGGCGGGATTATTGCTATCGGGTGGCCTCTGTGCGCAGGCGGGATGCAGTTTTTCCTGTGCAATCATGCACATGTCATGCCGATTGCCATTTAGCTGCATGGGACTATTATTGTTGTTGTTGTTGTTGTTACTATTGCTGGTGGATTTTCTGGAAAGGGAGTGGAAAATTGTGTGCTGCAGTTGTAGTTGTTGCTATTGTTGCTGCTGCTGCTGCTGCTGTTGCTGTTGCAGTTGCTGCCACTTACTTGCATAGACAAAAGGCAATGTCCAGATTGAGGTCCTCGTGCGGTCCTTTGTAGAATGACTGCAATGATGTCATGCACGCATTGCGATTACAGCGGTGCAGCTCACAATGCATCAGCATCGGCTGCAGCGATGTTGAGCAGCTGGGATCCTCACGGCAGCTATCCAGTGCTGTGTGGCAGGTACTCTGCACCACATTTTTTTTTTTTTTTTGTTGTAAACGAAAATTGTAAAAACGTTTTTTCAGTACACTCAGAAAAAAATTGACTTAAACTTCATAAGGCAAATATTTAAAAAAAATTGGATGTGCTCCCTCTATTGGAAAAACTTTCTCTTATTGATAAATACAAGTCATTACAAACGGCTTTTAAATCTTAGAATACTCATTTTTATTAAGAAAATATAAGTAACACAAAAGCACTCTGTACATTTTTCTAAATTTTAGTTCTATACACTCCGAAATTTTGAGTTATAAGATGAGCAATCCTTGGAGATTTACTAAAATGTGGTGTTTTTTTTCTGAGTGTAGTCTCAGTACTTTGCATTGTGTCTGTCTGTCTGTCTGTCTCCGTAGAGAGCAAAAATTATGCATTGGCATCTGGTCTCAACTTACCTGAAAGTGTTGCTTGATTATTTCCGTTGAGAGGTCAACTTCAACATCCTGACCACCTGCAGCATCAGACGTGCCCAAGTGACCAATGCGTTTTGGGTTTCGAGTTCAAATTGCATTTCGACAGAATGAGTGTTCAGAGTTTCAGTTTTGTGCCATAATAGTTGAGAACGCCATGATTGTAGAGAAACGTTTAAAAGATTTATCCATTAGTTATCTTTTTGAATGCAAAACTCTCCAATTATATTACAATTAGCACACTCAGACTGCGTCCACCAACATGAACGACCAACATGATAAATAAAATTGGACAGTGTGCCAATTTAAAATTGAATTGTAGCTTAAAATTGGAAAATATTTGAACTAATTAAAAATGTTATGGTTTTGCAATATTGATATTTTTGCAGCACCTATTATTTATTATATTATTGCGCATTTGTTTATGTTTATTTTATTGAGCTTAAAACTTATTAATTAACATTAGCACAACAGCAGTTGTTCATAACTCAATTGCGTCATGGGGTTGACGGTAAATAATCCTAATTAGAAATGATTATCGACGTCGGGCTAAGGGAGGGGGTCGGGTGGAAAAGAGACGCCGCATCATGTTGGGGGGCAACAGCTGGTGCCAGTTATGGATTACATTTTAATTAACCAACTTGCTGCCGGCTTTCATTTCTATTCATATTCATATTCATATATTTATATTCATATTTCCATGACCCAGACACATAGTTCACATCCCATAAATGATCGAAATAATCGAATAATAAAAACGAAAGGCATAAATAATGAAATTAAAAGCAATAATATATATATATTTATATCTATATATATATATTTATTTTCCAAATTTTTTGCCTACAATTGGGTTTATCGATTCTCATTACTTTTAACTGCAGGAGGAAGGGGTGGAGCAGGGCTACAGGTGCAGCGGGGCTGCTGGGGCTTATATAAAACACAACTATAAGTACTATGAGTATTTTATTTATTAGATATTTAATAATAGGTAAATAGATTTGTCGGCCTTTAAAAACTACAACCTACTCGTAAAAATATTTGGGGATCGCCGGGAGTGTCGATATTATTTACTAACGATGAAACTCTGTTTTATGTAAGTGTTGGTGTTTTCTTTTGTATTTTTGCTCGGAGTTGGGAACACGTTAGTCAATGAAATTAATGTGTTTAATATGATAACTGACTGTAGTTAATTCTGACTAAAAGTTAGCAAGAATTATTCTGTGTGTAAGTAAAAAATCTGACAATGCACGCAAAGCCACAAGAAGATTAAAAAAAAATTATAAGTTTTTTATCGGGGCGCACGAAAAATAATGTTTTAAACATATAAAAAAGAAAACACAAATTTAAACTGAGATGCAAAATGTATAATATTATTTAGATCTATTTTTTTGAAGCGCGTTATTTTCAAACTGAACTATCAAAATATCAAAATGTTATTTGAGCTGAGTTGTGTCTTTAAAATTTTGTTTACTTTTCTTAAAATTAAATGATGATTTGAATTTTCTTGAATTTATCTGATGATATTAAGTTGAATGGTTTGAGTTAATGAGTAGTTCTTGTTGTTTGTTGGTGTAAATATTGATGTTGTAATTTTTGTTATTTAAATGGAACACGCAACATATGAAACATATTGGAAAAAAATTTGCATTTGAACAAAATTTTTGAGTTTTAAAAAGAAATGTATGTAACGCATTTTCTTTGTACTTAGTAGTTGAATTATATGTGATTGTAACTGTTTTTTTTAAAAAAAACGGTGCTTTGAAAAATTTTGTAAAAAATATTGTGCTTGAATTAAATGTAACAAAAATATATTTTCCAGCTTTTAATTCGATTTTAATGAATTTTGTTGTGACGACATTTTTAGGTTTACATGTTTTTTATTTATGCAAATAAGAAAACATTTTAATTTTGTTTAATTATATAAAAAAAAGTTTATACATCTGTTTCTCATTTAAGTGAATTTTAAAAATGTGGCAAACAAAATTCATTGTCAGAAATTTTCATAACGAAGTTAAAGCAAATGTTTTCGTTTTTAAATTGAAAAAAATTTTCAAAACATTTTGAAAACAAGCGGCAAGCTACATAAGGAAAAATTTAACTTATAACAAGTAGTTAAAGTAAAGGCTGATTCATATATAAAATCAATCTTTACATATATGTAATTATATATGTATATATAGAATAATGTATATACGAGTAATGTAAGGCAGTTTTTGTTTTTGTTACTGTTTCGATATTTATATAAGTTGAGCAAATGCCAAAAATTATGCACAAAGCAAAGGCGAGCTCGGTGCGCACCAGTTTCATTTATATTATTTTTGTTTATTATTTACTTTTGTTTATGTAAATAAAAAGTTGAACAGTAAAAATTGAGTAATTGTTAATTGACCTGCAATGGGTTGTGTTAGTTAATTAGTTACAGGGGACGACACAAAACGCGCAAAAAACGTTTAAAATATTAAAAAAAAAGCTACTAAAAATAGTTACACATTGCTACCTATCAGGTGGAAAAAAATCTGTCTTTTTAAATTCTTTTGCTGATCATATAATTGTTATTTTGGTTTATAGTTTGCCTAGTTTGTGGTCAGTTATTCATTATTTATTGATTACGTTCATGCTTAAACATGTGCACATACTTTGATAGTAAACACCGGTATTTCCGTTTCCGTTGCCATTGCCATTGCCATTGCCATTGGCATTGGCATTGCCGGCGTAGCCATAGCCCGTATCAACGATATCAAATGGCGACTCATTTCCGGCGCCGGCTGCCGCCGCCATGTGCCGCTGATGAAAGCCGCTTATATTGAACGGATAGCTGAGTACACCGTGCAGCTGGGTGTTGGACACCGAGCCCGGATAATTATAGCTGCCGCTTGCCGCGCTGCCCGTCGCCGCTATCAATGGCGTATCAATCAGCGACAAATTATCATCGAAGATTCTCTGATGTAATTTCTCGTCCATGCCCAATATTCTTACTGGAATTTTAAGTAGCAAGAAGAGAGAGGGTAGAATTGTTTTTTGTAGTTTGTTGTTGTACAGTGGCTTTTTTACTTATGTTGTTGTTGTTTTTATTGTAGATACGAGTAGTTGTTGGTATTTTATTGTTGTTGGTTTTACGGCTACACAGGATTGGAACTCAGCAATATTTCCATATCCAATCAATTTGCATAATTTTCAATCGAGTTGTTATTTTTTTTTGTTTTTTTTTTTCAAATTTCTTGGCTAGCAAATGAAACAAAAATTTACATGTTTATGTATACCCATCGAAGTTGTATGGGTTAATATAATTTTTTTTAGTAGACCTTCTCCACAAACTCAAATTGGATAAATTGAACTGAACAACAAGTTGAATATTAGAAAAACAAATTTTGTAATATACATAGAAAGTTTGGGGAAAACTGTGTGCTTCTATTTGGTGCAGTTAAGAAAATTGGAACATTTTTGTGAGACAGTGGAACAATATTAGAAGTAAGCAATCATATAGAACATATCTACATTATTTAATTAAAATTTAAATTACAGAAAAGTTTCCCTGAAGCGCGTTTTCAATTACAGTTTAATATTTTCTGCTACGTCGAAATGAAAGCGTTCCTTTTATGGGGAGATATTTGTTAAGCAATTATGTGTATGTGAGAGAGTAATAGATTCAAGCTGTGTTGAATTACTTATTTGATGTCTCTTTTACAAACGTTTAAAACAATCTTGAATGTGCTCTGTGCTATGAAGCCAGTGTATATATTTATTTTAATAATATGCAGTTTTAAATATCAACATGCAGTGCGAATAAAATAAATATAGGCTCGTCTACAGTTTGTTTTTGGGTAAATAATTTAAAAAGTAAAAGTATTATATTAATTTGTAACTGCTTAAAGAAAAACAATGAAAATAAGTCTAGCAAATGCCGCTTGTGTCTTATAATTTAAGCAAGTATCATTTGTGTGTACTTTCAGAAAGAACGATGGCCATAAATTTCTGAAAATCACCCTAAAAATAATAAAGGTTTTTTCGTGTTTGTAGATATAAGTTACAAATATTTGCCAAAACACAATTCTAAAATTTAGAAAAGCTTGCCCTAAACCGACTATATCAAATAGTGGCTATTTTCCTATTTTTTTATAAATAATTATTACGAAATGCGGTTCAAGAAATAGAGCCCAAAAACTCAGAAACAATTAATGAGTTTAACGGCCGAGCTTTTGTTTTTTGAGTCTGGTCTGAGCGGTATACAGCTCCATCGATCTTCAGTTCAATTTGGTCAATAGCTTATTGTGTGGCATGCCACACACCAATTGCCACGGCAGAGCTACGCTCCTATCTGCTATCAATGTCAATGGCACAGGCAAACACAGCTAACAGAGACGTGCTGACTGTGCGAGTGTAGATGTGTGCGTGTGCTGTGTGTGTGTGTGTGTGTGTTTGTGTGTAACTTTGTGTATCTTTCAAATGTCATGCGCTGTTAGAGCCAGCAAATGGAAAACGATTCAATGGAGCCGCATTTGCAACCACAGCATCGGCAAGCAGCATTTGCTTATCTCGCCGAGCAGACGCCAAAGTGCGCTTCATTTGTGGCAACAACACAGCTCAAAGGATACTCAAAGGAAGCTCCACGAGCCACGAGATGGTCAATGTGCGGAGAAGGGGGAGTTGGTGCCAAATGGCAGGGATTTGCCATGCCAGCCCAGGCAGCTTGCCTGTCTGCCTCTCCTATTTATGTTTGCCGCTTATTTTGTCGAGCAAATATTTGCGCAACAAACACTGCGCGTGGGGCAGAATCCAGCAACTCAAAGGGGGAATCGAGCAATCGTAATCCTAACTGCCTCCTCTTTGAGAGGGGCGAATCAGCTGGAAATGAGATTAGTGCTGTTTGTTAAGTGTTATCGCCCATGTTAGCACTTGTCGATGACTGGATTGGATCTCTGTCAAACAATTGTTGCGTATACGCAACGCAGTCAGATTTAATAGGAACGAGGAGCGTATAATGCACCCTGGCATAAAATAAAACAAGACTTTTAGATTTTTTTTGCCAAAACAATTGTTGCGTATCCGCAAAGGTGTAATTTTAAATCTTTTAGAAAAGAGCTTGCAATTTAAAACTAAAAGAATACCACACTTTTAATTTATTTCTTATAAATTTATGCTCATGTTCTCAAGCTATGTAGTTGTTTCAGATATTGCAGGCATCGTATGCAGCGCATAATATAGCCCACCCTCATTAGAAAGGCTTGCCCCAATTCCACAATCCCAAAAATACCGTGTTCAATATTTTTTTTGTAGAACAAAATTCTTTAAAGCACCTTGAATATTAGAGACATTTTCCCAAAACTAGAAAAAAACCTTTAAAATAATCAGGTTAATTACTAAATTCAGTGAGCTGCTTTTTTCAGAGTGTAGCATAAAATAAAACAAAAGCTTTAATTTTTTTGGGTTACAGCACACTGAAGTCAATTTATGCTGCTGTTTGTTGTTCTGTCACATCATTGGGAGTTGCACATAAATACACAAATGCAGCATTCACACAGACAAGTTTAGCTGCGAACAAAGGCCGTGCAGAAAGTGGCGCGTAATTGTGCAAAACTCATAAACAACTGAGATAAATTTCAGAATACGCTATAATTTGAAAATAATGTTGGCACACAGTGCATAGTGAATAGTGCATGGTGCATACAGTGCGTGCCAACCGTATGCGTACGGGAAGTGCTGCTTTGCATGCCATAATTTGTGTCTCGTGTCTCGTGTGGCACAGGCCTTAGGGGCCTGCCACAAGCCCTGCAATATTATGAAAATATTTATTGCATGCAGAAACACAAATGCAACAAATGCCAACTAGGAGGTGTTCACATATTTTTTACTGCAAAATTTGTATTTGCTGTTGTTGTTCTTGTTCTTGTTATTGTTGTTGTAGTTGGCAATTCGCCTTAATTGTTTACACTAGTGCTTAATTAAATGTGTCAACTGAGTGTATGCTTAGCACTATGTGATTTACTCGATTGTTTTTCTATGTTAATTTCAAAAACGAAATGCAACTTTCAAAACAAGTCAAATTTAACAATTAGTATAATTTAGTAAAGCGTTTTGCGCGAAATTACTTATTTGCTTTTTGATCTATTGGCACTGATTTGTTGTTTGTCAAATGGTTTGTCATGCATCAAATTTTTGATCATTTTGCATTTAAATACCTCCAGAATTCTCGACAATATTTCTTTAAATTTAAATATCACTTTTTGTTTTTAATTATAACTTAATTTATTTTCTTCTTTTTGTATGTTTCTTTGTCGATGTTTTTCTTCGAAGTTCGTCGACATGAAATAATTAAACAATTAAATACACTCTGAATAATAAGGTAAGCCAAAAATAAGGCGAATTTCTAAAATTCAGTATGATTTTTATCTGAGTGTAGCTGCTGACTGTGGCTGGCTCTCCTGTGAATAAATGCGTATAAGTCGAGTGCACATAAATATCTGTGAGTCGTCGTTGCATGTGACATGCATTAATATTTGCCAATATTCACAATATCTGCATTACTCAATATGTGCATGTGTGTGTAAGTGTGTGTGTGTGTGTGTGTGTGTGTCCCTGAGCTGCATTGGCAAATGAAGTCACAATGCAAGCCAGCATCAAATTTATAACCTCTGTCAGCAGATGCCTAACAAATGCAGCATGCAAAAACAAAAGGATCACTGATGATGATGATGATAATGATGATGATAATGATGATGATGATGGTGATGACGATGACGATGATGATCATGACGATGATGACCAATGACAATGGCTAGTCAAATTTGTGGCAATAAATTTGAGCGAAAACGCACAAAATGCGTAACAATCAAAATGCCAAACAATCGTGTAAAACAAAGACTACGTGGAGCAATCGATTGGTTGCAAGTGTGGCATGAGATAAACTGCAGATAAAGTTGCATGAATGCATTGTGTCAGAGTATGTGTGTGTGACTGAGAGAGCTGTAAATAAGCAGCAGCATACTGAACTTAACCAACATAATGGACCGAAGAGAACTGAGTGCACTTCATATCAATATTATACTTCGGTAAGTTTTTGGGGCAGGTATTTGGCGCTGTGGCAAGCAAAATGCTTATTTATGGCACGTGTGTGCATTGTATGTGTGCGTTTGTGTGTGTGCAACTCATTGCAGTGGCACATAGCCACAACTAGACAACTAGCCAATACAAGACAGCGAGTGGCAAACCAACAACAAAGTATACACTCAAAAAAAATATTTTGGTACATTGCCCAAAAAAAAAAATAGAAAGTTTTCCATTTAATTTTTGTTCTGTTTATCAGAAATACTTTCCATTCTTAAATTCAAAAAGAAGAAAACCATAAATTTTAGAAATTCACTTTCTGAATAATTACCAAAATAATTATTTTAATTTGAATGATTACAAAAATATAAAGCAAGTTTTTTTCTGAGTGCAGTATACGGCTGGAGATACAGTTATCTGTACACTGGCCTCCATTTGCCGCTTCGTTTGTTGTTGGCTGCCGCATGTTCGTCTAATATATCCTTGGTGCCCCAAAAGATGCAAGATAGATAAATAGTAGGAGTGAGGAGACAGTGAGTTACTGTGAACGAGTGTGCCTCTGGTGCAGTGGTGTGCTGTGTGTGTGTGCATCGATTCAGTAATGTGCTCTTAGACTACCCACTAACCCCCTAATGAGAGTGCCCCAAAGCCCAAGTGCTCTTATTTATTACCTCTATTCGCTTACAAATATTTCTGCCTTTAAATAGATATTAATTCAGTGATGAGAATCATTTTGAAAGAGTTTAATTTCAAAAGTTGGCTAAACAAAGACAAATTAGTGTTGTACTTCTCCAATAAATCGAATATTTATTTTTCATGTATATAAATATAAAATTGAATTTTGCTATTGCCTCATAATCAGAATAAACAAACTAAACCCTTTTTCCCAATTTTATTTCTAATATTTGTCGCTTTTGAGATGCAAGTGCATTAATAAGGCGATGTCGGCTGACCAAGTGATTAAATAATTTTTAAGATTTTAAAACAAAGTTTAGGCTGAAATTATGAAATTAATTGCAAATTCTGTTGTCAAATATAGAATTAAAATTTTATTTTTTTTTAATTAAATGAATATTAGAAAACAACATTGTTACCTCATAATGCATACAAAGAACTACAAGTGAGGAGTGCATCCTTTTATCCCAATATTATTACGCATACAAGTGAATTGAAAAGCCGACAAAGACGGACCAATTTCAATTTGCATCAGAAAATGATTCACATTCGATGCGGGGCTTAGCTTAAGTGCATTTCAATAAATATAATGGAAATTATTTACTATTTACTTACCCCTCTCGTCCATGGTGCCAGTGGGTGCGGTGTGGGTGCGGTGGGTTATATCGCTACCGGCGACTAGGTCGCCTAGATATACTGTTTGGTGCAGGTTGGTGCCAGTGCTGAATGGAGTTGCAAGTGTTTTGGAAATTTGCAAGATTACTTAAGTGCATCATAGAGTTAGTATATGGAAAGAGAGTGTGTTTCGCAGTAAGCTAATTAGCTCAGTAATGTGCTTAAATATCAAAAGTCAAATGTGCAAACGGTGATTGGGTGCTTTGGTGCTTTGGCGTTGGTGCATTTGTGCAAATTGAAATGTTTGCTGTGCTAACTCAAAGGAAAATGGCTTTAGGTTGGCGCAAATCGGCTTAAAGCATTAACAACATTTACAGGGCAGATACAGGTAGAAAGCGAGAGCGAGAGAGAGAGAGATGAGAGAGTTTGGACATCATCAAAAGTTGATGAAGCATCCAGAGTTGGTTTGGCTTTTCACTTCCGCTCCTAAATGACAATCGGCCCAAGCCGCTGGCATTATAAATAAATAAATAAAAACCACAGGGGATACTCAAGCCAGGATCATGTATACATACATATATGTAGATATGTAGATGTGGGGACAAAGTGCATGGTCCCTAAAATCTGTTTATGCTCATTGCGGACACCATTTGAATATTCATTAAGATGGCCGGCATCCTGGAGTCGATTAAGTATTTAAATGTTCTACAAATGCCAAGGGATCTGGGCAATAGCTCAATTTGCCTGTTTCTGTTGTTGTTTGTTGTTTGTTATTATTCATTAGTTAGCTGGCTGCTGTTGCTGCTGCTGCTGCTGTTAACCGGAAATTGTGGTATACCCAAGTGAGTCAATTATTTTAAAAGCTTTGCTGCACAAAGTTTACAGCTGCAGCTGCTGAAGTTGCCGTTGCTGTGGTTAAAAGCGTATTTGGTTGAGTTAATTGAAGGGATTGAATGCCAGACTTGCGTGGGCAGCGCTATATCTTTGGTCAGGCAATCCATACACTCAGAAAAAAATCGAACCGAATTTTAGAAAATCTCTCTGACATCTAGAAAGTTTTGCTTGTTTTCTTAAAAGTACACTTTCTAAAATTTAGTAATTAAATTAAATGAAATTAGCTCTCTTGATTGTTCAAATTAGCGAATTTATACATTTAATTGTTAATTTAATTTAAGAAATTCAGTGCGATTTTTTGCGAGTGTAGCTCTTTGGTCAGTCTGAACAGAAAGTTGCCGGCCTAAGGATGCCAACTTGGACTTGGACTCGGCGAGGGCCGAGTCAAATGCGATTGCATACTTAGGTGAATTGGAGGTGCGAGTTGTCGTTGTTGTTCCCGCAGTGGTCGATGGCTCCACACCATGCGAGTAGTAGGTGTGCGTGTGTGGGTGCGTGTGTGTGTGCTGATTTTGAGCTGGACCCGCATCGACCACAACAACAACATCAGCCACATCTGCTGCTGCTTGCTGCTGCTTCTTGTGGCCGTGGTGCAACGAGGTGGGCACCTCGACAATTACATCATCATCATCCTCAGAGGTGTGCGGACTGTGCGAGGCGAGCACCAAAGGATTGTTAATGCCCCACGATGGGGGATGCAAATAATGTGGATAGTTTGAATAAATTTCCGCCCTTATGCGATCATCATAGTCATCGTCATCCGTATCCTCATCATCATCATCATCATCATCTTCCTGTTCCGCCTCCTCCTGCTCCTGTTCCTCCTCCCGATGCAATCTGTGCTCATTGTTGGGCTCATCATGGTACTGGTACTCGATGTTGTTGGACAGCAGCTCGGTGCCATTGAAAGGATGCTGCCCGGTGCGGTGTCCTGCGTGCTTTTGTTTCTGTTTGCGCCTTGATTTCAGCTTCGTTTTTGGCTTTGGCTTCAGTTTGGGCAAACCGTTGGGAAAAAATATTATTCTATCTGCAAAGAGCCAAGAGTGGGTGGGGGGCAGGGGGAAATAGTGGGTGGGGTGCCATGCGTGATGTGCATATAAAAAGTTTAGTGCCACAAAAAGGTGCAACATTTCATAGAGTATAGTTTGGTGTTTGTTTGCGTGAATCTGTGTGAGTGGTGCAAGTGATGCGCTTATTTAATTAGTGCTATTAGTGCCCTAAGGTGCATTTAATCCGACGAGGCGAGGGTGCGAGGGGTCTCTGAGAGAGGTCCATGGTGCGAGGGGTTGAGCGTGATAGGTGTCTACGGTGCTGGGGGTTTGAGGGGTGCGAAGGGTTGCGGGTGTGGGGCGTTAAACGGCCTGGACTGGGAGTGGTTGGTTGTGCAACGGATACATAGTGCAAGGGGTTGAGGGTGCGAGGGGTCGATGGTGTGAGGTGCAGTTTAAACAGCGCCAGCTGAATTTGTATAGGAATTAACCCAGGCATTAAGTTTAGTTGAGCTCGAGGTTAGTTTTCGGTTTAGTTTGTGAAATGTGAGATAATGGAAATTAATTTTAATTTTTTTGTTTTTTTTTTTTGGTTTAGCGTGGTAAAGCAACGACGTTAATTTGCTAATATAGTAGTATTAGTGGAGGAGATAGTCAGGTGTAACCTATGCAAGCAGCCCCGCTAAACCTGCCCTAAGTCATAGAAAAACAAATATAACTAAATAAATAAATAAATAAATATATATGTGGGTACAGAGAACGAGAGCGAGAGAGACAGAGAGAGAGAGCGAGAGTTAGTTAGTAAGTACAGCAAACTAAAGTAAGACATACAGTTTAGCATTTTTGGACAGCATAGTAATGGTTCTAGGGGTGTTCGTAATTTATTTATTTATTTATTATCGGGTGCAGTTCAATCAAATATTAATATCGATATCGTATAAAGCACAATAACATAACCAGTTGGCGTGTGGCATATCAACAATATTCAATGGGCTTGGTTTGGATTTGGTGAATGGTTCAGTTAAACTCTTACTTCTATTTATGTATTATCAAATACGATTGTACTTTTGATATGTTGGATGTTGTGTGTGTGAGATAGAGAGAGATATATATATGTATAGAGAGAGAGAGAGAGAGAGAGAGAGAGAGTTACAGATAGAGGCGAGAGCGAGAGATAGAGATAGAGCGGTGACAGTAAACACGGCAGCTTGTTGGATATACATTGATTTAAGTTGTTGTACGTATACGTGATATTTTACGATATTACTGAGCATTGCTAATACGTATTGTCTATCCATATATATATATATTATATATTATTCATGTACTTGATATAGGCATATTTTTCTAATTAAAGTTGCTTACTGATCGCATATCACGCAAATGTGGGTTTCATTTTCGACTAATTTGTTTTGTATAATTATTATTTTTTTTTGGTTTTGATGCAAAAGCGTGCGATTTTTAGTTTCAGGTTTTTTGTTTTAAGTTTACTTAAATTATTGGGCAAGTTTCAGTTTTGAGCGGTTTAAAGTACCAGAAAAGATTTTAAAAAAAGAAACGAAAAGAAAAACAGAATTGAAATGGAAATAAAAAGTAGACAGAACTGAAGCGAAATTCACTCGTGGTGAAGAAACAACTGAAATTAGTTAATTAGATAGGTACTCAGTAATTGTTATAATAAATAGCTTTCAATACATTAGATATCAAAACAAAATCCGCAAATTTTATTTCAGACAAAGTATCTGTGTTTTTCTTGTTGCTGTTGTAGTTGTAATTGTAGTTGTTGTTGTTGTTGTAGATGTTTGCTCTATTGTAGCTGTGTAACTTACCCACACACGGATTGTGATTAACAATATTAAAGATACGATCACAGCGCTTTTTCATATGGTTATTTGGACAGATGCAGCCAAACATGGGCGACAAGCGTAAATTGGTCCAGGCATCATGACAGGCATCCCTAAAAATGGAAAAGTTTTGCATTCAGTACAAAAGTTGTTTACTCCAAAAAGCCACAACTAATTGAATTCATATTAAGCCAAAGCACCCCCAAACTAAACCTAAGCTCGAACCCCACCCCACCCCGGACCAGAACCCGAACCCGACTTCCGCAGCAAACTTTAAAATTGGCAATTGCATCAAAAATGCATACATGCGGCAGTTCAATTAATATTTTATCGCATACGTGGCACCAGCTGCCGGGTGGTGCGGTGGTTGTTGGGCGGCTTTTAGTGGTGGGGTGGCAGTAGTCACCCCTTTGAAAGTTTAGACGGCGCCAGTGAAACTTTAAGCCAGGCCCAAGACGGCGCGCAGGCTACCGCAGAAAGTCATTTCGAGTTATTAAAACATTCACAACGTTTGTATTCGAGGAGGGTATTGAGCCAGGACAGGCACAGGCCAGAACAGGCCCCAAAATCATGTGGCGTTCACTCAAAAAAACCAATAACTTTTAAGTATATTTTGAATATAGGTTTTGTTTGGCAATTGCAAATTCTTATCTTTGGAAAGCCACAACTTTCAATTTGATAAATTAAATTTCTAAATATTAAGTTGAGGAAGAAATGCAACTTTTAAATATTACGTTCAGTTCCATCTTTTTGCTGAGTGTACAAATATGGGAAAGCTCGAAGGCAGGAAGCAGCCAAAGCTCAACGAGCAGGAAATTTCATTTCGCTGCTGTTACTTCAAGTTTGGCGCCGAGTTGCGTGTATGAGCTTGTTTTGCCAATAGAATCGAATATCGAAATTAAATGTTGCCTTTGCCGTTGCCGTTTCGAAGTTTTTATGGCAACAAGCAAGGATATACTCAAGTAGACTAAAGCAGACTCAAGCAGACTGAAGCAGTCTCAAGCAACAAAATCAATTTTCTCATTAAGCCAAACAGTTTAATTGAATACTTTCTTAACCGATTTCATAGACAGCTTTCTTGCACTTTTTGCTCCGTTGTTCCAATTAGCGTTTGCCAATTTTCCAACCTGCTGGCTCGACTCCTTGCCGTCTCGTAATTCCCTATAAATTATTATGAATTATTGATTATAATTTCATATGAGTGAGAAAAAGACCATCTTTCAGTGGTTGGTGGTTTTTGTCTTTTTTATACTTTATCTGCATTATTAGCTTCCTTCTCTAACTTTACACTACTTTCTTATACGTTTCTGTTATTATTTATAGCAGCATTTACTATACTATAATAACGAAGGTATATAGTATATTGAGTTTGTGCAATGTCCGCCATGCTGTCTGTCCGTCTGTCTGTCCGTCTGTTCGTCTGTATGAACGCGCGTTTCTCCGACGCCCTTACAAATAGAGACTTGAAACTTGAAACATATACTTGAAATTATCCTCAAAAGTTAAAATGTCAAGATTTTGGTCCTACGTCCACTAGGGAGCTAGAAAATCGATAAAATCAGTTTATTGCTTTTGAAAATGCGTTGAGTTTTGACGAAGTTATGGCATTTTGAAGGTTCAACCTATGCCCATATTCCGATTTTCGGACAATAATTTTGACTTATGTTCCGACCCAAAATCACGTTTTAAACTTTAAATGTACGATTGATCCAGAGGCCAAACTATGATTAAAACGCCCTTGCTTTTGAAAATCCGTTGAGTTTTGACGAAGTTATGGCATTTTGAAAGTTCGACCTATGCCCATATTCCGATTTTCGGACTATAATTTTGACTTATGTTCCGACCCAAAATCACGTTTTCAACTTTAAATGTACGATTGTTCTAAAGGCCCAACTATGATTAAAACGCTCTTGCTTTTGAAAATGCGTTGAGTTTTGACGAAGTTATGGCATTTTGAAGGTTCGACCTATGCCCATATGCCGATTTTCGGACAATAATTTTTACTTCTGTTCCGACCCAAAATCACGTTTTAAACTTTAAATGTACGATTGATCTTGATGCAAAACTTTGATTAAAAAGCCCTTGCTTTTGAAAATGCGTTGAGTTTTCACGAAGTTATGGCATTTTGAAGGTTCGACCTATCCCCATATTCCGATTTTCGGACTATAATTTTGACTTATGTTCCAACCCAAAATCACGTTTTCAACTTTAAATGTACGATTGATCTAGAGGCCAAACCATGATTAAAACGCCCTTGCTTTTGAAAATGCGTTGAGTTTTGACGAAGTTATGGCATTTTGAAAGTTCGACCTATGCCCATATTCAGATTTTCGGACTATAATTTTGACTTATGTTCCGACCCAAAATCACGTTTTAAACTTTAAATGTACGATTGATCCAGAGGCCAAACTATGATTAAAACGTTCTTGCTTTTGAAAATCCGTTGAGTTTTGACGAAGTTATGGCATTTTGAAGGTTCGACCTATGCCCATATGCCGATTTTCGGACAATAATTTTGGCTTATGTTCCAACCCAAAATCACGTTTTCAACTTTAAATGTACGATTAATCTAGAGGCCAAACCATGATTAAAACGCCATTGCTTTTGAAAATGCGTTGAGCTTTGACGAAGTTATGGCATATTGAAAGTTCGACCTATGCCCATATTCCGATTTTCGGACTATAATTTTGGCTTATGTTCCAACCCAAAATCACGTTTTCAACTTTAAATGTACGATTAATCTAGAGGCCAAACCATGATTAAAACGCCATTGCTTTTGAAAATGCGTTGAGTTTTGACGAAGTTATGGCATTTTGAAGGTTCGACCTATGCCCATATGCCGATTTTCGGACAATAATTTTTACTTCTGTTCCGACCCAAAATCACGTTTTAAACTTTAAATGTACGATTGATCTTGATGCAAAACTTTGATTAAAACGCCCTTGCTTTTGAAAATGCGTTGAGTTTTCACGAAGTTATGGCATTTTGAAGGTTCGACCTATGCCCATATTCCGATTTTCGGACTATAATTTTGACTTATGTTCCAACCCAAAATCACGTTTTCAACTTTAAATGTACTATTGATCTAGAGGCCAAACCATGATTAAAACGCCCTTGCTTTTGAAAATGCGTTGAGTTTTCACGAAGTTATGGCATTTTGAAGGTTCGACCTATGCCCATATTCAGATTTTCGGACTATAATTTTGACTTATGTTCCAACCCAAAATCACGTTTTCAACTTTAAATGTACGATTGTTCTAAAGGCCCAACTATGATTAAAACGCCCTTGCTTTTGAAAATGCGTTGAGTTTTGACGAAGTTATGACATTTTGAAGGTTCGACCTATGCCCTAATGCCGATTTTCGGACTATAGTTTTGACCTTGTTTCTTAACCACGGCCACTCCCGTCCCCAAAATCTCGAAAAGCTCTTCCGTAATTTAAGAGTTACAGTTGCTAAACTTCGAAGAAGGGTTGCTATCTTATATCTACATCAATCTGTAAGGCAATCTTGGAAAGTATTTATTGGCTGCACACAAATTATGGTATCATAGGATTTCGCTGTCGGTTACGTTTGACTGCTACGTTCTGTCTTGTTTTAATCTCCTGACTTGAATAGAAAATGCATATTTCTTAGTGTGCATTTAATTTTTATTGCATAGCTTGTATCGATTTTACTTTTATTTTAATTTATTTATTCACCTGTTTTCCATTTTGCATTTATTGTCGCGCACCTTGCAGTGCGTCTTGAAATCCTCGAAGAGCTTCAAGCACTTGCGCTCCTGTTGGCAAACGGAGAGAGCATGGTTGCAAGTGGGTAGAGCATCAATGGGATACGGATCCTTTTCAGCTGAAGGAATAAGACAAGAGTTCATTTTTGCAATTAGAAAGGCTATAAGATACACAAAACTCAACTACCGTCTTACAAACGTGCACTCCACTTACCTTTTTTGAGCACAAATCCGCACGGATGGTCGAACAGAAAATCCCGAAAATGATTGCAGTCGGGATCCATGCCGGGCTCCTTGCACAGGCATGTGGGGCGGAAGAACTGAAACGCCTGCAAAGTGCGGAGTGCGGCTTGGCATTTTGTCACCGTCACCGTGCTGCAGGACACTGCAAGGACAATAAAGGAGACGGAAACACAAATAAGTTTACACACTCATAACATTTTCATAACCGTTGGTTGGTTACAGTATAATTCCAAGAGACAATTTCCAAAATTTAATTTTATAAAAATTAGCGTTTTATTATTAAACATTAATATTTGCAGACTTCACATAGCTTATAAATTCATATAAATAAAAGAATTGATTCATATTTTTGGCATTGTCGAAAAAGCTAGCTTATATAAATATTAGAAATAGTTTTCTGATATATAAAACTTATTTCTAAATGGTAGAAAGGCTTTACATTTATTAGGGCGATTTTTTTGCTGAGTGTAGTTAAAGACATTTATGTTTAATGATCTATAAATGGCAGCAACGCTTAAACTTTGACATTTCTCTGGACGTGCTCGCTGTCCAATTTTGGAATCGCTGCTCACATCGATTACCCCGAGTTGTAGCCAGTTGACAGTTGTTATAAATGGCAGCCAGGCAGCCAGGCCAGAACAAACAACGAACGGACCACTACAAACCAAACACATGTCATAATACTCAGCAACAACAACAACAACAATAATAACAGCACCAACAGTTGCTGCAACAATATGAATAATTGAGTATACAACAAAACGGTCGATTTAAGCGGCCAGTGAAGCGGGGCAGCCAGCGAGAGAGGGAGAGTGAGAGAGAGAGAGAGAGAGAGGTAGAGAGATCCGATAATATTTTATAACATAATAAATTATGTTTCATATATGACAGCTTATTCGAGCATATGACAACTACTACTACTACTACGCACACACACATACACACGCACACACTCGTTGAGTATGAATGGGACTTGGGAGAGACAAACAAAAGGCCAGCAAGCATCTGCTGGCCATCCATTGTCCTTCTAGCCATAAAACATAAGCCCTACTAATAAACTCGACTATGGCCACACTTCATACACACACAAAAACCCACACACACACAGCACATACACTCAACAACATTCACCAAATTGTACTCAAAAATATTTACTTTTTCCAGTAATTTTTAAGACCTAAATCGATAATCCAAAATATTTTTTTTATTACTAACAAATAAAATATTTTAATTTTTAGTAAGTGTGAAATGCTTGTATATGTGAAATCTAAAAATATAAATGTTAAATAACAATTCTTTAATATACATATACATACAAACAATACCCTGTAAATTGGACATATTATTTAAAAATTTTAAAAAAATCCACCTTGAAATTTAGAAAATGCTTGATTTAAGAAGTTACTAGCATAAATTGTAGAAATTGACTTACTTGATCGACATTTTTGCTGAGTGTACAAAAAACCAGCGACACGAAACTGTCGCTCGGCATAAGCCGTAAAATCGCCAAAAAGCAAAGCAACGTCCAACGTCCAACGTTCAAAGGACAATGGGCCAATATGGTCAGCATATATGAGCTGAATGCCCCATTGAGCATGTCACTCATACGACCCGTTGGGCGCCCCACACGATCCCGGACATGATTATTTGCTACTCGAACATTAAGCTGTGGGGCGGGTCATTTGAACTACGCAACAAGTGACACTTTTCGCAGGCATTAATCATATTTATGACATGCTGCGACATTTGCAACACTTGCTTGCCACAATTAGAAGCAGCTTGCAACAGCAACAGCAGCGTATAAATGACACACAACTTTTGATTTGGCCTTCTCAACAGAGTCCAATATATAATTTTATTTTAAGCACTTGTTTTTCTTGTTCTGTGTTGCACCGTTTTTACCGATGTGGGGGAGTCATAAAAGGAGTCGAGTGGTTTTTATGCTTCGACGCCATCATCGACTGACGCCATTTGCAGTAACTGTTAACCTCGCATTGTTTTTGACGTCCTTTATATTTTTTTTTTCTTTTTTTTCACTTTTTTTTAGTGCTAACGTTAAGTCCTCAATTCCTTTTTATACGAAACGCGTTTCCGGTAGTTGAGTTGGTCGCTGAATTGGTTCAACGATTTCTTTGTTGCTGCTAACATGGCCAAAAAACAAAAAGTAGGTGTATTTGTGTGTTTACCAGACGACCTTTTCGCTCGATTTTTATTTGATTTCAGTTTGTTATTGGTTTTCGTTCTGGCATTCTATTGATAGCCCCAGTTATTGCCATAAATTTTGAGCACTAGCTGAAATTTATGTGGCATTTATTTAGTTTGCCATCAAGCGAAAAGCTCAATTGAGTCGTGTTCACGTCCACGTTTGGGCAAAAAGAAAAGATTATATATAAATATAAATATATATATATATATATGTATATATATATACATATATATGATACATTTTATTTGCACAGCTCAAGCATGCAATTAATTAAATTAAGTAAGCTTTTGTCTTCTCCGCTTTGTGTATCACGTAAATTGCAATGCTGGTCGATGGCCGATCGGGAAATTTCCACCCGATGCAACTCGTGTCCTTTGTCATATTAAACGGGCATGCCTCAAGTGCAAGGTGTACACTCAGAAAATAAACAGCACTGATTTTTTTAAAAATTGTCTTTAAATTTAAAACTCTTTCTTGCTTTTAGAAATAATTTATAAGTATAGAAAACAATTTTTCTTTAATTTAAATTGGTTAACCCTAAGTTGACGATCCCAAAAAAGTTATTTATTAATTAAAAATTAAGTTATTTGAATTTATAAGCGATTTAAAATGTGTTTATAAAGTTGCAAAAATAAAAAAGCACCATTCACAAAATAAAAAATTTCAGCGTTGACTTTCTTAAATTTTTAAGATTAAGGAACCTATAAATACTTTTTAAAAGTCGAAGAAGACTCTACAAAAGTAGGAAAAAAACATAATTCAGCATATTTAAATTTTAGAATTAAATTATCAAATTTTATGAAAACTAAGAACATTAACGGAAAAATATTAGAACTAATATTCAAACGTGCACTTATAATAATGAAAATCATAAAATAAATAAATGATTTCTAAAGAACTCGTAAGCGGAGCTATCATTATTTTCGCTAATTTTTTGCACTTTCACTTGAAATGAAAAAAATATAAAAATATATTTAATATTCGAATAAATTATTGGAGTGGCGCAATTATCTTTTCTTTCTGAGTGCACTAGAGGTATGCTGTGTGTCTGCTTGGGGGTGTGTGTGTGCGTTTGTGGTTGGTTGCCTCATGTGCAGTTGGATGCTTGTTGATTTCATTGAACCATCGGCAAATGCACAAAGTGAACAGAAAAACACAAATATGCGAGCGCAGGCCACACGTGGCAAAGGAGGACTCAAGCTGCAGTTGCAGTTGCAAGCAGGGCCTGCATCACATCGCTTGCCTCTCAAAATATTTATCAACGACACACAAAGAGGAGATGGGGGCAAGTGTGTACTTTTAAAGGATTCGATATGGTCATGTTGCCGCATAAGAGCATAAGAACAGAAAATGCTGCATAAAATGCAATTATCATAAATATTCTGGCCGCCTTGGAGCGTGTTGGCTTAAAGTGTGTGTCTCTTTCTACTCTTTTGCTTTTCTTTCACGTGTGCAATATATGTACATATTTTGAGGACATTTAAAGGACAATAAGACAGCCATTAAACTGCCATGCCCCTCACTCCACTCTGCCCCTGCCTCCAGTCAGCAAGAAGCAAAAAGTAATTTCAGTTTTTAAATGAAAAAGTTGAAAGTGCGTTTTACGTTTATTTTGGTGACGCCAGCCGCCATTTTGTGAGCTCCCTGCACACACACACACACACACAAACACGCATACCAACACACACACACACACACACAGGGATTTCTCGTATGAGAAACATTTGCCATAAAAACAATTGCCAAGCGATATTTGTTTGCTCTTGTTTCAGCCGGGAATTAGATGTGTTCGTCCAGCGATTGTAATCGTTATGTTTTATTATCCTGTATTCACAGTTGAATTGCAATTGGCTATTGGATATTGCCCTTCTGGCATTTGCCATTTGCCATTCGCCATTTAGACAAACATACACTCAACAAACAAAAGTCAATTTATTAATGTGCAACTACATTTTTTAAAGTCATGATTTTTCTTTTCTTAATTCTGAGCCATATTTTGTTACATTTCGAAAATATTTATGTAGATTTCCAAAAATTTAGGTATAATTTGAGACGAATGTGGAATCTGCTACTCGATGATGCCCAGTGTGCGTGCCTTGCTGCGGAAGTCTGTGCGTTGCACGTACGCTCCGCTCATGGTGCGTCGCCCGGTGTAGGCGTGGCGCCCATGCAGCACGCGCCAGTTGTCAAAGACGACTATGCTGCCCGGCCGCAGCTTGAGGCGCCACTGCTGCTGCTCAGCACGCACCAGTTGCAACAGTTGGCGCAGACTCGCATAGAAACTGGCCATATCGGATTGGGGCAACGTATTGAATGTGGCTCTATCATAGATATTGAGACGCAGCTGAAGCAGTTCACCAGTAAGGGGATCGATGCGAATAATTGGCGCCGTATGACGATGATGTTCACCCGGCTCAACATACTCAGCAGGGACTTGGACACGGCAGAGCAGCTCATAAGCCTCAGGATGGAGGCGCTTCAGTTCATTTACCACATGCAGACCATCCACAAAGAAATTCTCGCCGCCGGTGCCATCAGCGGAGTGTTCGATGCAGTGCAGCGCCTGCAAGCCGGCTGCATCACAGAAATACGTGTTATCTGTGTGGGATCCCAGGTAGAGCTGGGTATACGCCGTATCCGCATGATCCGGCTGATCGGAGAATGTCCACAGTTCGCCAAAGAAGGTCTTCATCAGCGGAAAGCAACGACGCAAAGCTAACTCGGTTGCGGTTGGAGTTGGAGTCACTCCATCGATGAAGACTATGCCATAGTGCACCAGAGATGCAATCAGCTGCTTCACCTGCTCATCTTCGGAGATTAAATCAGAGAAAGGAAAACGCAACTGTTTCTCATGTTGCAGCACAATTTCACGATTCCAGGCTGTCAATTTGGACTTTGCTCGGACTTTGCTTATCAGCTGATCCAACTGCGAGACATTTATAAAACTCCAGTCGTAGTTTGAATGATGTCCATCGCTCCCTAATTGGGTATGGTTTGTAAATATATTTTATAAACATATATTTTCTATATTTTTACTTACATTCAACGACAAGCTGCTCATCTGTTTCCCAGTTTTTTTTAACCGCATGAACATCCGCTGGTATCTCCAAGAGATCGTATCTTCGCTGCTTGGTCTCCATGTTGAGGCATTCCCCGCAGCGGCAATGATCCCTCAGCCAGAACTCATTTACCTCCAGGCTTTTGCCTGTCTTGCTATGCTTTAAGTGCAACATTTCTGGTGTGTTTTGTGGACTAATCTCAGGCGAAGTGAGCAGCTCAACTGAAGGCGAGGCTGCTTATCGCGTCTATACCTCATCGCATGTTCTTATCACTAAAGAGCAATAATGGGAACAGTTTGTGGCACATTTTTATTTACTTCTATAATCAAATGCTCAGAGCGGCTCTGAGATGAGACTGCACTCAGAGAAACATATCAATAAGTATTTTAAATTCGGCAAAGGTAACTCGCCTCATTCTTTAGAAAGTATTTTTCTAAAAATCTTTTCGACAGTTTATATCAATAAGAAAAAAAGATTCCTTTTCATTATGCAACTCTAAGAGTGGCTTTTTTTATTGCTTATATAATTAATAAACATTGGTATTTCAAGATTTCACAGATTCAAATATTTTAAATAGTTGAGATAGTAAATTTCGTTACTTGTTTCTCAATTTTAGAAAGGTTTATTTATGTAAGATAATGGATTGTATTTTAATCTTATCTATTATGAAATATTTATCATTAACATCTGAACAGTCCAACTTAAAGAGCGCTTATATAAGGGCTGTCTGTATTCAACTATATTATTATTAGAATAAGAGATATATTGCGATTTAGCTACAAATTATTTTATTATATTTTGATATTATTTTAAAATATATGTATAAGTTTGATGTTGTGGATAGTCGATTAATGGCGAAATATTACTGCAACCATTTTGTTTTGTCATCAGATTGGGCTCAAAGATCTTCATTAACATTAAAAAAATATACATTTTTTGCTGAAGATTAAAAAAAGTATCACGCATTTGCGAAACCATTTTATTACTTGAATTTGTGTATTCATAAATATATATATGTATTTAAAATAATAGCCAATTACTACAAATCTCTAATATCGATATTTTTACAAACCTTATGAAAATATTTCGAATCAAAACTACAATTTTCAGACTTCATCACAGTAGCACCCGAAATAAATACATAAATTGAGTTTTCAGATTTCTGTTCACCGACTGCGCTAAACCCGTTTGAAAAACCGAAATTCTAAAAAAATACGTAAAGGTGAGCAGCAAAAGTAAAACAATTGATAATCTTCGTCAATACAAATTCAGATACAACAAGAGTAAGATGAATCCAGCAACGACATCCTGGGCCGATGAGGTGAACGCCGACTACGTGGATGGATTGCCGCCATCCAAGGAGGTCGTTGATGGAGATTACAAGCACGTCACTCAATACAAATTCAACGATGAGGGAAAAAAGATCAAAGTGGTGCGCAGTTTCAAGGTGGAGAAGAAGATCGTATCCAGGGCGGTGGCCAAGCGACGCACTTGGATTAAGTTCGGAGATTCCCGTCAGGATACGCCCGGTCCCAATTCCTACACGACAAAAGTTGCCGATGACATTTTAATGAATTACATTGGCTCCAAGGACTCTGAGAATGCCCAAGATCCTTTAGATGGGAGTAAGCCGATCGCCAAGTGTCGGATATGCAATGGAGATCATTGGTCTGTCAAGTGCCCCTACAAAGGCACATCCATGGACATTGAAAGCAAAGCAATTGCAGCTGCCACAGCTGCCGTTGGCGACACCAATAAAACTGGTAAATATGTGCCACCATTTCTCAAGGATGGCGCCAAGGGACGCGAGCGTGATGACTCCTGTGCTGTGCGCATTTCCAACTTATCCGAGTCCATGACCGAGGAAGATCTCGAGGAGTTGGTCAAGAAAATTGGCCCCGTTACCAAAATGTATTTGGCACGGGAGAAGAATTCGGGTATGTGCAAGGGATTCGCCTATGTTCATTTCAAGTATCGCAAGGATGCCGCCGAGGCCATTGATGTGCTCAACGGACATGGCTACGATCATTTAATACTCAGCGTTGAATGGTCCAAGCCGCAGAATTAAGGAAAATATTAAAAAAGGCAGTTAAAAACCGCCAAAAGCAAAATAAAACAAGAGAGAACGTTAAAAATACCCTGGTACCAATAAGTAATACCAGTTGATAACAGGTGCCACAGAATAGGGTGGGTGGACGTGGCCATCCAATCTGTTTATGTTTGATGACTATTTCTATTTTATTTTTGCATCAATCTCTAAAAGGAGTTGCCAATAAATTACTTTTAAAATTTGGAGACTCTGGCTTACAAATTAAATCGGTTATCATCGATTTTCTAGCCTCCTACTATGAGTAGTACTCAAATTTTGTCACTTTTTCTGAATGTTTGACACAGAGCCAATGCGCTCACTTGTGCCTTCGTCAACAGAGTATAAAAACACTTTTCATCCAATGTTGAGGCAGCAAAAAAAAAAAACAACAAAAAACAGCTGAGAACAAACTAAAATCCAACTACAAAGTTTCAAGTAAATCGGTTAATGCCAGGTTCTTAAATGCGAATTTTTTACACGTGACAGCACAAAAGAAATTCCCACACACACACACACACAATCTCACCTACACTTAAAAAAAAGCAGACGAGAAGAAAAAATGGAAAGCTAGACATTGGCTGACTTGAGCATTAATAATTAAATTGTAGAGCAGAGAAGAGAGAGTCTTATGCACGGACACACAAGACCCCCGACTGACTGAGAACCTGCCCCAATGCCACGATACCCACCCCACGCCCTCATCCCCGCCCCCTTCTGAAGCCCTTAACCTCAATAGTGTGGGGAGGGAATAGTGCATGGCAAACTGAACTTAAACACACATTTGAATGGCTCAGCTCGGCTCGGCTCGGTTTGAGGATGGGGGGTTGGGGGTGGATTGGAGGCGGATCAAAGTGAAACCCACATACATAAGAAAAGTATACCTGCAGCTACAAGCCTTGTTTATTGTGCTTGTTGTGCGGTGCGGGGAGAGCGGTGTTCGACAAAAGCAAAGTCTCAAACAAATTACTGAATAATTTATAAATTAACTTTTTCTTTGGTTCGCTTTTGTGCGCGACGACAATGCTGGCAATAAGAATGGGGATGTGGGAATCCAGATTACCACTTGCTTGTGTTTCTTTTGTACATACCCTGTAATCACTGAAAATTGGTATAACTTGAAGACGTATAAATACACATATATTAGCAAGAAAAACTTCCAAAAAGTATTCTATATAAAAAAAAATAATTAAATAAAATCGAAAGTTATAGGAACTTAAAATCTACTTAAAATGTGATTGTAAAGATACAAGGAAAAAACCATCATATTATTGATCTACTGAACAAATGGTAATGGAATATACATATATTTATATTTTAATTTTAATTTATATATTTACTTATATATTTATTATCTAATTATATTTACTTATTTTTATATTGATAGCAACTCTATCTGCAGACGCATTCAGCTGAATACTTGATATATATTCGTCGAGCTCACTCGACTACAGTATTCTTGCTTGTTCTTTTTTTACATCCCACTATATGGGACTGTGTATGTGTTTGCTTAGTGGTGCGAGTGGCACGCACATTCACCCACCGCACCACCATCAGCAACCACAATGGCAGTTGGCCAGTCGCCTGAGTCGGCTGGGTCAGCTCTCAGGGGCATTTGAATATTCAAATGGCGTTTCATTTCTGTTGTTGTTGTTGCTGTAGCTGTTCATTTTGTTATTGTTGTTATTGTTGTTGTTATGCTGCGCTTTAAGCATATGACCGTTATTTAATGTTTTATAGCACGCGGGCGCACACAAAAAAATTGTTAAAATAATTACACAGTTGTCGGCACAACACACGGTCTTCCACGGCCAACGGGCAAATAACAACCACGAAAAGCACCAAATACACATAGAAAAAAAATGTACTTACATTTTAGAAAGTCGACAAACTTTGTGCGACAAAAGACAGAAAATTTTGAAAATCGAAGCACTTGCATTTCTTAATTTCAGTGTGGATTTTTCTAATATTAGCAAAAAAATTCTCAAATTTTCATAGCATACAAAATATATATTATTTAATCCAAGGTTTTTACTAAGAATCACGGCTTGCATTTCTTCTTTAGAGAAACCCTTTCCTTAACTTACGAAAATACTTCTGAATTGTCAATGTGCTTTTTTTTTTTTTAAAGTTACTCCTAAATTTCAAGGCGAAATTTTTTCTGAGTGCAGCAACTGAATAAAATAAATTCTCAGATGGCCCCTAAACTGCGCCTGAGGAGCGGCTTGGCTTACAAGCCAAATGCTTCCACTACCAAAATACGTGGCTTACGTACATTTGTACATTTATTTATTCCGCTCGCAGACCAATCAAATTATTGGCAAAAGTTGAAAAGGGAACACAGCGTTCACCACTTAATTCACTGAGTACATAAACATACCTGGTATGGGTCCACAGACACGGGGTATAATTTCCAAAATTGCCGAACATGAGGGATCCTCGAAGCACAATTGACGCGCCAAAATGCAATTCAAAATGGCAACGACGCCTTTGATTGTCGAACCTGCAAAATCAAGAGATCAAATATATATTTTTATATTATGTTATGCATTTATAGTACTATTATATCTACGAGCACATATACATGTCAATCGACTAGACCAAATTCCTTTCAAAACATTTATTGTGAGAGTGGAATTATGTATAAATTTGTAAGATTCACTATGATCTGAACCACTTTGGACTCCAACACCATAAAATGCTAGAGACCATAGCATAATATTAGCTCTAAGCTTACATAGTTCCAGTTTATCCAATAATACAAATATGTAATATAATCCATTAAAATTAAACTATAAAATTATTTATAAATTTTATTTAAAACACCCCAAAATGAATATTGGGTTTGGCAACAAACATACTATTAGTGATTTTACCCAGATCCAGTTTGCCTAATAATAATGACATATATATTTATAAATATATAAGTATATATGTTTATCTTTGCTTGCAATGTCATTCCGTCTGAAAATAGAGCTACACCCGGTTAAATATTCTCAATTGAATTATTTATATGGGATCATGGAATTGAGTCCATACTTTGTAGACGCATTCGCAAGCCTGCAGGTTTCCACCGCAGAGATAAGTGCCAAGGAATTGGACAAATTCGACGAGAGGGCACCACTCAAGCCGCGTACTCAGGTGAAGCATACATCCTACAAGCACGTGCCACAGTTCTTCTCTGTGCCACAGCCGCCACACGATAGATTGCGGCACTTGTTGCGACGCGAGGCAAATTTCCTGTTGCTGCACCAGAAATCCGAGGAGCTCTTGACCAGTGATGAACTAAGTGAGTTGTGGACAAAGCTACAGGATCACATCAGTGAAACCACATCCAAAAAAGAGCAACTAATCAGCTACGATGACTATTGCAAATTGCAATCGGTAATTGGCCAAAAATGCCGGAGATATCTGACGGCTCAGTTGTTTGCTCAGCTGTTGAGTAAATCAAAATATTTGGGCAGTGTGGAGATTGCCACAATTTTAAGTTACACAAAGCAAAAAGTTTTACTAACTCAATATCGCATCGAACTAAGTTGCTATGATGAGATTGGTCAGGGCTATTTGCGAGAGTTAGATTTGAAAAAGTATATTCTTGAAAAGATTCCCACATTGACTCAGATACGCGATCGAATGCCGCCTGCTTTTGAGAAGTTCTATGTTGTCACTGTGGTGAAGAGATTTTTTTTCTTCCTCGATCCCCAGCGCACGGGTCGTATACGTATTCGGGAATTGTTGGCTTCAGGTATGATCAACCAGCTAATGAAGTTGGCCAACGAGCGAAAGGCGATGGAGCCTCTTGATGCAGTCAAACTTCTGCCACCCCTCGAATTTTCCATGCCCAATGTTGTTAGACTGTATGCTAAATTTCTAAGCCTCGACTCGGACAACAATGATCTGCTGAGCAAGGAGGAATTGTCTGCTTATGGTTCCGGCACACTTACTACTATCTTTCTGGATCGCGTTTTCGAGGAGTGTCCCACCCACGATGGCGAAATGGACTACGAAACATTTTTGGAATTTGCACTCGTTATGGAAAATCGTCAGGTTAGTGTTTAGTGAGGAATGTAAGTGTTAATGAATCGAATTGAAACAGTCCACAATATAAGGCCAGCCATACTGTGAATCAATAGAGTTTTCAGTATTCAAAAATCGCATTAGAACTGCCATAAAACCAAATGTTTTGCGTTTAGTTTTAAACGCAATGTATTTACCTACACTCAGAAAAATGATCTCACAGAATTTTAGAAATTCGGCATACTTCCTTTGGCACCTTTGGTAAAAAGCTACTCTAAAATTAGATTTTATTGTTTATATAGTTTAATATAATAACTCATTTTAAATTTTAAAAACAAATTTAGATGGTTTAGATTCGTTCAAAATATATTTCTTATATTTAGATATTAAATAAAATCTTTCTAGTGTTAAGGACAATTTTCGCTTAAAGCGGATTTTTTTAAATTCCACGCAATTTATTTTCTGTGTATAGCTTACAAGAAAGAAATTATCTTTGATGTTAACTTTGTAGTTGGATGATATTACATTTTTATGTTACATTTGAACAAAAACTTGAAAGAATGTGAAAGTCTTGCGTTCAACATTTTTAAGTCTTTATTTAGAAAAAAAATCAGCTCTGAGCTCAAGTAGCGCCTTTTCGAATCCCAGACATCGTCATCGCTCCACTTTTTGTTTCGTATGCTGGACGTGCATCAGACTGGATATTTGACGACTCAGACACTTCAGTATTTTTATAAGGGGTTGGTGGAGCAGATGGTGGAGTTCAATGTGGACCCCATCGGGTTTGAGGACATCAACAATCAAATATTTGACATGGTAAAGCCCAAGGATCCGTGCAAGATAACACTTCAGGATCTGAGCACTTGGTAGGTGCTAAAAAATAATTATCTTTTTTCTTGTGTTTCACAAAGAAAAGTATTAATTTAAACCGGTAATTTTCATTGCATGCCTTAATAATGTGCAGCCGTCAGGCTGAGACTGTGGTATCCATATTAATTGAATTTCATAAATTCTGGTCTTACGAGAACCGCGACGACAATCCGCAGAATGCTTAATGGGCACATGCCACAAAATGAAAGCAGCAGCAGCAGCAACAGCAGAAGCAACAACAACGTTAAACAAAATTTAATTAAAATTCACAGCAAACAAACAACGTTCAGTATAAATACACAACAGATCCGATAAAGAAGGCGACCGCTTCTGGCCATGGCTTTGAGTATTGGAAACTCGACCAGGCCATCTAAATATCACGTGCGATTGAGCATAAATGTTATTTCCAATTTGCAAAAATGTTTTGACTAATTATAGCAAATTGTGCACAAAAATAATAAAAACTATTGCGCCAAACATCTATTTAAAATAGTTAAAAAATAATTACAAATTGAACAATGACAAGAGCTGTGTACACTTCGCGAGTATTTTAGTATTTGAAGATTTCGTCAATTTAAATAGGCATTTCTTACGGATCAAATGGGAAAAATTCTTTTTACAGATGTTAAACGCTTTTCCCATCAAAAAAATTTATTGTAAAAAGAAATGAACTAAATTTGAATTCTAAAAGGGATTTAGATATTTCAGTTACTATTTTTAGAAGTGATATGCAGAGTAAATGTTTAGCAGAGCTACTAACAATTGTCATAGCTCGAATTTTTGGAAAAATAAATAGGTAAGAACATTGAAAATAAATAATATTTAATCATATTTTAAGGCTTTCATTCTAGATTTTATTTAAGAAATTAAATGAATGTATCTCACACAATACCTAAATCAACCTTGCTTAAGAAAACTTATTTAAATTCTTGCTTGTGCTTCTAAAATTCAGATTTAATATTAATATTTAAATATTTAATATATTAATTTTTTTTCCACAACATATTCAAAATCAATATTTGAATAGTTGTCAAACAAATGCTGTTTTATGTACTGTTTTTTTTTTATTATTCTTATTTCGTAACTAAATGATTTGGTTAACTTTAAGATAAGTTTATGTGCTGCATTTTTCGGCTACATGCGGTTGCTACAACCACAGATAGATTATAATAATTTTATTAGTGCTGCCACATTTATAAGACGAGAAATGATTCAGACAGATTCTAACTGGGCAACGGTCTATAAAACATTCATTTCAATTTCATTTCATTACGTAGAAATAAACCAAGTCACTCAGCCAAGCAGACAGACCGATGGAGAGACAGGCAGACAGACAAACAGACAGCCAGCCAAGCAGGCAGATGAAGAGTTTTTGCTGGCCACACTGCGAAAAAAAATCATCCTAAATTGTCCAAAAGGGAAAATCGAACTAAAATGAGAAGATTTTCATGATTTTAGAAATAATTTCTAATAAAAGGAAACTAATTTTAAAAAATTATAAAGGCTTGCCCCAAATCGAATTTCCTCAAATGTTATCAAGCCCAGAAAAACATTTTCTGAAATTCAGAAAATATTAATAAAATTAGCTATCAGTTAAGTGGTAAAGTTGGCTGTCAACTATGTGTATATGTGAAATCTTAAAATACTAATGTTTAATGATAAATATACATATGTGACAAATACGCCAATATAAGAATTCATCCCTTGGCTACACATACAGAAATCAACAAACTTATAGAGAAAACAATTTCAGCTTAAAGTGAGAAATGCGAGCCCTGTTTTGTAGAAAGACACAACTCTCAATTTTACATAAGTTATTGTCGCATAATAAGGTGAATATTTTTCTGAGTGTAGAGTTGGTGCTTCAGTTGCTCGGCTGCTGTCCATCCCTGTAGGATGTACGACGAGAGTTGCGGCGGATGCTCCGTAAAAGTTGCAGCTGTCTCCTTGCTTCATGCTGCTGCAACTTGTTCTGCCCTGCGCTCATTAACGAAATGACCGTTTGCATATTGCAAGCAGGAGGGAGGAAGGCAAAAGCAAAAGCAAAGGCAAAAGAAATGCCTTCAAAAATTCACGAGCTGCATGCAGAATTTACCCCGTCTCCAGGAAGTGGCCTACTGCCAGCGGTAACTGCAACAACAATGGCTGTTGCACGGTTACGGGTGCAGCAACTGCAACAGTCAAAAGTTTTGTGGCAGAGGCGGAAACACAAATAAAATAAATACTGAATGAAAATTGCAACTTGTTTGTGGGTGGTCTCTCCTTGGAACTCTCGAGTGTTTTATGTTTGTTGGCCGCTTAGTGAGCAGTTCTGCATATAGCCATGGATCTGGCCCGAGGCTGGCTGATGACAAGCTAGAAGTTATCAACGCCAGCTGGCCAACACACAAAACACACACACACACAGCACAAATAGTCGTCCGCGGCCCGATTATCTGGGCCCCATGCGACCCATTCGAAATCACTTAAAAACACAAATCAAGCAAAAGTTGAAAAACACACAATAACAATTGTTTCGGGACACACCATAAATTTGCATGCCAACTGCGGGGGAGGAGCTGCGCAACGAGACGACAACACTGGCTCTACATGGAAAACAGAAGAAAAATAACAACAGACGTAAAAAAAATATTAGGCACATAAATATACGCGAGGCCCCCAAAAACAGCGGCCTCAGCTAGCAACTACACTCGCAAAAAAATCTATCTACATTTTAGTAAATTTCTCTAAAATGAATTTGAAAATAACAAATATTTGTCTATATATTTCTATTTCAATAAATATACTCGTGGATATAGTGAATCATCAATCAAAATCATCCTTAAACCGAAAAATTTATTTATATTATTTATATTTTAAGAAATATTTTCTACTATTAAGAAAGGCATTTCTAAAAAGTAGGAAGAGTTTAGCTGTTCGCGGATTAGAGTGCGAGTAATTTTTTCAATCTGAAAATTCGAATATTTAATAACTATACATGTAACAGAAAAGTCAATATAAGAATTATTAATAATATATAATTATATAATATATAATTATATTATAAAATAAATAAAACATTTAATAATTTACTTTTGAAATAATTAGGTGAGAAAGCCTTGGCGATTTACTATAATTTATGAGGACGTTTTTCTGAGTGTAGCCACCGGCAGACGGTAGCCAGAACAATTCGTTTCTGTCACAATCAGATTCGGATTGGGCACAAAAATTTTGAGTTCACGTTTGCGTTTCACGTTTCCCATTCGCGTTTCGAGTTTCGCGTTCGCATGTTGCCGCCGCCATGTTTCATGAATTATTTTCCAGCCCAAAAAGTTGTCCAAACTTTGCCAGCGAAAAGGAAAGAAAAGAAAGAAAAGAGAGGAATAAAATTGGTAAGAAATACAGCAAGAATTGTTCCTTGGCCTGGTTCGGAGTTCTTTTTTGCTGCGCTTCCTTGGCCTGCTGCATATTTCGATTACCATTTCTACTTGGTCCGATCGAACTCTGGAGGAACCGAAGTGAACCCCGAGCAATTGTTTCACATTTTCTGCAAGTTAGTTTTTAGCCTGTGCTGCGTCTGCTGCTGTTGCTGCTTAAATTTCAATTGTGTGCCATGGAGAGCACTCTGGTGCAGGCTTTAATAAATTATGGGTGCCGAGGGGTTTGCAGGGTTTGCAGCCAGCCTGCCAGTGGCCAGTGCCACTCACGTCACTTGAAAAAAGTTAATACAACAAAATGCGCTTCTCAACAACAAAAACAACAATAACACTCAACAAGGCCAATAACAACAAGACGGCAACAATGTTGTAAAGCGACCGCATTACGAGCTCGCGAATTACTAGCGCTTCGCATTTTGCCCATAAGCCAAAAAGAGGAGCGCAACTCCAACTTGGGGCAACAGCAACAACAACAACAACAGCAACAGCAACAAAAACATGGCCAAGAAATGGCAGCTTTACAACTTCCGCCAAGCGACTGCGGCTAGTAGTCATGGACGAGGACATGGACGAGCACGACAAGCAGGCGCAGGAGCAAAGGAAGAGGGGAGTCGGGAGTAGTAGTAACTGGTAACTGGTTAAATTTACGTTACAGTTTTTTTTGGTGCTAAGTGCACTCAAAAAAAAAATCGTTATTTTCTGGTTTTTAAAATAATTACTACATATAAGAAAATGCATTTCTTTAATATATATATATATATATTTCTTGTTCCAATAAATTCGATCCTAAATTTATTAATTCTTCTTAAGAATTAAAATATCTTTCTTACTATTAGAAATAATTTCTAAATATAGGAAAACATTTTTAAGCATTTCTAAAATGCAGAAAATCAGACCATGGAAATCGTAAGTTTTTTCAACTTAAACTAAATGAATTTATAACTTTAAAATAAAATGTACATCATGATTTTTTATAAGGCCTTAAATGTCAAATTCAGAAGTGTACTTTACGGCGAGTATCTAAAAATCAGCGCGATTCTTTTTCTGAGTGTGCTGAGTGTAGTCATCTTATGTCATTTGGGATTATTTTGTGGGTTTAAAACTAATTTGCGGTCATGAAGTGGATTTGCTGGGTTGTGTGAGTCCCTTTTCGCTGTTGCCGCGCTGACTTTTTGGCTGCTGTTGACAATTCCGGTCCGATCCTGTCCGGTCTGGTTCGGATAAATATGCAACAGAGCTGGCACTCACTAGCCCAACCTAAGCATCAGCCTCAGCACTTAGCAATTGACCGCATTCACATGCACTTCATTAGCATAGTAAAGCTGACTGGATTTAAGGAATTTATTCGAGTGAAACACCATTTTCTGCTTCAAGCTGAGTTGCTGAAAATCGCACTGGTCTACAGGTAGTTGATCTGTGTAAAGTTCGTGAGCAAATTAATTCATTTGATTTAATTTATATGCGACTATCTTGTGGCAGCAGACATTAAAATTTAAATACTCGAACAGCGATTTCTTTTGGACAACAACAGCAACAACCAGGAAGTTAACTGTTGCCATGGGCAATCCCATGAATTGGGTGTCAAAGTTGCCAGAAATCTGTTTCTACCCAAGGCCGTATAATTGTTGTGTGTGTCTGTGTGTGTGAGTGGGTAGGTGGGTGGTGTGTGTGTTTTGAGTGTTGGCTCGTTGCTGTATATTATGGTCAATTAAGTGAGAATACCATTATTGTTATTGTCGTCAGGACTGTTGTCCGTTGTTATTCTAATTGTTATTATGATGCTTGTGTTTTTTTTTATTTTTGTTATTGTTCGTTTTCGTAATTTTACTGCTTCAATAAATGTTGCTACAAATTCTGCGAATTGTAGATTGTTCACAGTGAAACAAAAAACTACTTGAAAATCCACTTGACTGGCATATTTTATCTCTTTCAGTTATCCGTTTGTTTTCACAGCGTGTTCTGTTTTTCTTTTTACAAGCCAAAGTGAAAGCTTTAATTTCCATTACAGTTGAGTTCCTTTGCTGTCAAAGCAACTTTTAGAAAGCAGGCTCAGCCTTATTTTCAGATTTTTTTTCGACACTTTCTTCATTCTCTTCCTTTTTCTCATTTGCTCTTAGTATACTTCGTTAAGTGTTGCAAACTGCATAATAAAAACTTAACACTAAGCAAGAGAAGCATATTCAAAAATTTACTTTGGCTTGGCTTAAGGCGAAACATGTTTAAATTCCTATTCGTTCATTTACTAAATATAAAAATTATTTTTCATTCAGCGAGCTAAGTCTCCATTATGAATATGTATGGTTTTTAAAAATTCTTCACACAATCCAACATATGATTTCCCCACAAAAGCAATCAGTAAGAATAAATCTAATAAATGTGTTCTCATTGTAGGTGTCACCAGGAGTTGTTTGTCGCAATTATCGATTGCAAAATCAGAATAAACAAGTCAATAAACAGAGAGTTCACAAATGATTTGATTACATTATTATAAAACAATTTGCATTCCATAAAAGCCAAAGACAGCAGCAGCCGACAAAGTCATAAAAGTCTCGCGCAATGAAAATCGAGCGAGTTTTTTCTTTGTTTTATTTTTTACCGCTTGGGCTCGACTTGATGGGCCATTTTTGCCGGCTTTGAAAGCCGCACAGAAAGAAAAATATGCAAAACGCTCATAAATCTCACAGCTCGATGGCAAAGGCGATGTCTGAAATTACAGAAGGTCTCTCGAAATCGAAGCGCGTCAGCGGAAAAACAATTTTCAACACTGGAGCCTAAAGCTATGGGGGGTGTATGAAAAGCTGTCAGGCTATGCATGCAGAATAAATGATTTTCTATTTGTTTAGTCAAAGTTAAATTCTTAACCTATACGTGTGTGCCTGTGCCAACACTTTGAAAAAATTGGACGAAACCTAACAATGTTGTCATGTTTTAAGAAATAATTTATAAATATAAGAAACAACCGAAAAATCTATTAAAAGAATTTCATCTTTGTAAACTAGAAATATTTCTTCTAAGGCTTAGAAAAATCATCACTGAAATGCAGAAATGCAAACACTGTGTTTTGGAAAGCCACAAATTTCCATTCAAGAAATTTGCCTTGTAAATATTTAGATAAGGAATGCCAATAGTACGGCAATTTCCTAAAATTTATGTCTTTCTTTTTTTTGAGTGTAGGCTTTGAGTGTTGACATTTCTTTGAGCCGCCATCACTCAGTGCAATAAAAAAAACAAGCGAATGCGAATGCGAATGCTCAAATCCAAAGACAACACTTGAGCATCTACATTCCCCCCAATCTCTCTAGCAATTCGTCTCATTTACGAGGCAAACATATCATAGGCGGTGTTTGAGGCACTCCCGCGTTACCGGAAGGAAAGAGGTCAAAAGCCGGCACACACATATGTCAAGTGTTGGTAAAGAACAGCAGCAGGAAAGAGGACAGCGTTTTGCGACCAGGCGACCCTGTCAGCGAGTCTCCTCTTTTTCTCATTTTTTTGTTGCCTCCTTTTGGAAAATATAAATTTTTATTCTTATCTTTGGCTTTCTCGCTCTCACTTTTGTTCCGTTTTTAACACTGCTGCTTTATCCTTTTTTTAACGTGTGTTTCGCTCATTGTTGTAAATTATTTATGCCTGCGTAAAATATTCAAAGCTCAGCGCAGTGACGCGAATTGTGAAAGAGCTGGGAAAAACGCACTACAGTCTGTAAAAAAAAAACTGAGAGAAGCAGAAAGGCTGGCAGCCAACAAAAAAAAGCAGTCCAAGTTATTATTCATAACACAGCAGCATTAAAGTGTAAGGGAGTATGCGACAATTCCCACAGCCATTTGTCCAGCCTACCACCCCCAATCCAAGCCCACCCCCTGCAATCCTGGCTGCCAAGTCTGCATAAATCATTCACAAGAAGGCAAAACAAAAAAAAAAAAAAATACGAAAAAAAGAGACAAAATGTGAAAAGCGAAATTTGACAATAATACCAAAGCGTCTAATTCAGGACTTTGTCGTTTCGATTTGCCGGAAAAGGATTCGCATTCGCATTCGTCGACTGTTTATTTTGTCAACTTTTCAGGGGGGGTCCTTTTTAATTAATTAAAGTGCTTTGCTCGGCTTATTTTCAGGCACTTTGCACACCTTGCGATTTCAATTTGCCTCGTCGAATATTTTGAATTTGTGTGTGTTTGCTTCGTTATCAGGCAATTCGCAGCTGGCCCAGGATTAAAGTCACCAAGAAGTCTTAAACAACTTATACAACAAATATTAAATGAAACTGGTCATTAGAGCAGGTCACAGAAGGAAAAAAAGTTACATTACAAATTGAAAAATTCTACACGTGCGCGCAAAAAAAAAAGAAGAGAAAAAAGCATTCGCCAACAACTGCAATGGGAACTGTTGAAAGTTAAAAGTCGACACCAAAGTCAGGTCTTTGTATTAACTTAACATTTTGACACCTGCGAACGAACACACACCCACCCACCCACACACAGCCACACACACACACACACACACACCCACATACACACACAAGTGGTGCATGGTTCAAGAGTGTGGCCATAAGGTTTTAAGTGGCAATCGCTTTTCGCTTGGGTTATCAGGACAACCTCCAAAGAGCTGCGGCTGATGCCACAAAAACAACCCGTTGTTGCCGTTGCTTGCAGCATTTCTCCGTTTTTTGTTCTCTGCAACAAAGGCGCTGGCCTTCTTGCCGTCCTTTCCCACCGCTCCCAAAAGGTGTTCGCATTGAATCCGACCCCGAGCATCCACAAACTACTACATAAAATAGCTAGTTTTTCGCATTATTGCTACACTCGCTACACTCAGAAAAAAGAGTGCACTGAATTTTAAAAAGTTCGCCTTACTACTCACTTTATTAATTATATGATATTTCTTATTTGTAATATTAGTATTAGTACTTTTTACCTTCAAATTCATATAATTTATTTTTAGAAACTTACGATTATCCATTAGCAGTCGAGGGAGCAAATACTATTTTCTGCATATTTACATTCTTTTTCTAAGAATCAGGGCTTGCATTTATTCTTTTTAGAAATGCTTTTCTTAATAATAGGAAGTATTTCTGAGAAATGGAAAAATAATTTCTTATATTTAGAAATTATTTCCAAGAACAAGAGGGACTTTCTTATTGTTAAAGCGATTCTTAAAATTTCAGGTCGATTTTTTCTCTTTGTGAATTATAAGAAAGAGAAAATATTTTTCTCAGTACCGAGGTTTAAAAACTTATATTAGTTATCGGATTAGGCAATTTCATTATTGTGATCATCTACCAGAAAGTAAAAACAGAGATATTAATTTTTATCTGTTGGAATTTTATTTCTCAATTTTCTATAAATATCTGAATTAAAATTTATATTGTATTTTTGTAAATCTTGAATTTTGCGATCAACTAGCAGTAAATAACAAAGACATTTTCTTTTTATTCTACAATTATATATTTTTTGCAAAATTAAATGTATAATTTCTTGTCAAGTGGACAACTTTATTTATTATTTTATATTAGATATTTCTTTATGTACAGATTTTAAAATTAATTTTTTCTTACGCTGCTGCGGTTATCATTATCAAGTTGCTGTTCACAGGGTATATAAACATCAATAGCTCATATTTTAGTTAGTCACATTTTCCAGGGTATAACAACCTCAATTGCACATATATCAGTTAGTTTCGTTTCCCATTGCCTACTTTCAGGCGTTTGATGCTTGCGCCAGAGGCAATTGGGCGATTTGGGGGCGGGTGGTTGGCAAGTGGCTGAAAAATATTGTCGCGCATTTGTTCGCAGCTTACGAAAACATTTTTCTTAACACGCTTCGCCATTTTTTGCACGCTTCTTTTAGTTTTTCGCAACTTTGGCTTTAAGCGACGCGTTTTTCTTGCTCAACTTCAATTTGGAGAGCGAGCTGAGTGTACAATTTAAAGCATTTACGAGTGCAATTTGTCTGCGGCGCCACAGTCGCCATAAGACCACAAACGCAGTCAAGTCGAGTTGCAGTTGAAATTTAAAAATATATACAAATATACAAATATATACAGTTGCAAATAAAATAATAGCACCACTCTCACACAAAACACAACTTTTCAAGTGTACACATACAATTTTAGTAACTTTAATTCATGTGGAGAACACTAAGAAATTTATTATAAATCAAAATTTGAATTTCAATAATAAAAATTGGAAATATATAAGCATAAGTAGTAGTATTATTTACTCGCCTATTATTTAACACTTCTCTCTTGGCAAAGAATGCAAGGAGCTGTAGTTACTTTAATTTTGCAGGAGGAATACTAAACAATATAATAAAAATTAAATTATGAAAAAATAGCAAACTTAATGATTTACTTTTATAGAAAATTACATAGAAAATAATGTTGCAGTGGTACTAATATTTTTTTCCCAACTGTATTTACACGTATATACATTTTTTCTTGTGCAGGTGCAGAATGCAAAATGCAGGTTTGCCTGCCTGGCTGACATTTTTCTTGGCGTAAATCTGGCAGCAGCAAGTTTAGCTGCCTTTTTTGCAGCTCATTGAATTTGGTGTGCTTTTGTCTGGCATTGCCATAAAAGTGTATATGCAGTCAACCTCAACCATTTCTTTGGCCAACTTCGAAGCAACTAAGTGCCAAAGAAAACTATTTTGCAGCGTTTCTCTCTCTGCTGCTGCTGAGCTGCGGGCTTTATCTGAAGTCCTGGCGTCCTCTGCATATGCCTGACTCTATTTGCATGCCACATGCCACCACTCCACGTTGCAACTGCAGTTTTGCAAGCGTTTATTGTCCAATACGAAAGTTTTATACATTTCTACAACTTTTCCTCTTTTTTTTCTTACTTCAGCTAGTGCGTAGGAAAATTGTGTGAACGGATTTTTCCTGCGGGCCTTTGCGAAAAGTCATTGAAGCAAAATCTCAGCACGTGTGTGCACTTCTGTTCATCTGACCGTCTGTCCGATGTGAACAAAAGTGCCACAAAATGTTTTAAAACTGCTTTTGATTCAGTTTGTCTTCTAATTTATGGTGCGCTGTTCTGTATGCAGCGATAATCGCAGGTCAATTTCAAAAACAAATAACACAATTGCTATCTCTGACCACAAGTGCGACTACAAGCCCCTTTGCACCTTGCCACAGTTAATTGCCCCATTCGTTTTGCATAGAGTAATCGCCATAATGAAGCCGTGGCACACACACAAACACCAACTGCAGCTTATCTTAATTATAGATCGATACACACAGCTGACCGGCACACCACAGCCAGAGGTGTCTCCACTTGTCTACCCCCCCTCCCCCCTTCACATTCCACCTCTGCCTATGCCCCTGCCCCTGATCTGCACCGGCTGCGTGTCAAAACTAAATCCTGCCCCGCTAAGCCTTGTGGCCCGCCTGTCTTTGGCTAGCTGGCATTGGGGCAGCAGTTGCCAGCGCTGTCACGAACTGACATAATAATTTATACCGATTGTTTTCCACTTCCCTCGCTCTCTCACTATCTCTCTCTCGCTCTCTACACTCTAAAAGAAAATAGACATGCATTTTAGAAAATCGCCTGACAACCAGAAAGTTGTTCTTGTTATTAAATATAATTTGTACATATAAGAAAACATTTTTCTTTAAATTAGAAATACTTGTCCTAATTCGAAATTCCAAAAAAATTTTGTGATGTTTTCCTTTTTTATTAAATGTATTTAATTATTAAAAAATAAATTTCTAAAAAATAGAAATGAAAAATCTGATTATCGAAAAATATACTTTCTGAAATTCAGAAAATTTTAATGAAATGTGCACTCTTGAGACTTGCTATAGTTTAGCTGCTATTGAAAATGTTAAATCCCGTAAATCGAATGTTTTTCAAGATACATTTATATGCATTTTAAAAAACAATCTAAGTGTACTTCTTGAGCTGCTGCTCTTACCCGAGTCTCACTCATTGACTGCCTGCCTGCCCTCCTGTCTGTCAGTCTGTCAGTCTTTCAGTCTGTCTGTCTGACTGACTTGGTCTTGTCAGTGCTCAAAGTATGTCTCAATTTAAGCTCAGCAGCGCATTAGACATAATGTCAATGTCAGCCAGAAAATCATGTTTGTGTCTGCGTCTGTATTTGCCAACTGCCACCACTGAGTGGCACAGATTCGTACCTGGAAGCAGCCCAATCTGATACTGATGAAGTGAAACTCTATTCGAAAATATTTAGCAAATTGTAAACTGACACAAATTATGCACAATTCGATTTTGTAAACAAGCCAAAAATGTAATACGTACAAAGAGTTGCCTAATTGCTCGTTCTTCTCGTATGGAATGCATCCGTTAGCACTTTATTGCCGCTCTAATTAGAGTCGGACAGCTGTCCGGGTGTCGGAGAGGTGCCGGAGAGTTTTACGGGTAGACAACTGGCAATGACAGGGCTCAAGGTGAATTGGCTCTCATTTGTTTGGCTTGGCAGAGGGACGGGCGTAGCCAGTAGCCACTGTTGTGTCTGTGTGTTGCATAGTTCCGGATTCTGGTGGCAGAGTAAACAGACAGACAGACAGAAAACACGACACCCGAACAAGGTGAATATAAATGTATGCAACCAAGTGGAACATAGAACACAAATGCCAACAGCTACAACAACCAGAACAATGAGCCAGCAAGTCAACAGTACACTTTTATGGCCAGAGACAACGCAATGGCTACGGCTACATCAAAGTTACACTTGAAGAAATAGGGTGTTGATTTGGGAGAACTATAAATGCAGACTATTCATTCATTATTTATATTTTTACTCTAAATATCAATTGTAAAGTATCATATCCGAATAAAATAAAATTATCACTTTAATTTATGACTATTTAAATTAGTTGTTAAATTTTAATGCTATTAAAGTTGTTGTTGCAGATTTTTCTCAGTGCAAGATTAAGTAGCTGAAATCGCCTAGAAACCAAACAAGCAGCCAGTTGCCATTGCCCTTAGTGTTTGTGTGTGTGTGTTTGGTGTTGTGTGTGTGAAATTCTTTGCGGACCAAAAGCCACAGTGAAACAATGCTGTGGTGTAAAAAGGTCATGTTAGCTTTCCCCTTTCTCTGTTTTTCCCTCTGTCTATGTCTCTGTCTCTCCTTTTGGCTTAGTCTATCTGGCTGCAATGTTTTGTGTCAGGCAAAGGAATTTTTACGTTTTTCCGTCACGCTTTCGCAACGTGTGCATTGACGGCTTGACCAATTGATCTTTAAAAAATAAAAGAAGCATTTAATAAACGAATCAAATTAATAAATTATAATAAATAAATTCACTATTCCCATATAAGCATTTCCTGCTTAAAATCTCTATTTATACTAGTGAACTGGATTATGTGGCTTAAATCAAATCCAAACATACGAATTCAACACTCCTTATAAATTCAATATTAAAAAAACGCTGCATTCGTAAGGAGCACATGGAAACCTTAACGTTCAGCTCCAAATGCAAGCTTACTAAATTATTATCATGCAAGCAATGAATTTAACATTAAGCCAAACATATTGTTAAACTTCAACATTTCTGAAACCCACTCTAAATCGATTTCACCTAAAACCACTCCCTTCCCCTTACTCTTTCTACAAAACCACGTGCTACTTCTATTTTTAACCAATTTTATATTTATGTGCATAATTCTAAGTCAGGTCCTTTGACTTAGGCAAGTTTAGAGTGTACTTAAATTAATTAGGAAGTGATAAGGAAGAACAAAACCCAAAGAAATTTTAATGACTCCAAATAATAATAAAAAAAAGTCCTAAACAAGCACAGCAGTTTCTGTTTAGGTTTGCATATAGGGGTTATTTTCAATCATTAAGTGTTCTCATTTTTGTACAGTTCAAAGTGAAAATTATAAAACTCTCCAGTTAATTTTGTTGTATAAGAAAGGTGACTTAATTTTTTCAAATGCCCATTTGTTCTGTGACACATCCCTAATCGTAAAATAAGTGTACAAACTTCATTTTAATAACACCACAAATATTATAAACTTGAATTTAACGAATATCAATCCTTCAATAAAATTTACTTCGAATGTATTCAATTCGTAAGTAAAGTATTATGTATATATTGTAGAAAATTATTTTATGCTTTTTTACATTATAAATAAGTAAACTTACTTAGTTTTTTTTTAAATTTAAGTAACAATTTATATTTAACTCATTTTATTATTGTTAATAACATTATTTTACATATAAAAACATATAAACATATAAAAGTAAATTTTAATATCATATAAAGGCTTAAAGCTGACATGCTTTTCTTTTAGCCCAGTCAGTTAGTAATATAACTGGTTAAAAGTGAATGATTTCGAATACAGCTCAATCGTATTGATTCCCAAGTAGTTATTCCAACTAATCAGCTGCCAAATCAATCATAATTCTGGCATAACGGACTAAGGGCGATCCAATCACCGCTGGGCAAACAATAAACACAAGATAAACAATTAAATGTAGCTTAAGCGAATTGCAAAAGGACAATGCCAAAATCTCCAAAAAGGGGGGAGACACCGCCCTTACTTTATGCTTGCCCAACATTTTTTCCACTGCCGCCTAAAAGCAGGCTATGAATTTTTTTCGTACTCAATAAACGACGACGACGATGTTGAAGCCAAAACGGCAATAAAAACGGCAATTGATAAACGGCAGGCCCGCCAAATAAGCAAACAATCAAGTAAACTGCGAACAGCCAAAAAAGACGAAGGCCAAAAAATATACCGAAAACCGAAACCGAAACCGAAACCATGAAGGAATGTTCGTAGGAGGAAATTGGCGAGGGGTGGGAAAGTGAGGGGGAAGTGAGTTGAGAAGGCAAACAAACAATCAAACGATAAACGGATGCCAAGTGGCAAGAGAATGTTTAAGGCTTGGGGGAAGCATGAGTGGGGCAAGCGGGAAGGCCGAAAGCATTTCAACCTCAATTTGGCAAATTCTATTACGATAATAAGAGAATAACGGAGGGGGAAAGTTGGGAAATGCCACCAATTGGGGAAAGAGCGCAGCAAATAGCCGGAAAATGCTTTATGTGCTGGCAACAACAACAACAACAACAACAACAAAAGGCAGTTAAAAACAAAACAATGCATTGGCCGCCACTTGAAGTGTATACAACCAAAAAAAAAAAAAAACAAACAAAAAAATGAGTGAGATCCAATTTCTGTGTTCGATTGTTATCCAATTTCTGAGCAAATAAGTGAAAATGTTTTCCTACTCATGCCTCCCAGGCATCAGCACAACAATGAATATTGTGTAAATGTGCCTGTGTGTGTGCGCGTGCGAGTATGCGAGTATGCGAGTGTGTATGTGTGAGTGTTGAGCGTGTCAATAATTTGTCTACAGCTCTCTCGACTGTCGCTCACGGTAAATAACAGTCGATGTCGTTATAGATATGCACTCAGCAAAAAAAATCCTACTAAATTTGAGAACTTCTAAAAATAATTATATTTTGTTTTAAATTTTATTTAAATTCCTCGAAATTAAAGGAAGCAAGCCCCGGTTTTAAGATAAACGGCAACCTTCAATTTTAAATATTTACTTTCTGAATAATAAAGTGAATAACACTTGGCAGAATTTCTAAAAGTTGGCTTTACTTTTTCTCTGAGTGTCCCAAGCTTAGTGTAAATAACCGTCGAGTCGATATAGAAATGGGCAAATATCAGCAAATCCAATGAATGAGAACAGTTAAAAGGATTGTGATACAGTTACAGAAGCTGCGGCAGACGCTGAATTTGAAGCTGATGTGAGGATATCCTTAGTTACTTAGTGCCTTAGTCCTTAGTCCTGCGTTAAGCCGCTTACCAGCTAAACTCCTACGTTGCTATCTCAACCTATCCATTTTGCGTCTGTCTGTCGCCAACAGACAATTGATGACGACTTGGTCGGAGTCGGCGGGGGCATTTGGCTTGTTTTTGTTTTTGTCTTTGTTTTATTTGGCTTTGAGAGCGTTAAGCATCTTTTGATTTTAAGCCCGATTAAAAGCAGTAAAGCAGCGCTTATCCGAGCAGAAAAACCACCAACAATAAACAACGGCAACAGCAACCAGCAAAGCAGTCGAAGCTATAAAAGTGGTAGTGCCTGATTTGCCCCAGCTAAAAGCAGGCAAACATAAAATGCAAATCTCCGATTTGGTTTGTTAAACATTTGCTTAACCACAAAAATGAAAGCTGGGACACAGAAAAAACAACAAAAAAAAAAACAAGAAAAGAAAAAAAGAGAAACACAAAACAAGTAAGAAGGCTGTAGTCGAGTGAGCTCGACTACCATATACCCTGAACCAAGCTTTAAATGCATTATAGGTTTATCGTTTTTGGGGGCTGGAGTGGGCGTGGCCCGATCTTAGTAATATACCTTCTAAGTTTGGTAACTGTAGCTCTTGAATTGCGGGAGATACAGGCATTTATCGTTTTTTGTGGGCGGGAGTGGGCGTGGCCCAAAATATTTTGGATTTCGATCTTAGTAATATACCTTCTAAGTTTGGTAACTGTAGCTCTTAAATTGCGGGAGATACAGGCATTTATCGTTTTTTGTGGGCGGGAGTGGGCGTGGTCCAAAATTTTTTTTACACATTTATGAAGGGTGTTACTAGCAATATACCTTTAAAATTTGGTGACTTAAGTTTTCAAATTGCGCGAGATATTTGGCTTTATCGATTTACACCAACAGGTGTATCGGTTTAGGTAGGTGGAGTGGGCGTGGCCATCCAATTTTTTTATCGATCTTTGGGGGAGTTACCAGTAACATACCTGCAAAATTTTGCGACTCTAGCTTGCAAATTACGGCAGATATGCGCATTTTAAATTTCTAGGGACGAAGTTCGTGGGGGCGGCGGATGTGGGCGTGGTCCAAAAATTGGTATGCCAATCTTTGGAGGAGGTTATCAGCAAATTACCTTTCAAGTTTGGTTACTCTATCTTTAAAATGTTCGGAGATATACGGAGTTATCGATTTAAAATCGGAATTGTCGATTGTAGGCGCAGGTGTGGGCGTGGCACCACAAATTTGTTATCGGTTCTTAAAGGCAACTATCAGTAATATAACTACCAAATTTGACGTTCCCTACTCAAAAACTGCGGTAGATATAGCCATTTGAAAATTTTTGGGTCGGGGGTGATGGGGGCGTCGGAAGTGGGCGTGGCACATGCCGATCTTTCAAGGACCTCGCCAACAACCTACCAACCAAAATTGGTGACTGTATCCATTAAATTGTGAGAGATATCTGGAATTTACTGCTATCGGAAATCTAAATGTATCGATAATTCAGAAACTGAGGCAGTTATCGATAAAATAACGCAAACTTGATCTGGGCCTGGTATACGAGATCTTATATTCCAAATTTGAAGTCTCTAGCTCTTATAGTCTCTGAGATCCGCGCGTTCATACAGACGGACGGACAGACGGACAGACGGACAGACGGACAGGGCTATATCAACTCGGCTGTTGATCCTGATCAAGAATATATATACTTTATGGGGTCGGAGATGCTTCCTTCTGCCTGTTACATACATTTGCACAAAACCATTATACCCTTTTTACCCATTTTTAATGGGTTCAGGGTATAAAAAAGTAGCTGAAGTCTCTTGCTGTTGTCACACAAGGGGAGTGACAAGAAAAACAGAGGCGGAAAAGCACATGGCACGGAAATATGCCAGATTATGAGACGAGGGCAACATATGCCAGGCGTCTCTTCAAACAGGCAGAGAAACGTTCAAGAACGAAGGTGGGCAGAGAGAAAAGAGCGCAAAATATGCGTGGAAAATATAAGCTGGCCAGGCCAGCAAGCGTTTCGACTGCAGAAGGGGAACGGAGGAGGTTTCGGGGTGCGTAACGCAAATGAAGGCAAATTACGTTAAATAGAAAAGAAAACTTTTCCACTTTTTAACTTTTGCGTACGACTCAAAGTTGCCAACCAGCAACCAGCAAGCGTCAAGCGGCAAAGTGGCAAACACACTTAGGAAAAAGAATGTATCTAAATGTTAGTAAACCGTCATAATCTTGATGCCAATGGTTCCCGTTATTATTCAGAAAGTAATTTCTATGTAGCTTTTTTTATTATTTATATTAAAATAATTAGTTTAAGAAATTAGTATTTTAAGATTTCACATATACAAATATTTAAATTTTATGATAATTATTATAATTTTTGGTCATGTCGATTTAGGGGAGCCTAAGAAAAATGTATTCATATTATTAATTAATTTTAAAAATAGTTTTATATACGTTTTGATTTTAATATTTTTTATTTTCTTTTTTGATATTCATATCCAAAACAAAAATAATTAATATATTTAAACGATTTTCTGAGATTTTTCTGAGTGCAGCAAAGTGGCAAGCGGTATGCGGCATGCGGCAAGCGTGCAACGTTGCGCGGTTGTTGAACATTTTACAAACAATTTAAGCGTCGCATTAAATTATTGTTACGCTTGCAGCTTAAGCTTTAAGGCTGCTGCCATTTGCCAGTTCGAAATGTTTTCATTTGCCTGCTGCTGCCTTGACTTTTATGGCCCAGTCCGCGATAGTCCCGCTCTCTCTCTCTCTATCCCTCTCTCTCACTCTTTCATTTTCATACTCACTGTTTTTTGTTTAGCGCGATAAGAGTGAAAAATGGTAAATTAAGCTAAAGAAAAGCGGCTGCAAAGAAGCCAAAGACGCAGCGTGCGTCAGACTAAATTAGAGCAAAAACTTAATTTGCCTTTCGGCTGCGCCCGAAAGTAGGCAACGGAAAAACAAAACAACAGAAAAAGGCAACACGAATCAAAAGGGAAATGGGCGCAGAATAACAATTATGTTTCAAGGCAATTGTATTGCTTTGTTTTCTTTGCCCAGACTGTTGTAATTCCCCCCATTTCCCATTCCCCCGATTCTGGTTTGTTTGGCTTTTTTCTTACACTTGTAATTGAGAATGAAATAAGGTTAATTAGAGTAATGGCCACTTTACAACGGACCCTACTTTGTACTGTGGTGTTGCCTCTCAATAAAGACATTTCAATTTCGTAACAAAGCCAAAATTTGTTTGGCATTTTTGAACGACTGCTACCCAGCTCTCCTTATAGCGGTCGAGGTTGCCTCCTTTGTGGAAAGCAGAAGTGGGCAGTGTCTCTTTGAAATGGTAGCTGATTGTTGCACACAAGCATTTTAAGCACACTCCGAAAATAAACCGATCTTTTTCTTAAAACTTGCCAAGGGTAACTCAGTTAATTATTCATCAGATATATTTCTAAAAACCAGTGTTTTTGCTTTTATCAAAGTCAAGGTCCATTTTCTACAAACATAAAAAAAGTAGTAAAATTTGAAGGTGTTTTTTCAACAATTCTAAATATTGGCTAAAGCAGCGAGTGCCAATTTCATTACTTGTTTCTTAAATTTCGAAAAGATGTTTTTTTATATTACTTAAAATTATAAATAAATTATTTACTCTTAAAAAAATTTCTCATATATCAGAATTATTTCTAAGAACAAATAAAAACTTTGTAATTCTTTAAACGAATTTCTAAAATTCTGGGTGTTTATTTTTCTGACTATAGTCGACTTAATTATGCTGTAAACTTTTGACCCAACTTTGTTAGTTATTTCGAACCAACTCGTTTTGAGCAAACACTTTTGAATTATCAAACACTTTCGACTCCACATAGATAGTTGCTAATTCCCAAACACATGTTAAACGACTTTTAATTTGTGTGGTAGTGCGTTATTTCGTCACAGCCCTGAGTTATTTCTTGTCCTTGTCAACATCGTGTGTTGCCTTGTTGGCCAACAGTTTCCATGGCAAATTCCAAAAACTTTGCAAGCCCAGTAATTTTTTTGGTGTTGTTTTTTAGCTAATACATGTGTAACCACAATTTACAAACATACACCTACCTATAGCATATATATGTATAAATATATAAAGTCTTCGTTCGTAAACTTTTCATACAATAATAATCACTTTGTGAAAGTTTTGCCTAAGCCGTCATAGCTACCAATTCGGTGACACCAAAAACTTTGGCCAAAATTACTGCAACCCAACTAGGGCCAAGGACAAACTTTTTGCGGCCTATCTGTCCAGCAACCAGTTTGCAGACCAGTTAACAACCGCGTCCGTATCCGAATCCGGCTACGGGTTGGTTTTCCCTTCCCCGGCCAACCTCAACCTCAATTAATACATGTGTCGTAAAGTTAGCTGAGATTTTCACATATGTCGCCTGTCAAATGTGTGCGTTTATTATGTCATATTCTCGTAAGGGCATCACGAGAATGTCACACCACATAAATGGCCACATGAATGATTAAACCATGCAATTTTATACCCTTACAAATATGAAAGCAAGTCTTACTGTAATTTTTATGTATAACTAAGCTTAAAGTTGATTGAGTAGGAAAATTGTTCATAGCATTATTTTTGAATTTTGATTTTGATTTTGAAGATCAGACAAATTATTTATAGCATTCATCATATGACAGCTTTCAGTATAACATGTATAACAGACTGCTAACAGATTTCTGTAATTAACATTAGCTTAACATGAAAGTTCATTAAGAATATGAACGATTTTGAATGCAATGTTTACCTTAAGCCAAAATTTGTGTAATTGCATAGCACAAGAAATTAAATATTGAAGAATATATTTTTAAAATGAGAACATGACATTAACGTACATTGTGAGAAAAGTTGCGAAGCTAAAAACTAACTTCCCAATTTATTTTTGTAGTAGACAAAATATTCAATGCAATATAAGATATACGGCTAACAGATCGATAACAGAAACCGTTTACAGCTGTCACTAACCTTATCTTTACATTAATTCTGAGTATGAATGTTAAAAGTTACTGTTCTTATAGAAATACCAAATAAATGAAAAACCTACCACAAACACTAAAAGAGAACAACATGAGTATAATTGTTCTAATAAATTATTTTTAAAAAATTAAAATAAATAAAATATATATATCAAATTCAAACACCTCATCCTATAACTAGATATTTAATAATAATATACGACTAAAATCAAATGGCTATATAGAAAAACAATACCCTCAAGGGTATGAAATCATTCCTGCATGCCGCAGGTAGCTCTTCATTCTGCTTTAATAAATAACATTTGTTTTATACGGCCACACGAATTGTAAATTGTGTGTTTTCATTTTTATATATTTATTTTATTTTTTTGCTTTTTGATATGCGCATGTTTAAAAATGTATGAGCGAATTTGATGTGCAAATTTAAATTAAATTTTCGCTGTGTGCACACACACTCACACACACACACGCCGCATGACTTTGCGACAATTGAAAGGCACACACGCAGGCACACACAAACACACACACAATACACACACACAAACAGAGGGATATGGGCAAAATAAAGTTACATATTTCATGGCAGGCAGGAAGTTCAAAAATACAAGCAACAAAAAAAGGGTTGGCAACTCCGGCAACAAGAACATTTGGATGATGTGTAGACCTATTCAAAAGCAAAAATGAAAATAAAAAAAAATTATATATGAGAAAATAAAAAGCTGACACGCAATTTGTTGTAGTTGTTTTTGACATTTTGATTTCATGTGTGTATGCTGTGTGCCACACTCATTACTAGGCACACTCGCACACACACTTCCAGGATATGCTACCACTACAGAACGCACTCAATCATAAATGAACGCACACACACATACACACACCCACACCCACACACACACACTCAGGCATGTGACCAACCGTTGAACATTTACACAAAAGGAAGTTGTTATTTCGGCTTCCGGCTTAGCGGAATTGTTATTATTTATAAGTGCACACGAATCCCACACACACAATCATGTATATGTATATACATGCGTGTGTGTGAGTGTATGTGCTGTATACATAGGCGAGTTTGGGTGGACTATGCGAGAAGCGGTCATCATTCAACTGGTTCACTTCAATTTCGTTAAAATGATTTCCCGTTAAATTGATACCATGCACTTGACCAGCAAACGGAATAAAAAAGAAAATAATACCAAATTTTAAGAAACTCTTTATACCGTTCTAATGTAAATGCAGTTTAAATAACAGTAATTATTGTTAATTATCTTTCAGCATATCGAGTAACATCTTTAGCATAAGGTATTTGATCTGGGACGCGATTATTTCTTAATAATATTTAATACACACATAATAAGATAATAAGTGCCCATTAAAAAACTAATAATTAAATAAATAGCAATACATTGTTAACAGATCATGTACAAATTAGAGAGATTTGTGTAAAGCTAACCCAAGTCAATAGACAATTTACACTTAAGTCAAAGCAAATTGGAATTGGCCATTTACTAAATGGATGAATGCCTAGGCTATTAGGCTTTCGGCCAACTGCGAAAAGAGACAATATTGAATTAGGGCTTATTTGCGTGTCGTTTGCAGCTTATTTAAGTATTCTGCAGATGCAAAATGTTTTGTTGTTGTTGTAGCTGTCAGTTATTAACGTGTAAGCAGAAAAACAGCAGAGATTTTTCTGTCTTGCTATTGTTAATTGACATAGTATTTTTTTTTTGTCAGCCACACACTTTGTTTGCACTGTCTAATAATTTATTTTCCATGTATTGGCAGTTAAACTGTCATTCGTTTATTATGTATACAAAATGTTGTTTGTTCGAGTAGCTGAGCAAAAAAAAAAATATATATATATATATATACATAATTTGAACAATTAGCAGCACAAACAATTATAAATATTATATGCTTAATTGCCATTTTGATTGTTGTTTTGACTGTGAATGAACAAAAATAAACTATTCATATGAGTTCTTTGCGAACACCTTTTTAAGTTGGCATAGAGTTCTTATATTTATTTCCTCGGCAAACACTTTATTTGCTCTTCATGCTTTACAAAGATTACTTCGATGTATCAGCAAAGGGATGCATACAAATGTGAAAATATGAAGCGAAAAATGGGGTAAAAATAGAAAAACGCAAATGAAAATATATTCTGCAAAAATATTTTGCCATCTGCAGAGGGACACGCGACACCCAGTAAAAATATGCAAAGCAGCAGCGCTGATTGTGCCACAGGAAGCGTGCTGATGCAGGCGGCAAGTAGCAAGTGGCAAGTGGCAAGCGACAGACGGATACACTCCAGCAAGATGTCAACAAAAATCATCGACTTGCGTGGCACGCAAATAAATCGGTAGCGAACACCAACAGCAACTGCATCATTGCAGCAGCAGCAACAACAATGACAACAAATGTAACAAAGGAAAACTTTCAGCTAACTCGCCAGATTTCCTATAAAAGCGTTGCACAAATGTTGCAATGGTACTAATGCCACCACCTGGCAGTGACACTGTTGCATACTGCGAAGAAAAATCCTAAAATATCAAGTAATCCTGATAACAATTTTGACAATATTTTTCTAATTTACTGCTTGCAAAAATAGGATTTAGAAAAGCAACTTCGTGGGTAAAATTAACATAGCCTCTGTCATAATAAAGGATCAAAATAGATAATAAATGTGGCATTTGCTCAATTAATCAATTTAGAGTCCTCGATTTCTATCATTAAGAACTCAATTTCAGAAGTCTTGTTTCGTGAATAATATTTTCACGTGTGTTTCTGTCTGGACATTTTTTTGTTGTTGTCTGATTGGTGTATTCCTTTGCTGTATTTGTATTTATATTTCGTTAAATTTAAATTAAAATATTAAAATAGATTTTAAGCTTACATTAGGTAATTTTTGATTTTGTTTCGTTTCGACTAATATTAGTCGGCATTAAGTTAATTAATAAGACCCATTGTTAGTACCCATATAAAACGAGGATTTTAAAATAAACATCATTTTAAATAACAATCTTCCCTTATGTGGGTTAAATGAAAATTGATCCACTCTGCACCAGCTGACCTTAGTTGCCTGTTTTTATTGGCTCGGCTTGGGCTATAAAGAAAACGTTTGATTGTCGCCTGCCCAAGCGAATTGTGTTAATTTCATCATCTGTTTTTTTTTAGGTATTTCTTGCTTGGATGTTTGCTACTTTGCCATGACGAGAAATCCGTGCAATATTTAGCGACAAGAATGCAGCACACACCCCACACAACTCACAACACACACACATCGACTGCACAACATCAACATCGACAACTTATATAAAGTTGCGCGCACGAAACACTTCCGCAGGCGAAGAGCTTTCCGCTTCCGGTTGTGTGTGTGGCACAGCAAGGTAGCTGCTGCTGCTGCTGCTGCTGCTGCTTCCTCTTGCTGCCGCTGCTGCTGCCACAGCTGCAATTTTAAATATTAACAGCCAAGTGGCGTGTGTTACGCGAACCGCGAGTGTGTATTGTACACTCAAAAAAAAATAAAACTGCCCAAAACTTTAATAAATCTCCAAGCTTTTTTCTTTTCTTAATTTAGAAATAAATAAATAAATAATTAATAAATAAAGACTTAGAAATTATATATAAAATTTTCAGGATATTTTTCAAATTTTAATATTTCACATGTACATCTATTTGTAGATAGTTTATAAGATTAATTTAGTTTACATAATATATATTAATTTAATTTTTATCAAATTTACGAATTAAGGGATTACCCTTATACTTTATAAATTAATTTTTTTATAACAGAAAATATTTTATTACAAAATTTTCGATTTAGGGCAAGTTTGGTTTTTAGAAATGCATATCTTGAAATTTATTTTTGCTTAGTGTATACTATAGGTGTGTGTACATGTGTGTTAGTGAGTTTTGGAACTCTACTTCGATTTTTCTCGCGCTTATCGCTGCCCGTCATCAACTGCGTGCAGCAAACGGGAACCGCCCCCGAAACTCCGAGCACAGCGCAGGTAACGTCCTCCCCCTGTTGCCTCTCCGACTATGCCCCTGTCCCTGTCCCTGCCCCTGGCCCTGTTCCTGTCCCAGCCTGTTTGCCGTGCCCCTGTCAAAGTGTCATTTAGATCGTAATGGTCTGATAAGGTCGCGAGCAAACACATTAAAACTCTTGCAGGAATCAGAGGAGTATTTGTGGAGTATCGATACTTGGCATCGGTGGTTCACATAAGCCACTCATAAGCTGATTGCCTCGAATTCACTTCAAAAAATCGTTGGCAATTAATTGAAATCAACAAAAGGGCTCATTGTTGCTCATGTTACGTTTGATTCACCAGAATTTCATAATTACATAAATACATATAATGAGAATTGGGAGTTGTTGAATTGAGTCTCGAATTGTTGCGGCAAATGCCAAACAAAGCACTAAACCCAATGAGATAATTAATTGGATAAGGCATTCAAATGTCTGACTCAAACTCAGTGTTGTGATCATTTCAGCGCAAAAAAACCAAGAATGAAAAATCAAATGGCACAACCCAGAATGAGAGAGAGAGAGAGAGAGAGATAGCGAGAGAGAGACAGAGAGAGTTGGCAGCACAACAATTTTTTAATTTTATGCCCAGCGATTTTGCAAGCTTTGAGGCCGAGGCTGGCAACCAAAGTGACTTTCTAATTAGTTTGGTCTGTCAAGCGGAGAGACCAGAGACGAAGATGACACACTTGACTCAATTTACACGAATAACATACGCACAAGTGTACAAAAATCTCATATCTGTTTTTTGCTTTTGAATTTTAGGAATGTCTCGCAGAGAGAAAGAGAGAGAGAGAGAGAGAGAGAGACAGAAATACATATACATAAAACCTTAAAAATGTGTGGCCATAAAAATATCATACAATGCTGCGTTGAAAGAAATTATATCTATCTGCATGTGTGTGTCTGTATAAGTGTGTATGCGTGTGTTGTGTGTGAGTGCGTGTGTGATGCCACAATTTCCGCAATTAAATAAAAAAAGCAAACTTAAGCCGCGGGCGAAGAGTACTGCCGAGCGTGTTTCGCTACTTGCCATACACACACACACACACACACACACACACACAAAGGTGCGCAACAAACATACAACCACACACACACACACACACATACACACATTAAACAAACACGCAACGACACGCAACGCGTGGACGCTTCTTGATTTCAGTCTCGGCAACTGGCATCAAAATTTGCCTAACCGCGAGAGCTACCTGCACTCAGCAAAAACATTGCCCCAATTTTATAAAATCCTCCCGAAAACTAGAGTGTTTTTTTATTTTTAGAAATAATTTATAAATTGAAGAGAACATTTTTGCAATCCTCACTTAAAGAAAAAAAAACAAATGGTTGTAAAATTTAGAAACCGAAACTTAGGAAATTTACTGACGTGGGTTTTATATTAGATTCGCCGCCAATTCGTAAGGGTTTCAAATTACAAATTATACGACTTTATTAAATATCTAATATGTCTGATTATGTAAAATCTCAAAACAAAACAAATAGATTTAAGAACGGAAAAGGTTGTCCTTTAGAAACTTTCTGAATAATAAACCGAATTTCTGAAATGTAGGATACATTTTTTCAGAGTGTGTATGGGTGTGTGTGTTAGTAGCTTTATTTGAATATCACAAGCCCACATGCAATGAGAGGGTAAGAGACTCTTACACACACACACACACACACACACACACAGGCACACTCACGCACACGCATAATAATTGCCATCAACACCGTTGGCCTCTGTTTATTTCTTTAGCATATATTTGATATATATTTATATGTACATATATATATATTTTTTGGTTGCCATTTGAAGTTAACTTTGTGCTTTTGCCGGCAAGCACAGAAAAACAGCTAAGAAACGGATATTTTTTGCAGTCTTTACGACTGCGAGCAGCAGGACCCAAAAATCAAATACGAGCACGAAACGAAACTTTGCCCATTTGCTGGCTGCGTATCTCAAAGATACACATTGGTGTGTGTGAATGTGTGTGTGTGTGTGCGTATCTTTTAAAAGTGATGCTGCTGCTGTTGTCAGTTAAAAGAAGTACAAATTACAAATATCAACAACAGCAGCAATCTAAAGTAAACTCCTCGCCGACGCCTCAAAATATGCTTTTAATTTTATATTCATAACAAATTTATGCAAAATGCGCCAAGCGAACGATCGCCAGGTGTCCCTTCTCTCTTCCTCTCTCTCTCTCTCTCTCTCTCTCTCTCTGGCTGTGTGGGTATGCGGGTGTGTGTGTGTTTTTGAAAAAAAGAAATATACAAAAATGTGTAAGAGCTGCTGACAGCCTCATGAAATTATATAAAGATGCTTACTAGGTCGTTGATATGCCTCCTCATACCTCATACCCAGGGTTGTGAGGGGTACCGAGCTTAGCCTGCCATTATATTAAAACTGCGTCTACGTGCGGGTTAATATTTATACTGCCAGACTGCCAGACAGACGGACAGATAGACAGATAGACAGAGTACTGCTTTAAGGCAGCATTATGAAAAGTGAATTTTGATAGATGATGTTGTTCCACGTACATAAAAGTAGTACATAAATATGCACTGCTGCTGTGCTCTTTAAGATTGTGCAAAAATCGTGATTTATTTCGTAATTTATTTTCTTATAAATCAACACAACAAATTTCAAGAAGTAATAAATAAACGAAATTAAATTGGAAATGATATTCAATATTTAAATTTAAATTAAAAAATATATTTTTAAGATTTGTTTTATTCACATATTTAAAATCTCTTTAGTGATCTTGAGTTGTAAACTGAATCTGTTTTATTTCTTTAAATCGTTGTCTAACATAGCTAACAATGGGTCTTACTTATTTATTTAAGTCTGTTAAGGCTATCAGGTGTATTAGTAAGTCTTTCATGCTGAGATTTTTGTACTATCAGAAACCATAAGTGCTTGATTTAAATTAAAAACTAAAGAGGGAATCGCTGTCCCATTTTTCTTTTATAATAACAGAATTCATTACAACACATTTATCGCTTATATGTTCGGCAAGAAAAATTTATTTTTGTTTTATTTTTTTAAAAGATGAAAAATGTGAAGCCTTTTTTGGTGTTTAATTACATTAAATGTACTAAGGTGGCTTTGAGCGAGCTGAAGACGAAGGGCAGACGACTTAAATCAACGTTGTTGATTGCATATTTGCCACAGAATAAGACCACATCGTGCTCTGATACTTGGTGGCCGAATAAAAACCGTAAATCCCTTAAAAATTGATGCTAAGCTGAGGACTTAAAGTGTCACAAACACACGCACATGTAGCAAGTTAGGCACCCAGACAGGGGGAGAGGCAGAGGACAAGCTGACAGACGGAGAGACGGAGAGACAGACACACACGTAGGCATAAAGCACTTTTGGGGCACGCTTAATGTGACGCACACCAGACAGACAGAAATCTGTGGCACACGGCTTCATGTCTTTATTTTTGTACTTACCCAAAAAAATGAGTACAAATATATACATATGCATATATGTATGTATATATGTATGTATACAGTGGGGAAAAATGAATTATAATAATAATTTTTTTAAAAATATTGCTTTTAATTTGTTGTGTTAATTTTTTTAGTTTTCCAATAAATATAATTTTAGTCTTCTTCCACTTCCAGAAATTATTATTTTATTTACCTAAACTTTTTTTTTTATTTTCCGTTAAAATCATTTATTGTGGGATTGTGGACATTATTTTTTCACATCTGTGGTACTACTGCGAGTATAAATAAAGCAACAAAAAAGTGAGGCATTTTATTATCAACCTTGACTTTCGAGCTGTTGCTCAAATTTAAGAAGCAGGTTCAAATGTGGCAGCTGTCTTTAAAGGATGGGAGTGGGAACTGTGTGGCAAGCCAGTTAGTTACCAGTGGTAACACCACCCGTTGTGTCTCGTTTCTGTGTGGCAGGTTTTGTGCCGCTGGAATTTTGTGCAAATAAACAAACACACACAATTTTAATTTACTTTTTACGCGGTTCGCTTTGCGCATTTTTTCTCATTCGAAATGAGTTTGAGACAGCTAGAGACCCATAAGCAGCGGTTGCCTCACAATTCATGTGGTGCCTCCAATGCCACCATGGCTGTGGCACGGACTATGGCAATGGGTATGGATACAGCTATGACTATGGCTGTGGCACTCATTGCCAACGCTGCAGCATTTTGTCTTGTGCTGAATTTGTAATTTGCCATCGCAAGAAAATAGAAGCTGACGAAGAAACAACCAACAGCTACGAGTTCGGTTTAAGAGTCTGTTTTCACCTTTTCCACATTTCTACATTTGATGAAGGTCATGCCCATGTGATTCAGTCGAAGGTTAAGTGCTGAGCCTTTCTACTTGGTGGATGGCACTGGAATATCTGACTGTCTGCCTGTCTGCGTGCTGCCTGCGTGCTGCCTGCTCAAGTGTGCCACAAATTGAAATATTACGCTGAGGCGGTTGCTGCGGCGGCTGGGGCTGCTTCAGCTGATGTGGCATTTCTTTTGCATCCTTTTCTGAACAGTGGCGGAAAAATAAAATGTCCCTTTTCACCACAGTAAAAATAAAATAATAATAATAAAATAATAAGAAATAATAAAAATATTAGTATTAAAGAAAGTTCTAAACACATCGTAAATAAACATTTGCTTCAAAATAAATCCTAGTCAGCATTGGTAACTAAACAGATCAAATTAAGATCCAGTGCAATTTTTGGGAAATCTATTTTTGAAAAGGTAAAGCAAGCAAGTGTTTGTAATTATGTTCATACTGTTCTGGCTAAATTGGAAACGGTGTCTCGTGAATAACATTTTCCCATTCATTTGTGGTTCTAAGCTAAGTAATACTAACTATTTTGAGTATTGAATCTTATAAAATTTTCAAATATCTCTTATTATTTTGTAAATATAGTTGAAATTTTAAATATTGTTTTCGATTTAATTTAATTTAATTAAAAAATACCGATTTTTATTGTGCTGCTAGTTTTCCTACTGCCGCTAAACAAATGTACATAAATATGTAAAATATACTTTACATTACTTGAATTTAATTACAGTTTTACAGTTATAAACGCACAACGGGCTCAACTATTGACACAGCATGAGAAGTGGTGCGTGTGTGTGAATACATGTGTGTGTATGTGCGTGTGGGTGTGTGTGTGAAATGCATGGCCAACGGCACGTATACGCAATAACACGAAACTGGCATATACGCGAAATATATACATGTGGCAACAGTCAACGGTGCAATAATAGCGTGGCACCACGAGAGTTAGAGAGAGAGAGAGTGAGAGAGAGAGAGAAAGAGAGAGAGAGAGAGAGAGAGTGTGGCAGGGGGAAGGCAAGAGAGGGAGATTGCAGTAATGCAGAGGGGCAGACGTGAAAAGTAAAGTTGACCCAGTTTGACTTTGGCTTCATAACTAATTCACGTCCAAAAACATACACATATAAACTCGGCTTGGACTACGGTCGAGGTACATAAAGCATCCTGGTTACACACACAGTGCCTTCTGGCACCTGTGCACAAATACACACACACACCTACATAAACACACACATAGACAGGACTCGCGACGCAGCATTCGAGCTTGGGTCGGAATCGGGTGTTGCAATATAATTAAGGTTGAATAACATAAGAGCATTGTGTGGCAAGTGTGTGTTGCAAGTGCGTTAGTGTGTGTGTGCAACGTGCAGTGTCTATTAAGCTGCAAATTGATGTGATTTGGTTCCGAGGCACTTAAAGTTGAGTTAAGTGCATATGAAGCAAAATTGATAATGCTAGATAAATACTACAGAATAAACACTAGCAAATAAAAAATAAATAAAAGGGGCAAGAAATGTAAACATCTGAAACAGAATGAAAATTTTATTCTGATTAAAATCATACGACCATAAAAATGTATGTCGAGCATAGTTCGATTCGAACTGGAACTTTGAGAGGCTGCATAGATGGAGTGGGTCAAAGGTACCTCCTCTTCCTTGGCCACTAAGGGAAAAAATATCAATTGAAATGCGAATGCGAATTCAAGATACTTCTGTTTGTGTGTGTGTGTGTGTGTATGTGCAAACTCAATCTAAATGCTATAAACTGCAAGACGTACTCAACGTTGCCGTCGACATCGTCGAGACGAGTCTGGCAAGTCGTCTGATTGGACTACACTCAGAAAAAAATTGTCATATACTTCTTGTTTTTGGGTATAATTTCTAAATATTATAAATTGTTTTTCTAAGAATTAGACTGGCTTGCACTAAATCAACAATCCCGAAAGAAGATTTGGTTGATTTTTTAGAAATATATGCATTTCAAGATACTTGATTTGACTTAATTTAAGAAATTTACTTTCGTAATAATGAGGTTAAGAGCTTTTAAAGAATTAGTAAACTGCACTAAAGTTTATTTTCTAAGTGTAAGGACTTGAATGGACGACGTTGTGTTGTGGACTTTTGCCACATGTCGATAAAAAGGCATACGGAAATTTTTATGTCCCTCAACGTCAACCTCATTGCAAATTGTTATGTATGTCGGGTATGTTGTATGTGTGTATGTGGGCATGAGTGTGTGTATATTTTTATGGCACTTTTGCAGTTTTCTTACCGGAACAACCAATCGATATAGTAGTGCCATCAAAGTACAACGTCTTCAATTCATTTTTTAATGACTAATTTTGCTGGCCAATTTAATTGGCTTATGTCTGTTTTCACCGCTTCTGCTCCCAATCAATCAGTCAATCAATCAATCAATCACACTTATTTACTAGTGCTTGTCACAACTTGCAAGCATTTTGCATTCCCCGTTGTCCATTTTCTAGATTTACAACGACAAAAACGAAGCCGAAATGGAAGCGAATCGATATTTATGATTATTTAATAAACTCAATTATATGTCCAGCCCTTGCCTCCTCTCTCTGTGTGTGTGTGTGTGTGTGTGTGTGGTTATTGCCCTCACAGCTCTTTTGTAGTGGTTGGCTGAGCTCCGGCCCCATTCAGAATGTAAGCTGGCATTTTGTTGTTAATTTGACATTTATAAGTCTACAAAAACTCAATGAAAGCCCCATTAAAACATTGTTCATTCAATAAAAATTCCTCATTTTAAAGTTTTATACATTCATTATACCTGTTAAATTATAAAATATATAAAGGTTTAACGAATAAATCAGTAGCAGGGCGAAGCCAAGTTTTATATATTTATTTTTAATTATAATTTGTTTATATATTTTTTCTATTTATTAAGTAACAATCAAGTATTTTTTATTTATTCATTTAATTTATTTTTTGTTCAAATATATTCATTCTCATATCAATCTCATTTCTAGCAGCAGCTGGTTAGAGGGTATCTGATTTTCCGAACTTTTTATGCGTCTCAAAGTTTCCAGCACTTTGGTCAAAAACTTTTCGATGGCTTAAAATATTTGTGTAGCCAGAGAGGCTTAATTGTATTGCCAAACAACCCGGCCATAATCGATGAATTTTAAGATGCATATTTAATTTGAATACATCTCTTCAGATATAGTCTCGATGGATGTTGCAAGAGCTCGTTTCGTTAGCTATGCCACAATGCAACACAAATGTTGCAACAACTCGATGGAGTGGCATGTTTATTTACTGTGTGTCCCCGTGGCCAATTGTAAAAAAATTGTGTTCGCTATTTTCTGTTTTCTGTGTTCTGTTTACGGCACGTAGCAACGCTCAGCAAACATTTAAAACAAGCCAACTTGCCGTGTGCAGGATAACAAACTTATTCAAACACACACACACACACACTGAGACACACACATACACTGAGACACATCATTTCCTTGTCTGCTGCCACACAATAAAAGTAAGGAAACAAAACCTCAATTCAAACTGAATATAAATTGTTTTACAGCTGACATTTGCTTTGCATTTCAAATAGTTCGGAGATTTCAGACAGACACACAGACAGACAGATGCAGACGACTCTGTCACTGCTCGAGAACTTTTTGCAACACTGCCACGTACCCAGTGCATGCCAAACTGGGGTCGGTCTGTTCCCAGTTCCCGTCGCTGGCCTGAAAGGTCATGGTGTTAATTGGAGCATAAATGATGGCAACTGGCGCTATCTGCTTTCCACCTGATACCTATAAGTATTATTTGCCACATGTGGGCGTGGCAAATGGCTTGTTAGTGCAACCACTGAAGCGTTAACCATTGTTTACCAATATTCTGCATCGACTACAACATTTTGCAGTGGCTTTTTA
>JAWNLS010000462.1:0-113475 GCA_035042185.1 Drosophila kambysellisi
CACACTAACACACACAATGAGACACTCAAATCTTCAAGTTTATGCAAAAGGTGCACAACGCTGCCATTTGCTTATATTCCATTCTATATTTTTATTTCAATATAAATTGCGCCCGGTGCTAGCCAGCTGCCATCCAGCTGCCCCTTTACACATCCCCTCACACTCACACACCCACACACCCACACACGCACACACACACTCTTTTCTACCGTTGCAATATTTTCTTGCATTCTTCGTTGCCATCCCTTTTTTATCATGCAATGCAAATCGTTTGGCGTTGGGTTAAACATTTTTTATGCATTTTTCTGCCAGTCGCCTTTTGTTCCTTAAGCGTGTAATTTATGTGAGCATGTGTGAGTGTATGGCAAATACTTTACATATACTGGCAAAACAATTTGCATATGCTGCTTACGTAAAGGACAGGTTAAAATTTTCTATTAGCCGCAACAAAAAGTTAAATTTATTGGCCCAGAACTTGGACTTTAGCGAACTGCTGCTGTTGGCCAGCCAGCCACCAAGCAAGCAAGCTGCAATCAGCCCCAAAAACCTGACAGGCACTTCATTCCCAACATTGCTATGCCAAAGAAAATTTTGATATCAAAGTAAATTAATAATGCAAAAAGGTTTTCCAAGTCGTTGGAATTTGTACTTTGCGTGCAATACTGGAATTTGGTGGCCGCACTACCTATTCCCGTACCCGTACCCGTCTCCTTCTCCAACTCTTTCTCCGCACACGCTTTTAAGTAATGAGTGAAAATATTTCAAAAAGCTTAACCAGCCATGCACACACTGTACAGCCGGAAAGTTGGTCCGACAATCTGTCTGACAGCCAGGAATTCAAACAATCAGCCTGGCTGGCCACCGTTGCAAAAGTTTTGGGACACCGAATCCAGAAACGCTGCGGGAACATTTCTCATGCGCAGCAAATATTCAAATCAAATTAAAGTCGTTATTAAATTTGGTCGCTGCCTGCGAACAATGCGTGCTGGAAGCGGACTCCTTAATGTCATTGTGGTGTGTTGATGGCCAAATTAATTGCATATCTGATGCCAGCTTAGCTTCTGCACGCCAAGCAAACCGCTTAACCAAGTTCAGTTTGCATTAACCATCGCTCTCATTAATTGTTCCTTTGTTGGGGCTGGTGCTGATATCGGGGGTACAGTGGAGATGGGTTGAATGGATTGCTGCACTTGACTGAACAGACCAAAAAAGGCACTCTCATCATCGACTGGGATTGTAAATGAAAAAAACAAGTCCGCTTTCTTCTGGCTGATGGTAACTGGATATGCAAACGCTTAAAGGCAAAATTTAATTAACTTTTATTTATACAAGTATTGGGTAACTTATGTGCTTCTTTTTATTGATTTTAGCTTAAGCTTTGTACATGCTTTACCAACAATAAAGACATTCTATTTAAAGAGTATTTCAAAAATAGAAAAAGGTATTTAATGATATAGATAGTTAATTGTATTTGAGTATTTGGGAAAGTATTTAATTTGGATTAATTTTTTTACAGTGCCATTTTACACAAGCTTCCTTAATCGAATTCTTTTAATTAATATCGATTCATATAAGCCGACATTAAAAAATACAATAAATAAGCATAAATTTATTAAAGAAAAAATCAAAATTTAAGGCTTTTAAAATTCAATTTTCGCATAATTTATTCCTTTATATAATGTTGACCTACATCAATTGACACAGAAAACACCAAAAGAAACAAGTAAGAACGCTGTAGTCGAGTGAGCTCGACTACCATATACCCTGAACCAAGCTTTAAATGCATTATAGGTTTATCGGTTTTTGGGGCTGGAGTGGGCGTGGCACGATCTTAGTAATATACCTTCTAAGTTTGGTAACTGTAGCTCTTGAGTTGCGGGAGATACAGGCATTTTTCGTTTTTTGTGGGCGGGAGTGGGCTTGGTCCACATTTTTTTTTCCACATTTATGAAGGGTGTTACTAGCAACTTACCTTTAAAATTTGGTGACTTAAGTTTTCAAATTGCGTGAGATATATGGGCTTATCGATTTATACCAACAGGTGTATCGGTTTAGGTAGGTGGAGTGGGCGTGGCCATCCAATTTTTTTATCGATCTTTGGGGGAGTTACCAGTAACATACCTTCAAAATTTTGCGACTCTAGCTTGCAAATTCCGGCAGATATGCGCATTTTAAATTTCTAGGGACGAAGTTCCTTGGGGCGGCGGATATGGGCGTGGTCCAAAAATTGGTATGCCAATCTTTGGAAGAAGTTACCAGCAAATTACCTTAAAAGTCTGGTTACTCTATCTTTAAAATGTTCGGAGATATACGGAGTTATCGATTTACAATCGGAATGGTCGATTATAGGCTCAGGTGTGGGCGTGGCACCACAAATTTTTAATCGGTTCTTAAAGGCGACTACCAGTCATATACCTATCAAATTTGACGTTCCCTACTCAAAAACTGCGGAAGATATAGCCATTTGAAAATTTTAAAGGCGGGGTGATGGGGGCGTCGGAGGTGGGCGTGGCACATTCCGATCTTTGAAGGACCTCGCCAACAACCTACCAACCAAAATTGGTGACTGTATCCATTAAATTGTGAGAGATATCTGGAATTTACTGCTATCGGAAATCTAAATATATCGATAATTCAGAAACTGAGGCAGTTATCGATAAAATAACGCAAACTTGATCTGCGCCTGGTATACGAGATCTTATATTCCAAATTTGAAGTCTCTAGCTCTTATAGTCTCTGAGATCCGCGTGTTCATACAGACGGACAGACGGACATATCGACTCGGCTATTGATCCTGATCAAGAATATATATACTTTATGGGGTCGGAGATGCTTCCTTCTGCCTGTTACATACATTTGCACAAAACCATTATACCCTTTTTACCCATTTTTAATGGGTTCAGGGTATAAAAACAAATGATATACAAATTTATGTTAATTTTTTTAAAATTATAGCTTTAATGACTAGCCTTAAATAGAAAAATGAATATTTAAGAAATTAATATGAGATTTTCCTATCAATAGCATACAGCTAATTGCATTTAAATAAATGTATATAGAAATATGATTCATTTTGATAATGCTGTTAATAAACACATATTTTAATTATTGAACTTTTATGTATACTTTTGAGAATACTTTAATTTAATATGTTATTTTGGGCAAATAGCAAATGTAACTTCCTCTTCCGCTTGTGGAAAAGACGCTGTGCACAAAAAATACCTTTATTCAAAGTAAAAAAAAAATAAAAACAGAAAAGAAGCAAAATAGTCCGTAAACAAAAGCGCACCTCAAATTTGTTAAGATTAGCACACAATTCGCATACAGTCAACACCATTTCCATCACCATCACCATCGCCATCACCATCAACCTGGTCGTAGTCGTCTCCTCAACGTCCTCGTCGTCCTCGTCTTCGTCGTCATCGACATCGTCATCGTCAACACCAACGATGTCATCGAGAGCCGTGGCCAGGACGCAGTCGGGTGTCTAATCTAATGGCTGCCGGCTGCTAGGGCAACCTGACAAACATTGACATTTTCTGTTATGTAATCAGACGCCCGAAGGTATGCAACAAAAAACGTGCTCCCCCAAAAACCGACAACGTCAAAGGAACGCAATAAATTGTCGCATAAAAATTGATGTTTTATTTTCAGGTGCGTTTAGCGTTTCTTTTTATACTCTATATAAATCAAAATATGAGCATATTGGTTACAAAAAAAAAGTATCACCCAACTCTCCTTTTTTTTGCAAATGTTTTCAATTTTAGTAGGTCATCGGATTTCTGATCAACTTTGTTGAATTTTTTTAATTGCTGCCCTTGAAGCACAACTTAGCCATCTTTTACCTCTTATTGCACTCAGAACAGAGTGTTGCGCAGTCTGTAATCCACGATTGCAAATCTTTTATTTTTCCTCTTGTGCCTTCGTTGCCGTTGTTCTAATGCTTTTGCGCATGAAACGTGCACGGAAAACTCAAATTTTTGTGGTTAGCCCAAAACAAAAACGCAAAAATAACAATCAGAAGAAAAATATAAGAATATATTTTTCTAAAGTGTGCACCCACAAAATACCCTTTATTTTATAATATAAATTTAATATTTTTGGATATTAAAAAGAAGTAAGAAATTTTAACCAACTTATTTATTAACTAACTAACTAACTAAATATCCAAAACTGTTCTCATCCAGAATTTAAGATTTTTCCACTTGACTATATCTCTATTGAAAAACTCCAACCATAGCTTACCACTGTAATTATTACAATTATTAATATTATTATTATTAATTTCATTGCTTTTAATATCATTATTTATATTATAACTCTACAACAATTCAGAGAATTTATGCAAAAAAAAAAAATAACATTTTGTAATTAATGAACTTTGTATTAATTAAACTATTTTCAATCTAGTATTTTCGCAAGAAAATTATAAAATTTTAAATAAATTTACTTTTTAATAAAAACAAGTCGTATAAAGTTGTTCAAAATGGTTTTGAATTTCCAGCATTTTTTTGTTTTGTATTATTGATTTTTCTTGATTTTAAATAAATTACACCATTTATAGTTAGCTTCTTCAATTTTCTTTTTCATAGCTCGAGTTTCTGGTAAGAATAAATTGAAAATTGTATTTATTTCTTAAAGAGCGCGTAAAGAAACTCAGTAAAAAACAGCCCTCGGGCAGAAGATAAAAATGAAATTATCACTCTATGCCTGTCTATTGGGTTGTTACTTAACCAAAAATCTTAGCCGTGTTGGGCCTAACATGCTGAATGCCACTGATAATAACTTGACTCGGCATTTAGCTGAGCCATTTGTAGCGAGAGGCCAAACGAAAGTGGCGTGCCACAGCTGCCAAATTAATATTTGCCACGTGCAACATGAGGTTAAGCACAAGTGAAAAATGCCATATAATCCATAACTTGCCCGATTCCGATTTCCAGCCAAAATAAAGAAATACGACCTGAAACCTGTTAACCAGCATTGTGCAACGCATTAGCCAAAACTGTTGCCAACTGTAGTGTGTGTTCAACGTTTATGAGGAACAAATTATCGCTTGCCTTGGGAGATGTGCTGCAAATGTGACCAAAGTGGAAATTTCTATATTTAATAATATTATAAATCAAGTTTGCCATTGATTGCCTGAGTTCTTTATGGAATAAAAATCATTGAGATCGAAATACTCAGTCTTTGTTTAACAAGTTCCTTTAACTAATTCATTTAGTTATGCTTATTATTATCAAACAGATTTCATAGGAAAAATCGGTCAAGTTTTAAATTGATATTAAAATGTAGACAGCGATTTTTATTCCCGTCTAAAAGGCCGTTACGCCTGAGGAGTTCTTTCTTGTTTTTTAGTTTTAATTCAATATACAGTGGCTCACATATTGTTTTGCCCAGTGCCTAGCACAAATTTTAAACGACTGCCATAAAGTAATTATGTAATATTTTTCAAAAATTCCAAAGACCCATAGCAGGTACATATATTAACCACTAAAATTAATATAAGACCCTAAAAAACTGGGACCTTCCCACCCGCTAGTTCGGGTTATGTAAAAAAGTACCTAAGTTTATGGTCACAAACTTTCTGCCCAGGTACTTTATGGACACCTGGGTGCCTTAAAACCCGGATTTTTTTTACCTAAAGTTGAATTTTTTCGGTATAAATAGACCAATCCTTCATAGTCAGATTAGTTTTTTCCTGCAATTCGGATGCAACAAGCCAACAAGGACCATGTGCAAGCTGACTACCATTAAGCAAAGGAAACTCATCCTGGAACACTTAAAAATCGGATATTCATATCGCCAAATAGCTGAAATGGTCAATCTAAACACCTCAACTGTATTCTACATCACTTGGAGTTTCGTTGACGAAAATCGGACAGAGGACAAGGGCGGAATGGCACCAAACCCAATTTTCACCGAGCAGGACGAGCCGAGGATCATCAGGAAAACAAGGGGAAATCTTAAGCTATCGGCTCAAAAACTGACTCAATAGGTGCAGGATGAAATAAGAAATAAGTTCAGTAAGGGAACTGGGCTCCAAGTTCTGCGCAACCATGACTTTAAGGCCCGAGTACAACAGAAAATTGAATTTACAAGCGCAAAAACTAGAGGCTCTAGGATTAGGTTCGTCAAAATCCACTTGGGCAAGGATTTGGCGTTCTGGAACACTGTCGTATTTGAATATGAGTACAAATTCAACATTTTTTGCCCGGAAGGACGGAGTTATGTGTGGCGACACACTTCAATACTGAGCTGTGTCCCAAAAACTTAAAGGCAACAGTCATGCTCTGCGGAGGAAGTGTCATGGTTTGGGCCTGTATCTCGGCAGCCGGTGGTGGAAATTTTATGATTATTGAAACAACAACAATGGACAGGAATGTGTACTTCGATATACAAAAGGAAAATTTACTCTAAACTGCCGAGGAGCTAGGAACCCGACGACCTTTCCGGTTCTACCAGGGCAACGACCCCAAGCATAAGGCCGGAATAGTACAGTCCTGGCTTAGATCGAACTGCCCCCATGTGATAATTCCACCGACCCAGTCTCTAGATTTAAATATTATTGAAAATTAGTCTCTTCTGGAAAACAACATCCGGAAACACAAGATTTCCTGCAAACAGGATCTCCGAAATGCTCTGCAGGAGGAGTGAAACAGGATCAGTCCAGAAACTACCTGGAAGCTGGTATCTTCCATGAAAAATAGGTTAAGCCAAGTTGTTAAGGCTAAAGGATATCATACTAAGTATTAACATCCTTATTCAAACTTTTATACGCCAAATATGTAACTTTTCTTAAGACTGGCAAAATGTTTTGTGACATGAATTTTGGTTATGTTTTCAGTTTTTGACTAATTTTAATTAATTAATTAATATTTGCATAAAAACTAAAGTTTCCTTTTGTAATGTGATATAACATTAAACAAATTGGCATTTAAGCATTTTGCATTTTTTTCCTTGTTTAAACTTTATAGCACTTTAAAATATTTGCTGGACACTGTTACAAATAAGGTGTTAGACACTGTATATATCTTATTTAATCTCCAACAATTTGCTTAAACAGCAAATTGCAAATATAAATTTACTATAAGCCAACAAAAAAATAAATAAACCATCAACCAAGTCGGCTAAGAAATTTGTAAAAAGGCAACAGTCTCCGCAATCAAACCACACGATAAAATAACGGCGCTCAGTCTTTATATATGTATATATGTAGATGTACTGTGCATATAATATATGTATGTATGTAGTATCTACTGCCTGGTCTCAAGTTTGGCCCGGCGGCTTTGAAGCTTGGCAGGAGAAAGTAACAAGATAGCACGCCGGAAATTTGAGCAATGCAGCCAAATTGCGTTAAACCAAGCAAAAACAGTGAACAGACAGCGTTCCTTGAACATCGACCAAGACACCGCCGACAGCCTCACCTCAACCAAAGACAAACTGAGCACTGAAAGCATAAATTCTTGATTGCAATAGATGACGGCAACGGAGACTGCGACTGCCACCTTGTTCTTCCCATAGTTGTCAAAGCCAATGTCGTTGCCATCATTTTGATGTCTCCTCGTGAACCTGTGCCATATTTCACTCAAGAGATACTATTTCAAAGGCCAGCCACGCCCACTGTACTGTGAATGAGGAAACGATAAGCACGATGGGGGACACAAACACAAACAAGCAGTTAAATTGCGTCCAAACGCAACAAAAGGGAACACGTGACATCTGCGGCACATAAATAAATACACCATTGTGAATTATTACGCGCCATCATCAGCGATGTCATCGCTTGGAGGGGTGGGTTGTGGGGGTTGGTGTATTTAATGCCACAACGTTCCACCCTTTCAACATTCTACCGATCCAAGCACTATTTTATTTATAATTCTAAAGTCAGTGGAGGAGACTAAGTCATCGTTAAGCTCTCAAGAAGAACCACGCTCTTGTTCCATTCCCAACAATAGCCTTCTCGTCATTTGGGGCCAAATTAAGTGCTTAAATTTCAATTAAAACTTGTGTCTTTCGATTTCAATTGGAAATTTCCTGCCATTAAGTCGAAATATCTGCGATACTTTATTGTAATTAGATGCAGTCAAATTGAATGTCTGTTTGTAGATTTAAAAACAATTTACTTTGCAAAGGAATCAAAGTTAAGATTTTTGTCTACTTTATTTAAATGAAATTGGATTTGTTAAAGTGGTCAACAAATCATACAAAATAAATACATGTGAGGAACAATTATGAATGAATATCAAAAGTCGTGCTAAAATTTATTTTTTTAAGCTCATAAGGCTTACATTATGAATTGCTTGTGGGTAAATGTTTTTCCATAAATACAAACCAATCAAATCATCAATAATCTTCCTATAAACACAGTTTTATATTTTAAATGTTCTTTTCTGGCACCAAATAACAGAAATAATCTTTTTTGATGCTTACAGGCTTATTTTGTCGCAACAAAAATACTTTTAAAAAGTTGTATTTGATCTCCTTAAAAATGATTTGTTTCCCGTAAATAAATCTTTTATTTATGTGTTATAATATCGAAATGTAATGAATTCAATGTACTCTTTATTTTGCATTCAGTTTGTACTTTTGCGATTATTGCAAATGGCAGATTGGAATTCGAGAGGAGGAGAAAGAAATGTGTATTTCTTGGGCCCACAATACATTTGGCTGCCATTTCTCTCGATTGCTGTCTTTGATTGCAGCTGACCTACTTGCTGCCTGATTACCCACACACACATACACACACACACACCAACAGAGACACTCATACACTTACAGTGAGCATACTTTACATAACTTACGGCACATTCCGCATTCTTCACTGGCAAATAACTTTGCATATTTGGCGGCGCCTTTGCCGCATGCCTTGATTTATGCAAAGTTTTCATTGCTGCTGTTGAAGCTACTTCGATTAATTGTTGGCAGAGTTCCCACAGTTTACTACGCGTACATGTGTCACACACACACACACACTTATATATATATATATATATATACAGTGTCTTGAAGCTCATTTCGAGGAGTGCCTACCAAAAAATTTAAAGTGCTATAAAGTGTATTTGCAACATTAAAAAAATTTATAAAATTAGATAGAAAACTTTTCATAATTTCTGTTAAATACACTGCACTAAAAATTTGTAGTCTATAGTTGTTCAAATGGTTATGTCCCGTTTATTAGTAATATAATAGTTAAGTATAATATTCAAGTAAGAGCATTAGATTAACAAAGTAAAGTGCGACTTTGTAATTAACGACCTGTTTCCATGACGTACCGACAACTTTACAACATATGTCACTCGGGACATTGACGACTTCTTATAGACGACTACTGATGCTACTCGACACTCCTCATGTTGTTGTTAACCATCTGTTAACCAGCGTTGCCACATAACAGAACTGTTACTACTCGTAAACGATTGAGCTTTGTACATTTATATACAAATTACGACCATCGTAAAGTGGAAGATCTGAGAAAGTAGACAATTAAATAAATATAGAAATATGTGAATCTTTTTTATTTGGAGCACGGAGATATATCAAGGCATGAATTATATGAATATTTTATTTACAATTCAAAATTATAATTCATATAACAATTGCATCACTTTTATATTTCTGTCGGTCGTACAAGCATTATAACTCGATTAGTCATAAAAATCCCAGAAAGAAAGCTCAAAATTTCATCATCACTGTAGAAGAAAAGAGGAAAATCGTTAAGAATTTGAGAGGTGTTGCAAAGAGTCATCTGCTTACGCCCAAGAACAGTTTCCGCTATACCACCAGCCAAAAGAATAATTTGAAGCGCAATTAGTCCGTAGTGAGCCAATGTTCCAGTCATCATTATCACGATCATATGTGGTAAATTTAGTGTTATTGTTCACATATGATATATTCCTATTATTGCCACTGAATCCACTAAAACTCAGTAGGTATTCATCACTTTCGCCATTAATAACAAATTGTTGATATCTCGAATATGTGGTTCCCCCATTCATATGTTCAATAAGTATATAGAGTTCATGGGGTTTGGTGCTCGTCAAGCGATGGATCTTCTCCAATCCCAAGAAGAAGTTGCCATCAAAGGAACCAAAGCCTTCACGGTATGCGGCCCAATCCCTGTTGAATTCTTTATCATCATCAATTTGCTGCCGGATAACTGTCCAACCGGGACCTGCTGTCTCCGAGTCACATAAAGCATCAAAGGAATAATAAGAGATGTTGATGGTATGAACTCCCGGATCATCTCCAAAGGAAGAGCAACCAATTGTTAAGGGCTTCTTATTTAAGTCCTCCAATTTCATTTCACATTTTTTTAGATCGTTTTTTAATTCGGATATTTCTTGGATCTTTTGGTCAAGATTACGTTTATGTTCGTCAACTTCTGTGCTCAGTAGTTGAAGATAGTTAAGCAGTGGTCTCACAGCCTTATAGGCATATGATCCGCACTGTTCCTCCTCTCTCCTTGTTGCTTTGGAGGTCTGTTAAATATTGGAATTAGATTTTTTCGCTTGGCTAATATATTTAATTCTTCTTTGCTTACCTCAGTACTTTGAGCTTCGATGGATGATTCGCCTTTGATTAGAATCAGATTTATGTATAAAGCAAAAACAATCCAATTTAATTTCATGTTTTTCTGCTACGGTCAACTGGTCGCAATAGAAACAGATGTAGACTGAATGTTCAGAGTCGGACCCCGACATTTTATAGGATTGGTCAGAGATACAGACAAGTCTGAGGCTGTTAGAAACACATCGAACGATGCTCTTATCAAGTACCACAGATAACAAGGTGCGTCAATGACTTTAGGGCAACCAGATTGGATTCAGTATTAACTTCTAGCTTCTGCCTAAATTTGATAAGTTCAAGGCAATATACATATATGCGTAGACAGATAGGAACATTTATTTATTTATAAATATATAATTATCTTCAACTGAACAGTTCCTGATTTTAGAAACGATTGAACTTAGTTCCGTATATGTATGTATTAAAGCTAAACATTGAGTTTATGGCAGGCAATTAAAATTTTTGCTTGACACTGCTCGAAATGAGCTTCGAGACACTGTATATATGACAGGCAATTCTCTTAGAAAAGTATCACTTTAATTTGTAATTCGCTTGCCTGCTCCTTAAAAGTTTTTGTTTTCCTTTTAGTTTAGTTTGTTTCGCTTTGAGTCCTTGACTTGGTTGCTATTTGGCTTTTGGCGGCAGCATTGAATGCAAATTTTCGCCATTAATATGAGTTTGATATGCAAAACGTAGGCAATGGAGCATAATGAGATTGTCAATCTTCGAAACATAGCCTTACACCCAAGTGTTTTGCCAGAGAAATTTCTAAATCTAACGATAATTCTTTTAAAATCGAAAGAAACATTCTGCCTCGGATGACTAAAGTTTTAAGTTCCCAGAAGTCATATATAAAATATACAATATGATCGTATAATTCTAGTCTTTATGTTCATGTAAAGGATGGAAATGGAATTTGGAAATGGACCATGACATCCATTTAACAGTAATTTTGTTATTTAATCAACTGAAATCATTCGTTTTTTTTTTTTTTTTTTTATGTGGCAATTATATTTAAACATTAATCAACCTACTTAAAGGCTATAAAACATTGATTTGAAATAGTATAAGTGAACAATGGATTTAGAATCTATAACATACACATAGAAATGTTTTTAACTAATAATACATAACATTATATAAAACATTTATCTAACGGCCAACAGTCCAGAGGTCGCTGGTGTGAAGGCGCTTCAGCCTTCTGCGAGTGGTGTTGTTCCCAAGTGTGATGGCCAACGGGTTCACATGGTTATGCAACCGGTCGTTATACCGAAACATTTAAAGATGATTTTAGTCTATTTATAAAATAGACTGTGCCGAACACGATCAGACCGGGGTCCAATCGGATTCGTTTTTAAATTAGAAAATAATAATTTAAGGAGTCAGTAAGTAATGTGTATATTTAATCAAGTATGCTATTTTCAATTTGTAGAAGTGTTTTGAAAGTCTGTTTCATTAAATTTTTAGTAGCCAAGTCCAGACAAAGTGAGAATAGAAAAGACGCTCCACTTGTCTATCTGACATTCACTCGGTTTCTCTGTTTCTCATATGCACAGACATTTGAATACACTCAGTTTTCCAGCATTTTGTCGGGTTACTACTTTAATATATACATACATATATTTTTTCCTTTTTACCTTTTAACCGAACTACTTTTGGCTAGCGTAAGCAGATCTCACAATCGAGCTGTCAACAGCAAGGATACGCAAGGATACATGGTTATAACTAAGGCAGCATTCAGTGTGTATAACACACAGACACACACACACACACACACACTCAAACAGACAAGTAATCTTAATGCACTTGACGCACCTGCAAATGGACACACACACACTACACACTACACACACACACACACACCATGCAAAAGTCCTGTAGCTAATGTAGTTTACTTACGCTGAAATATTTGCCTTGCTCTGCCTTGCGGCTAGTCAATTTTTATCAGTGCTGTTAAATTTGCATAAGACATGACAGTTGACTGCTCTCGCCTGTTAGTGGCAGGCAGCACAACTGGCCAAGTTTATTTACCAAAAAAAAAATGCAGCAGCAGTAGTTTTCGTGATATTTGTTAAGTATTTGCACACTAGTTGGCCTCGTTGGCAGTTGGCGCGTGCTTAAAACTGCATTTTCGAGAGAGAAAAAGGATCCCAAAAAGGATGCGAACAGTTAATGGTGCCTCTCGGCTTTGGACGCCGAATAATTAAGATAATTACGCAGAAGGAGGCGCTGCCTGGTTGCTGTCAGGATCAGCCGCAAATTGCCGTCATCATTCTTGACTACCTTTTGTTGTGGCCAGGACTTATGACAAAGGCCAAAATGTCATGTACAAAAGATAAAAAGGACACGGCGGCTAATGAAACGGCACCAAAGCGTAATAACGAAAAACACAACAAAACGTACAAAAATGAAAAACAGTTAGAATGCTTCAGTCGAGTGAACCTGACTTCGATATACCCTTAACCCAGCTGTTAAATATATTCTAATACTGTTGGCAGATTTACCCTTAAAAAGTTTTGCACCAAAATGTGAACAGGTCCGGAAGTGCACCCATGTCTTACAGCGAGCTGGCTGGATCAATATGAGAATATATTTTCGACCATAACTTGGGTGATTCTTATCCGATTTTGATGAAATGCTAATGCATATTATGTAAAAATTAGAAAACAGCCTTTTAAATTGTGTAATTTATTGCTATCGGATATCGATAATCGATAAACGGAGAAAGCTATCGATAAAATAAAGCAAACTTGATTTGCGCCTGGTATATGAGGACCTATATTCCAAATTGCAAGTCTGCAGCTCTTATAGTCTCCGCGATCTGCGTTTTCATACAGACGGACGGACGGACAGACAGACGGACATGGCTATATCGACTCGGCTGTTGATCCTGCTCAAGAATATATACACTTTATGGGGAAGTATCCCAACTTCTGCCTGTTGCATATGTTTGGACAAAACTATTATACCCTTTTTACCCATTTCTAATGGGTTAAGGGTATAAAAAGTTAGAATGCTGCAGTCGAGATGGCTCGACCAGCAGATGCCCTAAGCCAAGCTGTTAAATATATGTAAAATTTTATGCTATTCATTGTGTTCAATTCGAAAATATGATGCGAAAAAGGTAAGCGAACTTAAATCTTTGATACGACAAGCTAAATTATATATATTAATAATTGTTTATTTTATTGCTTTCGAACATCAATTTATATCGACAGTCGCGAAACGGGGTTAGTAATCGATAAAAAAAAAACATTGGCATTTTATGGTATTAGATATCTTATGTTCAAACGGATAAGTCGACTCGACTGTTGCTGCCACTCAGGAATATATATACACTTCTATCTGTTGCACACTTTAGCGCAACTTCATTACAACCTTTAACTACATTTTCGGCGTGCAGGGTATAAAAATACAAATATCAAATGAAAAATTCTGCACAAGAAACAGCAAAAGGATTGTTAGGCACATTTCCATTCTAAAACACCCAGTCACCCACCGGTCACCCACTCACCCACCGGTCACCCACTCACCCACCGCTGCCTACACCCAATCAGGCTCCGCATTACAAACTCTATTGTTCTTGTTGTTGTTGTTGTTATTGTTGTTGTTGTTGTTGTTGTTGTTATTCAGCTAGCGTTGCCTTTGTTAAATTGAAACAATTTGTCACTCTCTTGGAAAAGTTGCCAACGGGCTTTGTTTTTGTTAAAGAACGGCTGTCTGGGATGTCCACCCATTTGATAATGAAATAAATGAAGAGTAAAGTAAGTATGGGCGTAAATATGTACAAATATTTTCTAATTTTCTTTGTAAAACGCATTGTGAAATGTGAAATGAGAGCAAATTTTTGCCATTATTATACGATATACGAACTTTAAATGCAATTACCTTAAATAACAAAAAGGTAAATTACCAAAATAACATTGCTCCCGTTGCCCAAGTCGTTATCTAAATTACAAACTGAAATTAAGCAAAACAAATTTTTACAAATGGTATCTGACCTCGTTCAAATCAATCAATGTCTTCTAATCGAATTTTTTACTGTGTTTTCTTTTTTAAATTTATTCCACTTTAGCTTGAAAGTAAGATAAAGAAACTCTAACTCATCGACTATTTGATTTTTGTAACCAAAAAATAAATGTTTCTTTAATATAAAATTCTATATTTATTGACTTTTAATATTAAGCACTAATTTCACGTTATTCTTTGTAGCTAAAGAATTTATGTACTTTTTTGTTCCTTTCCACTTAAATTGTAAGTTGAATGTGAACAGCAATAAATCTATTAAAAATAGTATATAAACTCTTTACTTTATCGTGAAATCAGCGTAAAATAATTAAAAATCATTACAGTATTGTTTTTATTGCAATGCATATAAAATACATTATTTATATATATATATTTATATATATACCCATTTAAATTACACTTAATCTGTTCACCACATGTAAAAAGTAAAAATAAAAGAAAAATACAAAAAAAAGCGGGAAAATCAACGCCAGTTAAATTTTATTTAAATGTCAATTTCATTTGCATAACTTGCGCGATGAGTTTTTCATAACATTAATGCCAGATGGCCACTTTGCGCAAATAAAATCAATTTAAACTGTTGGCCTGGCCGTTAAGGCAATGAAAATGCCAAAACCAATTCATTTTCTACCCTGGCCACAACAAGAGCCACATGCCCCACACTGATTCAAGCAACAGCACAACAAATCGAAAGAGAGAGAGAGAAAGTAAGAGAAAGAGACAGATGAATTCAGTTAGCCAGGTTGTTGTTGACGTACTTGAACCCGCTGGCCAAATGCCTTATGATAAGCCCAGGGATCCGAGGTGCAAGTGGCAATTTGATCTGTTGGCCCCTTTCGATTTGCAGGCAGCTGCCAAATCGGCCCAAAATGTCTAAAATAACAGGAAATAAATTCTCAACAGCCTTTTGTGCCAGGCCACCTGTCAGGGCCACGCCCACTCAGTAGTAGTTTATTTTGCTCAACTTGTGCTTGACCAGAATCAGGCAAAATGTTTACTTAAATGCGGTCACCTGACTTGGTCCGGTTGCAGTTGCAAAGGGTAGTTTAACTGTTTAATTCGAAGCCAAAATCGAAATCTTAAGAAATAAACAGTAAAAGAATTTGTCGATTTAGTAATTACAAGAATTAATTTTATTAATGTTATATACAAATTAAATACTGTGAAAAGAATTTAATTCAAATCCAAATGAATCGAAAAATTAAAGAAAATAATTTTATGGATTTAGTAATAATAGAAATAATTTTAGTAAAACTATAATAAAATTTAGTTATGTTTAAATAATGGAAAAATAATTAAATATTTAATATAGCAGAGAAATAATAAAAATAATACAATAAATTAAATGAATAGTATAACATTTTACCATTATTGCCAGGTATTTGGCAGGGTATATAAAATTCGAATATGCCCACTATTGATTGCTCGTTCTTTTTGTGTAGTTTATTTTGTTGAGCTCTAAGTGCGTTGCAGGAGTTGCAGTTGAATTTGTTGTTGTTGTTGTTGTCATTGTTGTTGGGCATTGTGGTGTTCATGTCTGAGGCAACTCGGCTTCAAATGCAACATTTCACCGGCGAGTAGGCGGAAGGGCTTTTATATGCCGGGCTACTTCCTGTTTATAGAAATCCCGAGTTGTTTCTGCTGCCTCAAGTGGCTGCTGCTGTTGGCCGGGGCTGGCCGTGGTATTTAACAACAATGGGTGCACCGATGCATATGCAACACATTTTGTTGGCTCGGTGAGCGTTGCATGCCTCCAGGCAGCGCCCTTCAACTTGACATATTCACTTTAATAAATAGTCCAGGTAGCTTCAGATAAGAAGGAACCTCAAAGCATTCCACTTCGCTTTAAGATGAGCTCCTTCAAACTGAAAGAGCGGAGTCCGAATATTCTTCAACTATTGTTTTTTTTATTTTTACAACAAGTGCAACAGTATGTTGCACCTTGAATGTCGTCTCTATGTGACAACACACAAAAAAACAAAATCGCACAGCAACTTAGGAATAATTTCTGAATACAAAATGTTTTAAAATTTCAATTTTTATTTCTATTATTCAGATATGTGTTTTGTAATAATTAAAAATATGTCTAAAAAAGGAAACGCAAAATCTTGTCTGAAATTCAGAAACATTAATTATATTTAACTTATCAAATAGCCTTAAAAAATAAATATAAGAGATTAAAAAAAAAACAAAATGGTGATGTATATATTTTTTTAATTTTACTTTTTTGATTAAATTAAATTAATTTTACTCTGATATTAAGGAAAGAAAAAACTATAGTTTTGATAAAGGCGCAATCTTTCGTTTTTTAAATTAATTAGCTTACTTTTCTTTCGCAAAGGAACGAATTTTATTTTAAACAATATCAACTTATTTGACGAAATGTGTGCGTTGAGTTTGTTGAACATAGCTTTTGTTTGATTTGATTTTGATTGATTTTGATGGATTGTTCAGGAGAATAAAAAATTATAATTTTTGTGCATTTCGAGGTTTGAAGAACAGCTTTATAATGTCGGGCCGATTTTCGACGAAGGTGTCCTATAACTACATCAGCGAGGCGAAAGTTCACAGGATAATAACTGAATTTTTGATACTTGTGATGCTCTTCATTTGCACTCACATTGGTGAGTAATTCTTGAATTGATTGATTGATTGATTGATGACATTGTTCGTTACTCAATTGGATGTTATCCCTAAGTCTCCGAATCGATGCATTCGCAGTACATTTTTTATAGTAATAAACAAGCGGAACAGACATTCGTAAAAAATGTGCCATATAAGAGAGAAATTCACTATGAAGCATTTCTCTTTAGCGAAATACAAAACACGGAAATGATGTATAATTATTTATCTTACAATTTTCTACAAATTATTCACGAGGACGATCTAAATCAAACCACAAACCCATATGTATTGAATTTGGGCCTAATGATTGGCGCACCGCGGCTTCGACAAATACGCATCGATCCGAGTGATGAGTGTCATCATGAGATATCCACGGAAGATGCACAGGATTGGATATGTTATGGCGAATACACGTACGCCTACGAATATAGAGGATATCATCAGGGGTATGCATTCGAATTGATCAGCATTTGAAACGAATTTGATTCCTTAAATTTAGGAATGATTACTTGGCCGATGCCAATTCTATTTGGACTGATTTCTATATTTACCGCGGCGGCGGTTTTTCAAAGACTTTTGTTTTTAACCATGATAAAAATTTGGACTTGCTTGAAAGACTTCACGACACTTACTGGGTTGATCGTGCCACACGCCTTGTTGTACTCGAATTCAGCATATTCTACGATGCTAGCCAGATGTTTCAAATTATCAAGTCTGTATCGATTCACTCTCTCTGTCTCTCTCTTTCGATATTATATTAATTCTGGTTCAAGTCGAGTCTAGATTGATATTCGAAATAATGCCAACGGGTCTCGTTGTGCCCAGTGCGGATATTCGATGTATTCCTTTGAAATGCTTTCTATCCATGGACGTTTTTCGCATCATTGTGGGTGTTGTCTTATATATAATTGTCTTTTACTATACGTATTATGAGATTTATGAATTCAGTGCGATCGGCCCAAAAGCATACTTCAGAGATTCCGCTAATTATACGGATCTGATTTTTTTGCTCGTACGTACCAAAAAATAAATATCGATAGTTTGATAATTTCATTCATTCATTCAACATCATCTCAACATTTAGTCATCGTATGTGGTTTTGAGCTATAACATTTGGCACACCGTCGAGATAAATATAATCTATGATGCTTACAACGCCGATCGAGAGATCTATATCAACTTGGATCGCCTGATGCTTGGCTGGAAGTTCTATTCCATTTCCATGGGCATTCTCACATTTACGGTGTGGCTAAAGTTCATCAGATTCATGGCATTCCACAGAACCCTGAGGCGACTCTCGAACACAATTCGACTGGTAAGTTGTGGTCCCAAATAACTTTAGTTTAAGTTTTTTCCTAATCTTTAAAATTCAATCTGAAATTAAGATAACATCGGAAGTAAAAAAAAAATAATTTTTGTTTTTCGTATTTAATCTTGATATAACATATTTGTTCACTAAAATTATAAAAAAAATAATGGTTTTTTTGGTTACTGAATATTATTTATTTCTTTGCACTAGAAATAAATAACAAAAAAAATATATATATATATTATAAATATATATATTTATAAATATATTCGAAATATCCCTTTATATTCACTGCACAATATTATGAGTATAAAAGTATTGAAGAAATAAGAGAATTTTCCAGTTATACCAAAGCTAGTCAGCAGGTGAACTGAGGTCTCCAAGATCTGTATCTGCATATGTAATCTACGTCTCCATTAGGTATATTAATTTTCGATCTGGATGTCTGCCTTTGTTAATGTCCCTCCCATTTTAGCTGCGAGACGGTTTTTTTTGTAAATTTAAGTTTAAATCATTGGCTTAGGAAAAAATAGATTCAGCTTTTGATTGGGTAGGTTCCGGTTTAATCGGCTTCCAGTTTATAACAGATTTCGTTGATTTACGTTCCTTTTCTTTCTCATTTGCTTTCATGTAAAGTCGTTAAAAAACGTTCTCGGCTTCTTTTTTATATTCATCTGCATTGTTTATGCCTTTGCTTTGTGGGGCACAATATTATTTGGGGATCAGCTGGAACACTTCAAATCGGTGTTCTCAACGGTGATGACGATATTGTGCATCTTAATGTCCGATATTAGCTATGAACCGATGTACAAGGTTCAACCAGTACTGGGCCCCATTTACTTTATCAGCCTTGTTGTGGTAATCTATGGCATTTCACTGGTAAGTGCTAATATCATTACTTTGTAAATATTCAATTTAATATATTTCGCAGAATTTATTTGTGGCAATTTACCTGAGCACCTATTCAGATGTGAAGGCCAATACGTTTGTTCAAGATACCTTAATATTGAAAATGCTTAAGAAGGGGTTTAAGGATTACTTTAGATTTTTTTGGAGACGCACCCACCGCTCTGATGAGATAAAGATGTATCCGACGGGTGTGATACAGAAGGATACTCCAGTGCCCTTGGAGGTTACAAAGGAGTCGACACTCAGACGACAACCAATAATAAGTCTTCGCGAGGACTTGGCTTCGTGAGTATTGTATTTGAAACTTTTTAATTTTTGAATTTCTTTATTCCTTATTATATAGCTTCACCGAACGCTCCATTCAACTTGAAAACATGTTAGAGAACTTGGTCATTACCATCGAGCATATTACGGAATTACAAAACCAAAGGGATAAAAAGGATAAATCAGATTCAAGACAATCAAATGCAAACTTTATTAATAAATAAATAAATGAAATGTTCGCACAAAAATAAATAATTATTTTTATAATTATCATCGACTTAAGAATTGCAAGTTTAATTGTATTTAGCTTGTTTTAAATTTGTAAAGTTCGGCTTTAATTGAAATCACGTTCTCGCCCCGCTCAGTCGAGTGAAATGTATTTCTAGATGCTGGTAAATTAAACCAGCAGCGTGTCTACCCAGGAGATAAAACGCACGCAAAAGTAAGTGAAGAGGAAAAGACGCAGGTTAATGGATTTTTCTTGTGATATTTGACTTGAGACACACGGCGATGACCCGAGCTCACAGCACATTTTTGGCTTTTCCTTACTCTACCCCAGTGCACAGGAAAAAAAAACCATCAAACAAGAATATACATTAGATTGGGTTCGTTTATTCTTGTTCTGCTCTTTTAATTTCGTTATATAAATAGTATTTAAAAAAAAATACTTGACTTGAATACAGCGAAAAGCTTATTCAAAAATGTTACTATTTATTTTAAGCGCAAGGTGTTTTTCTCTCCGTGTATAGGTATTTTTGGCTTTTATTTTATTTCACTCTTTTATATATGCAGGATTTTTCAAGTGAAAAACTTTACATTTATTATCAAGATGTATGCATACCTCTGACTCCCTCTCCCTCTCCCTCTCTATCTCTCTCTCTCTCTCTCTGTCTCTCTCTGTCGCTCTCTATATCGCCCTATCTCCTATCTCTGTCGGCCATTTCGAGGGACAACAAACAACACATTTCGTTTAATTGAATGTTGCGGCTGTCGCTTGTCGTCGACTACAGGACAGCAACAACAACAATAACAACCACATTTGTCGTGGCCAAAACAACAAGCCGGATTGGGCCGGGCCATAACGGGACTTTTGTGTTAGCCGGGCACGCGCCTTAAGAGAACCAAAAATTATAATGTAGTGTAAATATTTAATGGTGATGCGACTTTAGATTATGTTGCTGTTAAACGTGCTGCTCCTGCTGCGACCAAGACTGAGACTGAGACAGAGACTCAGACTGACTTGGGCAATTTAACGAACTGTAAATGGCGACCGCACAGTAATAACTTATTTGTGTATACAAATAGGCAAAATGAAATGATAAGAAATATAAGTGCAATTTATTTTTTAATATTTTAGTAAAAGTCTGTCATCAATTTACTAATATCCCCAACGTTTTTCTCTTTTATTACATTTGGAATTTGAAATGTGCGCGCGCCGCACTGGAGCGCCATCTGCTGGCGATGTTTGACAGCTTGCATAGTTGTGTAGCAAGCAGCTTAGTATCGATTCGATAGCCGACTAAACGTACTCATCATTTGCGTTTTCCCGTCCTATCGAATATGTATCGATTAGCGTGACTTACTCGATACGCCATTATAGAGAAAATGTACGTCATGTGATTGTGGATTCTTTTTTTCGCACGAAGCAGTCACCTGTCGGCCGAGAAAAATACAATTACGCCTGCAAAATTTGGTAAATAGCACTTGAAACAATTGCAAATTTACCAATTATAAAGTATCTTTTTCCACGAATAGAGAGACCAGACAGACAAAGAAAACAAAACCGTGCAAGATGGCGCCCCAAATACGCACAGTCGTAACGCAAACATTTCTATGGCTCTTCCTCGCCGCGGCCACCATCCTAATCCTGTACTTTGTTATGACTGGCAAGGGTGAACGCGTGAGCGTTGGCTGGTTCCTCGCCTCCTCGAGCCCGTACATGTGGGCATGCCTGGGCATCGGTTTGTCTGTGTCGCTATCGGTTGTGGGCGCTGCCCTTGGCATCCATACGACGGGCACCAGTATTGTGGGCGGCGGCGTTAAGGCGCCCCGCATCAAGACCAAGAATCTGATTTCGGTCATTTTCTGTGAGGCTGTCGCCATCTATGGCCTCATCACGGCCATTGTACTCTCCGGCCAGTTGGAGCAGTTCAAAATGGAATCGGCGCTCGAATCCACTGGCGTCATGAACCAGAACTGGTTCTCGGGCTATCTGATTTTTGGTGCTGGTCTTGCCGTTGGCCTCGTGAACTTGTTCTGCGGTATTGCCGTCGGCATCGTTGGCTCCGGCGCAGCACTCTCAGATGCCGCGAACGCTGCGCTCTTCGTCAAAATTCTGATTGTGGAGATTTTCGGTTCGGCCATCGGTCTCTTTGGTCTGATCGTGGGCATTTACATGACTTCGAAGGCAAAGATGGGTGACAAGGAATAAGTGGTCGCAGCAATGTGAGTGTTAATCACTAATTTAGGTATAAAATATATAACAATTTAATAAAAGTGTTTTGCAGCATTTGGGTCACGCGCCACCCCATCCAAAAACAACAACAATCAGTCATCAAGTCATTCCGACAACTAAAGCACAACAACATCTGTGTTCCTCCATAAGAGTTTTTCTTTTTTTTTTGGAAATTAAAATTCGTTACGCGCAGTTACAGATATTGGGAGAGGAGGAGAAACCTTCACGACGACATGGGACTTTAGTTACTTATTAAGTTAAAAAAGTTAATTATCGAATTTTTACGCTGCGCGCGTTGCGCCAATTCTCAGCATCAATTAAACAATTGTGCGTTTAATGTGCGCCGTGTAAAAATTGCATTCGATTTGTTCTATTCTAGTTAAATCAGTTTAATTCGTATTTGTGTACGATAGACAAGTGTGTGTGTTTGTCATAATATAATACTAAAATGTATGATAGGTATGTAGTTGTTTATATTATTTGTTCATTTTTTGGCACTTGTATTTCTAAAGAGAAAAATGTATTATATTAACTACAACTACAAGTAATAAATATATATAAAAAAAACTGTATATTTTATGCTACGGCTAATTCAGAAGTAATAGAAACTACAGAAACTATATTATTATTATTATTATTATTATTATAGAGAATATTCCATATTAAATAAATGTGTTTTGTTAACAAATCCCCAAGTTGCCACAAACTCTAATCAGTTGCACGCGCTCAACTTCTATAATATATATTGATATATATAGAAATTCCTCCAATGTATTCTCACACATATAAATATATTAATGTTTTATCAGTTACTAAAGACGTGAATGATCATAGAAAAATGTGGAAAATTACAACGCTTGAAATTAAACACATTTTCATCTGTATCTAAATGGCAATTGTTCTTTAACAAAAACAAATGTGCAGCAATTGCAATTTTAAAAATAAATTCATATTTTTATTTTATTGAAAATCAAAAATTGCAGAGTTGCCACATTTTGCATGTGGCAAAAATAATTGTACAAGACAGTCACACTGAAAGCTCAATGAGTCTCTTTTATCATTTGCTCTCCGACGAAGCAGTTGCATTTTCTGCATTGCGCCGCAAAAACAACAGTAAGTTAAAAAATAGAAAAACTTCTACAGATTTTAATAGATAATTTACACAGCAACAAATATTGGAAAATATGACTGACTTCACTGAAACCCAAACTGAAGCAGATCAGTCGCAGCAGCCGCCGTTGCCGGCTGAGCAAGATCAGCATCAAGTCGAAGACGCCGTTTGGGAGGAGGATGGAGTTGCTTTCAATGAGACTGCAGCGGCCGGCAACGAGTTTCCCGAGATTAAGATATTTGGTCGCTGGAGCTGCGATGATATAACTATTAGTGACATCTCACTCCAGGACTACATTGCCGTCAAGGAGAAATTCGCACGCTATTTGCCGCATTCAGCCGGTCGCTATGCAGCAAAACGTTTCCGCAAGGCGCAATGCCCCATCGTGGAGCGTTTGACCTGCGGTCTAATGATGAAAGGGCGCAGCAATGGAAAAAAACTGCTCGCCTGCCGCATCGTCAAGCACGCCTTCGAAATCATTCACTTGCTCACCTCCGAGAATCCGTTGCAGGTGACGGTGAATGCCATTGTGAATGCAGGTCCACGCGAGGATTCCACACGCATCGGGCGAGCTGGCACCGTGCGTCGCCAGGCTGTTGATGTTTCCCCATTGCGTCGCGTCAACCAGGCAAGCATTCAATTTATAAACTGCATTTTTACACACTCAATTTATTCAACTGGTCGATAACAAAACCTATCGAATCTCGTTTCATGTGCAGGCGATTTGGCTGATTTGCACTGGAGCGCGTGAGGCTGCATTTCGCAATATAAAAACCATCGCCGAGTGTCTGGCAGATGAGATGATTAATGCCGCCAAGGGTTCATCCAATTCGTATGCCATCAAGAAGAAGGATGAACTGGAGCGTGTGGCCAAGTCGAATCGTTAGACGCAATTCCATTAATATATAGAAACACACAAGTTTAACAGAAACAATAATGAAGCATTAAGTTTTTAGCCAACAATTTTGCAAGCCAAATATGAATTTGTGACGTCACGGGCTGACGTTCAACGGAAACGAAACGAATATTACATGAAGTATTTCAAATAAAATTGTTCATATTTGATAATTATGAACCAAGATGATAACTATGTTATACATTTCTATTTTAGTTTTTTAGTGTATTTGAGAATTTGGTTGAGCTGTGAAAATTGTAACGTCGCTGACGTTAAATTTAACGATTTGATAATATTTTAAAAATATTCCTCAGTTTCAATTCAATATCAGGCGACATTTGTTTTGCTTGTTGACGGAACTTGTAGAAAACGTACAAAAAACAGAGAAAAATGGGTGTACTTTTAATTTTTCTTGGATTCTTTGGCGTATTTATTTTTGCCATCACCGCGTTGATTCTGGGCGATGTGATGAATGGGCAGGGAGAACGGGCCGGTCTCAGCTGGTTCCTGTATTCGAGCAGTCCACTGATGTGGGCCGGTCTCGGCGTTGGCCTTTGTGTCTCGCTCTCGGTCGTCGGATCAGCGATGGGCATCTATGCGACGGGGACCAGTGTGGTCGGAGGCGGAGTCCGATCACCACGCATCCGAACCAAGAACCTGATCTCGGTTTTGTTTTGTGAGGCGGTGGCCATTTATGGCCTGATCAGCTCGATTGTGTTCTCGGGCAGTCTGCAAAAGTATGAATTGCGTACGGTGATCCACAGCCGTGAAAAGATGACCCAGAACATGTTTACGGGATTCGCTACCTTTGGGGCGGGCCTCTCCGTTGGCCTGGTCAATTTGAGCTGTGGCATTTGTGTGGGTCTGGTTGGATCGGGGGTGGCGCTATCGGATGCAGCGAATGCTGCACTCTTTGTCAAGATACTGATTGTGGAGATCTTTGGGTCGGCCATCGGACTATTTGGATTGATTGTTGGAATTTTGATGACATCCCGTGCGGAAATTATCGACTAATTCTTGGGAGGGCTATGAATTTTATTAAAAACTACAATTTGTACACAATATAACCTAAATGCTAATCATCGTCGCTATCTTCGCTACTGCCTTGCTGCTCCTCCTCCTGCTGCTCATCCTCATCCTCTTCGTCCCAGTGCTTGATCTTCTTGTTGGTCATGAAATCGTCGCGCAGCACATTCCATTCGGACTTTTTCTTTTTATTGTCAGAATGAGCTGGTTGCTCATCACCACTTGGCCCGTCCTCGTCCTCTTCAGAGTCCGTTTCCGACTCCTCCTTCTTAACGCGATTGTCTATCGCTGAGGATTGGGCACGTTTGCCGCTCATCAGCACATCCATAAATTTGCGCTTATCAATGTTGTTGAGCACCGCATCCTGGCGACTGTCCAGCGGTCCAGCGTCATTCAGCTGCTTCTGCAGATCCTTCTGCTGGATGCGCACCGCATTAAAGAACTGCACCGTGCCGCGTGTGGCAACCTTGCGCAGATTACGCTCTCGCTCCATGTCCCTGTAACTTGGCTTGACACGCAACTGAAGCGGCACATTCTTGCGCTGTTGTCGCGTCAATTCCGCATCAAGCGCAGAGACTACCTCGGGCTTAACATCCTTATCCTCATCCTCTTTTTTCACATCACTGCCAGTAATCTCAAAGTCATAGTCCTTGTTTTTTGATTTGCTGCTGGGGCCATTGAGCTTTTTAGCTCGGGAGAGCATTGTTTTATTTTGTGTAGTTGACTTCGTTGCTTGGAGCACCTTCAGCATGGAGTTGGCCCAGCCGGAGTTGCCTCCAACGTTATCGGTGGCATCATCGCTTTGGTAGTCATCAGAACTGTCTGCCGGTTTCTCCGTTGCAGGCATCTTCTTGGCCCGCTTGGCGCTTAGCAGTGCCATAATTGCAATACAATATTTCAATTAAATGCAATATAAACAAAAGCAAGTCTTTTTAACACGTGCGAGTTGAAATAAATATATATTTCAGTCAGCTGTTTTGAATTGCAGTGTTTTTAATAGCACTAGCGTTCACAGAACTAGTTTATATTGCGGCAATTTTACCCATTCGCGGGCTGGTCACACTGCGCAACATAAAACGGTGCTAATTTTAGTTAAAGGTTTTAGTTTTAGTCGCTGTTAGGAATTAAGAAGTGCATTTTATTTAGATAAAAAATTGATGGTTCTTCAAAATACGAGTAAACATTAAAAATAAAGACTAATAAAATGTTGAACAAACGTGTATGAATTGATTATTAAATACTAAACCGTTATTATCTAAAGTGGACATTTTTATTCCAGTCCCAGCAAACTTGACACAAATCTATTTATTATAAACTTAAAAAATAAGCAAATTTTAAGGTTAATTTTAGATGTGTGTAAAATTGTAGAAATATAAAAAACAAACACTCAAAAGAAGCTTAAGACCTAAACAATTTATGGTCTTACAAGGGTTCCTGTTCCTATTGGTTTAAAAAAAAAATAATATTCAATTTATAACAATTCCGTAATTAAAAGTACTTTATAATTTATGCGCCTTGGTCTGTTAAAAATAAATCGAATTAAAATATGTAAAATTTTTGTATAGACATAATATCTACTCAATAAATAATTATGTATAGCTTGTAAATATAATTGTTCTCTTTATTTAGAAATTTTTTCATATAAGCTCTTTAGCGCTGTGGCATAATCCTCAAGATCACGTGTGACTTGATGTCCAGGCGTCAAGTCTTTTAGTTGATAAATAAATATTTGAAGAAACTGCTGCGTGAGCTGAAGAAAAAAATAGAGTATACTTATCAATATATATAATATATATATATATATATATATATATATGTAAATAAATGTAATCAGAACTAACCATGAGGATTAGCTGAGCCTTCTTGTGCACGACAAGGCACTCCATGAGGACAGCCACAAACTTGGAATAAAATTCACGCAGATGAACATGCAAAACCTGAAGCGGAATTGAAAGAATGCAGACCAAAAAGCACCGTTGCATTGCGACCAACAATTGAGCACAGGAGTCGGCATTTTGCAAAAGTTTCTCGGATTCCAACTGAAGCATTTGCAGAATGTGTTTGGCCCATCGATAATTGGTGCTGACATTGAGCGATGAGCAGACGCCTAAGCAGGAAGTGATTTGATTGGGTTGTGTGAAATCGGCGACCAATCTTTCTCGGATTTCCTCCTTATTTAGGGTGAAATAATAGCCCAGTTTTGTAATAAAATTCAGCAGGCAAATTGACATTTTTACATCGGACGAGAGCGAGACATTTAGTATAAGACGTTCAAGCATCTCATCGCACTGATTCCACTGTAAGACCATTGATTAGCAAGGAAATCATAACATCTACAGATATGTATCATAGCTACCGCAAAGCCATCCAGCTCCGTGAAGTGGTCCAAACAGTGGCAAAGGCAATTCCAATTCTCGAAAGTTGTGTCAACCGGGTGCAAGCTGTGCGTATCTCTAAACACATTGTCATAGATAACGCCTTGTATATTCAGCTGCTGGATATCAGCCGGAAGCTGTGAATTAAGTTATAAGCAACAGATTTAACAGATACTAACATTCATCTACAAATATCTCACGCTAGTTTGTAACATGTGTGAAAAGATTCGAGCGCCAAGCTGTTTGTAGTCCGACTGAAAGCATTCACGCACATTGAGACCCACAGCTACGCTGAATGTGATCATTCTTGTGGACATTTTGACATCGTTTGTATAGCGCTTCTGAAAACAGTTCAATAAAGAGATATCACACAGTTCAATGAATATAAATTTATTATTATAATCACCTGTAAATAACTGACAAGACCATGAACTGCGCCAAGCTGACGCTTCCAACAATCCTTGTGCAACTTTTGCTCATAATAACAAAATATATACGATTCCTCAGCATTATGGCAGATGGATAACAAATTCCGTAGGTATTCATGGGCATATCGCAACAGAAAAGCATCTTCGCCAATCAGGCTGTAAATCGTTGGCGATGCGATCAATTCGCACAGTAGTAAAATAACCTGTGCCCGCAGCTGCAATAGCAAAAGCTAATAAGATCATGTCAGAATAACTGGTAGCTCTCAAGCAAACCTGGTGGTTTGACACATCATTCGAAATGATATCCTTGTTTCTCTGTAGAAGATCATACAACTTGGGCAGCTCTTGTAGGAGTAAGGAATGATAGGTCTCAAAGTGCGACGGCAGCAATTGGACGCTATCCAGATCTTTATTTAAGGCAGGCAGCATGCATAGCTGTACCTGATCACTTATCAATGACAACTCTGGATTATTAACATCGGAATTCATTGTATCATTAAAATAACTTTGAAGCTCAACAAAAAGTTAAATTCGCACTTCAAGCAAATGTGTTATCGATAACAGCTCAGCTGCTTGACAGAGTGACCATATGCTTTATTTTAAAAATTTAGTTGGTCACTCGTTTAATGATTTGCAACCGGTGCGATTGCTACGAGAATAGATTTTCTGTTAATCCGTCAAAAGCTATATAATAATTATAATGCTAACGCTTAAGCTCGAGGCCTTGGGTCATCCAACGCCTAACAATCTGTCATTAACCAGTAAGTATAGAGCCCACTGTTGAAATTGTTTTCGAGAGTGAAATCAGCTGCTTAACAGAGTGACCATATGTCTTACAAACAAAAAAATAAATGGTCACTAGTTTAATAAATTGCTAGCTTTCCAGTTGTCAGAATATATTTTGTGTTATTCTGTGAAATTATCTATTAAAAGAGAAATGACAAATATAATGCTAAACCTTAAGCTCAAGGCCTTAGGTCATCCAACGCCCAACAATGTAGCATTCAGCAGTACGTATTGAAATAATTGTCGACAGTAATTATAAATTAAATCTGTGGTACACACAGATCGCAAGGAATTTGCAAGCACAGTCATTTGGCTGGAGGATCAAAAGATACGTGTATATTCCATTGAGGGCCGTGACAAAATACGCAATCTGGAGAACATGCCAGCGTGGGAGGAGGGCTACAAGCAATACTGCAGAGACCTGAGCATGCCGCCATACGACACACAGCTGGAGCAGCTGACCTGGTTGGTGGGCCACGCGATCCGTCTTGAATTTCTCGATGATCCCGACCAATACGAATCGATTAATGGGGTGACTGAAATCCAGCCAAAGAACAATGGTGCTCAGTCGCAGGAGAAAGTGCAAACCATATTTGATGGCAAGATAAATGGTGAGTTGCCCAAGGAAATTTTACAAATAAAGTTACTACTAATTAGCCGGCTTGATGGTCGTAGGCGTTGAGTCTTTGCATCGTCGCGGTTTCAAATTCCCCTAATGGCATGGTTGTTTGTTGTTTCGTCTAGTCGTGTAGTAGAACGGTCTGCCTCCTTTTCTTCTAACAACTTTTTCTATCCATCCTCACGGCACCACAACGGGCCAAATATGGCCTATGTGTGTCTACCTTCGGGTGTCGACCTTCGGTCGACAACCGTATAACCTACCTACCTCCTACTAATTACAACTATTTTTTTTTCTTTTGTAAGCAGTCCTTGACAAAGATTTTATTGCGGGTGTACGCACGCTGGCCACAAAGCTGCAAGTGCCCCATCACCCCAATCATTTGCTGCAACTGGAGGCTGTGGCCCGCATTGTTCACGAGCGAATTGGGCCGGCAGCGGTGAATCGCGTTGCGATCACAGGCACACCTTTCCCATTTGACAAGGGCAATGATGTGGTTGCGGCCAACGATCCGGCATTGGATTATCCGATGCGCATCTTGCGTCTGCTGCAAATCCAAAGTCTGCGCCAGCTTCAGACGCAGATCAATGAAACTATTGTATCTGTACAAACGCTGACGGCCAATCCGAAGACTGACACCAATCTGGGCAAGGTAGGACGCTAAAGGACGAGTGATGCATTGTTGAACAACAATAATTATAATTTTAATGAACAAACTAGATTTACAAATATGCTACAATTAAATAAAATCAGCGCTTAAAAAACGGATGTTCTCCTGTAATTTTTTTCGATTGCTTTTCGGACTCGGCGGATGCCTTAAGGAAATTTGCATCTGCCAAACGTGCAGCGCCCAGGAAACCAGCCACTATTTTGGAGGAGAAAGTGTCTAATTGTTGTATATTTATTATTTCCGTATTCTTTACATACCGGCCGCAATGCTCTTCATTGCGTAGTGTTCGACAGGCGAGCGACGGCGTTTGGCTTGCGAGAGCAGAAATGCTCCAATTCCGATCATGCCAAAGCCGCTTATTAGACGACAGGCGATGCAGTCGGCGGACTCGGACACATTGTCCCGATACCATGCAGATATTTTACTAATCATTGTGCTCCCACAATCGGCGGTGTTTTCGAATTTTCCAGACTTTCTGTAAGTTTGTTTTTTTCTGTTTGTTTTTATTTTAACAGTTCTATCGAAGTCTTGAATCAAACGACTATCTGAACTAAATGAACGAATTTAGTTCATACATATTCAGGTTCATTCAGTTCGTTCATTATAGAAAATTTATTAAAGCTCATTAATTATTTAGAATTTAGTAATCTAAAATTTATGAATAATAATGATTTCTTGCTAATAATAATTCAACTCTGATACATTATTTGTCTTTAATAACATTAGCATAGGCTGCAATCCTATTAACAGTGCACCTTAACAGATGTTTCCTGAATCAATTTTTGTTTCGGTAATTCAATGGTAACTTAGCGTCAATCAATTAAAGTCAATTAACAAAAACTCGCTCCTTGCATTTGTAACCACCCTGTAATATCAATTATCGAAAAAAATATCCACTTTGAAATCCGTGGTCCTTTTTATTTAGAGTCGCACTCACGATGTATCGTTAAACTTCCACATTCTATCGACCATGCAATGACGACCGCCACACTTTTCAGTGAAACAAACGGAAAGCAATAATACAAACAAGATTGGACGAAAGTCTTTAATTTAAATGTTTCAAGTTGATCGTTAACATTAACTCCGGCTCAAAAAATTGTAAGTTTCAATGCTCATTGGACTTGGCTAAGTTTTAACAGGTAGCGTTAAGTAAAAGTATTAGAAAATGCAGGTGAAAATTTATGCCGAAAAAAAAGTTGCCGACGCGACAACGCTACGCACACATGCAAGCAAGCACACACACACTAGCTTGCAAATGGCGGATGGAACCAACAGCAAAAACTGCATGCATGTACTCAGTGGTGTGCGTGTGTGTGTAGTTTAAGGCATAAATACTGCGCTGTGATTTCAATGTGAAAAAGTTGTAAATTTGTTGACGTTGCAAGAAGTTGGAAGTTTGGAAAAAAGAAAAAAAAAAGCAACGGTAATTGCATAAAGTAAAAGCAAGTCTACGGAACGTGTGCGTGTGTGTGTTGTGCATGGCATTTGTTGTTTTGCAGCGACAACAGCAGCGACGCCCTTTTGTCTTGAGCTTTGCGTACGTCGCCCTTTTGCACGGATCTCAGCTTACTTTGCCCCGCCCCGCCCACGCCTTCGCAACAAACCATGTCTTCGTTTTCTATACGTGTGTGTATAAGTGAGAGTTTGTATTTGTATTAGTGGTCGTACATGCTCCACATCTATCAGACGAAAGACGAAGACAAACAGCCGCACACTCAAAATCGGGTTTAGGTCACTTGGCAGGCAGGCACATTCATGCATACACGCACGCAAGTATATTTGTATGTGTGTGTGCGCTTCACATACATTTCAAATGATTCGTTTTCTCAGTCTCGCCAATTAAGACGCTTAATAAGCCACGTTGAATATGCTTCTTATTATTTTTTGTTCTTTCACTCGATGCGCTAATGTCATTAGACTGCAAACTGATAGCCAGAAGCCCAATGGGGCAGCAGCTGACAAAACGAATTTAATATTTTTTTTTTTTTTTTTTTTTTAATTTTTTGATTTGCCAAGAATTTTGCTGTCTGAGTGAAACCCCCTGCCCCCTGCTCACTGCCTGACTTTTGGCTTGTCTGCCATTTAACGCTGCCTTTGTTGCGATTTTATCAAACACAAAAAAAAAACATAATTGATGTGCTGGCCCCTATTTGTTGCACTTGTGTATGTGTGTTGTGTGTCTGCATTTGTGTTGGGCTTGTCTTTTGACATTTACACATTGCTGCTGCTGGCGGCAGTCGTTTAGCAGATACACGCCCTCCCTCTTCCTCCTTTCAATTACACTCAGAGAATCGCGCTCTCTCCCTCTCTTGCTCTCTGTCAGTTTGAGCGCTTATCACATCATGAGCACATAGAATGCATTTCGTTTGTGTAGTCATTCAAAAGCTCTCATATATATACATATATATGTAAGTATAATTTTTTTCATTCACTGTTTTCTCAATAAATATGATTGATAATAATAATAATCAGTAATCATTAATTAGACACCATAATCGAGCTTCTGACTCATTGTAAAATGCGACGAGTCGTTCCTTTGAACCTTTAAGTAGTTCCTAAGCTGACTTACTACTAGCTAGCAGCAAAATATACAAATAAAAACAAAGTAGCATCAAACAACTGCGAACTTGAGGGGCTCCCACGCAACACTCGGTCTGTTCTTTGTTTTGGGGAGCGCACTCAGAAACATTGCATGTTGCATAAACATAATTAAATAAATAACAGAGAACTTTCTAAAATTAACACTTGCCCGTTGAGGAGGCCTCTGACTAACAAAAATAGAAAAAGCAAAATTGCATTTATGAATAACAGCACAAACAAAGACAACGCAAAAGAAAAAGAAAACATTGAATGAGAGATAAGTGTGTGTGTCAATAAATGTAAATAACCAAGCGATGGGAGAGTAACAGAGAGAGAGCGAGTTAGCGAGCGAGAGAGTGACACTTGCACATCGTTACACCGCTGAAGCAGTTGGCCGTATGAGTGAAAAAAGAAAAATTCCATATAGGCAGCGGCGCAGCTGCTTTTCCTTCCATCTAATTGAGCAACAGCAAAATTGGGCCAAATTTGCAGCCGGCGCAGCTTGTAACCAGGCCAGCAGTAAATTTAGCAAACGACTCAGCCATGAATATACACACACAAAATCACACATACCAATGTAATTATTTATGTGTGTATAATTTTGTACTTGTTGCAGTTTTATTTTATGCTTTTGCCGATAATCATTTTTATAGACGTCGGAGGCGAGTCACACAGAAACACACACTCATTCAAACATACACTCATACGTGCATGGTTACATGTTGTACCTGTGTGCGATTGTATGTGAACAGTTGAGCACATTCCGCAGCGGCGCTCTTCCGGTTGATGACCTTTACCGGCATTTATTTGTTGTTTCTTCTTCACGGCCGCTGGACGACGCTTAAAGAAATGCTGCCTTTGTTGGCATCTTTGAAGGGGGAAAAAATTACCGATTGCCAAAAAAAATCTTTTCGACTGACATCTATATTTAGCACAGCCCTGTACAATTTTTAATAAATAAGCATTAAACGTTAAAACAGCTCCAACGACGTCATGGTGTCGTCAGAGTTGCCACCCTTGTGGAAAGGGGAAAATAAAGTTTAAAGTAACTTTAAATTCAAACAAAGCATTTACTTTGCCAATCTTATCATTCACACTAATATCAGTTTTCCCTTTGATTAAAATCCAAAGAAAAAGCGTAGTTGTCAACTCTAGTTGTCGCTATCAAAATAAGTTTGACAAATTGGTAACATTTCTATATCAGTCATCCAAATTAACTTGAATTAATAGTGCGCAAATAAAACAATATTGATGCAGACCGATTTTTTAACGCTTCACAAAAGCCATAGAGAGATAGATAAAGAGAGAGAGAGGCAAGAGGCAGAGAGTTACAGAGAAAAAAGTAAAAATAAATGAATGCTTTTCGAAGATGGATAAACAATTGCTTCAAAAAATATACATGTGTACATTTTTACATTTCACATAGGCAAGCATATTAAATAAATACATGTGTTTTTGACAAATATCAATAATGAGTAAGCTGTATACACATTTATAGATGTGCTATTAAAATCTATAAGTAACGTCATAAAAGTTATTAAAAGTTTGAAACTTAAAATAAGATAAACAGAAATTATGCCGTTGATTCCAGCAGCCAGTTTGTATTTGTGCTTTTGCTTGTTTGCTTGCTGGCTGAGCGAGAGCAACAACCTTGAATTGAATTCGCAATTTGTGAATTCTTCAGCAGCTCAGCTAAGAATCGGGCAGCAGTAAGCAGAGCTTATGGAGCGAGCACATTTGAAATTTCAAGTTCTAACTGTATGTATACATGCGCCAACCGTTAGTGTAAGCGAGACAGAGGATAAGAGAGAGAGAAAGAGAGTGAGAGGGAAAGCTAGAGAGCGCAATGAGTAGAGCTGAGCTTTAGCGTCAGCTTCGTCATTATCATCGTCGTCGCTGCTCGCAGTCACCTTGTGTCATTTGCGGTTCATTCGTGTTGTGTCCATTTAGCGCTCTGCACAAGAGGCTCTTCGAGTGCTTGGTGGAATAAAAAAAAGCAGCGATCCCACATTTCTGCTGTTGCTTTAGTGAGTGCTATTCCAATATTTTGCATACGTGTGCGTCAGAAAGTCATGACCGTCTCTATGTGTGTGTGTGTGTGCACATGTATGGGAATTTCCTGTTACATTTGCAAGTCTTTCTTTGGGAATTTTTTGTTTAAGGTATTTGTGTGGGCAGCTTTTGCTGATGGCATCTCCGCCTTGAGTGTTCAACAAAAAAAGAAACAAGTTGCTATTTGCTAAATCATCATTTTTTCGTGGAACTAAGCTTTTGGGCCAGGCGATAGATAAAACAGACGAGAACAATTCAGTCATCGAACCTAGCCTTAAATATTCCACAACTGTATGTGTGCAAGTGTGGATGTATGTACATACGGTTTAAAGTGCAGGTTTTCTCTGATAAACAGGACGTAGACATAATAAACAACATGAAATAAATAAGTCAATTATTATTTCCAGCATGACAAACAATATTAACGATAACAATTGCATACGTATGTATTTTTGTTTGTATCATTCACCGGCCGGCTAACTGATAAGCACGTACACATACAGATTTATAGGCGTATATAGTACGTGATATGGACACATGAAAATATTTAGTAACTTATTTTGAAATTGCTGTTATCAAATGCTGTTATTTTTTTTAATTATGACTTTTGTGTGTAATAATTATCTTGCACAGATTATGTTTTCCAAGATCATAGACACAATGCAAGACACAACAAAAATCGCTAATTTTTTCTAACGGGATCGGCCGAGAAAGGAGAAACACAAAATTGACAGTCCAAATAATGTAAAACTTGGGTTTTTAAAATTTCACAATTGCTTAAACGAAATAATTCTAAGAAGTGCACTGCATAGTATAAAAAATAATAAAACAAAAGTAATTAATAAAATCATTTTTGCAAAAAAAGTTAGAAAATATGATTTTTTCCATTGAAATTAAATTTTCAAGTGAGTGACGATAATAATTGCTTCGGTTTTGTTATGTTGGTGTTGATCTCTCTGTAGAGCAACGTCAACGTTTTCGTCGTTCCCTAATTGCCAAGTCCCACATCATCGGTAACAATGATCGTCTTCCACCCGAAGTGCTGATAATGTGTGGCAAATATAAAAAAAAGCAATAACAATCCGAGCACTAAATAATTTATAATCACTTTTAGAGGAAGAAGAACTTTTGACACCACATACAATACTTGCTTTTCCTAGAAAATATATTCGCATTGCATGAAAGATAAAGTGAAATTAAATCTGAGCAATGAGAACAACGTTTGTTATCTTGACAGCTCACTGTAAAAAAAAGCTACAATCAAATTATAATTATGTTCCGCTACTTAAGTGGCAAACAGAAAATCAAAAAACATATTTATGTTCATGTATTTGGTAATTTTATTGCGCCACTATAAAAAAATCACAATAATTTGAATCGCAAAAAATTAAAATGCTGAAGTTCAGATTATTATTTCATGCGAGAAATTGCAATTTGAAGTGAAACGTTTTGTGATTTAAATGGCGATTAGAGAATATCGTATTTTAAGCAGTCTGCAGTTTTAAAACTTAGCAACTATTAATTATGTTCTGATTACATTTATATTATATTTTTTATTTGCCTGTTACAGTAATCTCTACGAGTGAAGAGAGAAGCACTGGAAACAGCAAAACTAATATCATCGATTGCTAGCGACACAAACTATGCAAATATGGATTTTCACATTCTGATTGTCATTGGTTGTGTGTTTGGGGCATCGCTGCTCTCCTTTCTGTTCATCAACAAGATCTTCAGGCGCAAGACCTTCGAGGAGGTTGTCGCCGAGAAGCGGGCCATGAACGCCAATTTGTATGCGCAGAATAAGAGTGCTGGCTCCAATCCCACATCACAGCGCAAGCCCAAAAAGAAGGAGCTGAAGCGCGAGAAGAAGCAGCGCCAGCGTGAACAGCAGAAGGACAATGCCAGCCAGGAGGAACAGGATGATTTCTCCGATGGCGGCCATTCCGAGGAGCAGGGCTCTGTACAACTTGATGAGGAATCTTCGCAGCCCGGTTTGTCCAAGCAGCATGTCGAATTCGAACCCGATCCAGAGGTCATGAATGATCAGCAGCAACAGCGTCGACCCAGCAATGCCGAAAAGGAAAACCACCCCAGCAACAACAACAACAACAACAATAATAATAATATCAATAGCAAGAAAAATAAAAAGGATAAACGCAATGGAGGCGGCGGAGCCAAGTCGGCACCTGTGGTGGGCATACTGGTGAACAAGAACGATGTGATCGCTGTGAGACAAACTCCTGTGGATGAGACGCCCGTGCTGAACAACTTTGAGGTGCGTGTGCCCAAGGATGTGGTCGAGCTGAAGAAGCAGGAGCAAAAGGACAACAAGCAGCAGGGACAAAAGCGAAATGGAGGGCCAGCCAAAAAGGAGAAGCCAACGCTGCTCAGTGCCGCCCTGGAGCAGGCCGTTGAGGTGCCGCATGTGCCCAAGCAAGCAGCATCCCTCAAGCAACAACAGCAGCATCAGCCAAGTGGCGGCTCCCCCAAGCAAGTGCAGCACAAGCAAGCCAAGCAGCAACAACAGCAGCCTGGCAATAAAAAGCAGAAGGACACAATGTTGACCGCCAAGGATCTGGTGCAGGCTCTGGATAAGCTCGCTGAGCATCAGACTATTGGTGTCTCGGCGCTGATGAATGTGTTTTCACGTGCTGAACTGAATCGTTCCGAGATCCAAATACTCATTGACTATCTGCTGAACAAGCAGCAGGATATGCCCGCTAATCATGGCGAGTGGTCCGATGACATTTGCCAGAAGCTCAAGCGTCAGCTGGAGGAGAAGGAGAAACTGCTTGCTGAGGAGCAGGAGGCATCGAGCGGCATTCAGGCCAAGTTGCGTGAATTGCGCCAGGAGATCAATACGGAACGCGCCCAGATCCACAGTCGCAGCCAGGCGTACAATGAGAAGCTGCTGGGCAAAGATCAGGAGCTGACCGCACTCAACCAGGAGCTGGCCAGTGCTAATGACAAACTGGCACTGGAGCGTCAACAGTTCCAGGCCAAATTGATTTGCGAGAAGCAGCTGCGTGTGGACATGTTGCCACAGCTGCAGCGACTGCAACAGGATCTCGCCCACAAGGAGAAGGTAATCGCGGACATGACCAGCTTTGTGAACGCCGAGGCGCATGCGGAAACCGAACTCATCAAGCAGCAGGTACAGCAAATTCTGACGCTCGAGCAGCAGCGTGACGAACTCGAGGCGCGTCTCAATAACAGCGTCTTCGAGCTGGAGCAGCGCAAGCAGCTCGAAACGGAAAATGACGAACTTAAAAAGGAGCTGCACAATCTGAACAATGCTCTCGAATCGGCCGGTGCCGATCTGACGCACTCACAGTCGGAATTGGCACGCGTCTGCAACACCGAGCTGCAGGAGCTGCGCAAACAGACCGTCTCGCTGGAGGCGACCAACGTCAGCCTCAACCAACAGCTCAGCCAGGCAAACAGTCATGCTGTGCAGGCCTCCGCCCAGCAATCGGAGCAGGCTCAGGCCCAGTCAGAGATATTGATCACCCTACAGGCCGACCTGCGGAACCTCAACGATGCCCATGACACTCAACGGCAACAGACAAGCGTCCTCCGCAACCAGCTCGAGGAGGCGCAACAGCGGGCCGAGCAGCTGCACCACAAGGAGCAACAGTTGCAGCTCGAGTTGCACGAGCAGCGCGAGAAGAATAACGTAACTAACATTATTAAAAATAATACCCATCCTAGCTGTAATTGTCGTAGTTGTCCCCTTTTATTATCCTGTATCAATTTGTATATATTTCCGCTTCTGTTGCTCTCGTTTAATGCTTGAATCCCTCTTGCGTTACTAATTGCCACACGGTGTGTCTTTGTGTTGTTTTGTCAGGATGTGCGTATGAAAAACTGGAAGTTGATTGAAGCGTTGCAAAATGCCGAAGCAACCGCCAGAATGGCAACAACAACAACAACCACAACAACAGCAAAGACGAAAACAAATACAGCACAAACCACCTCCTTAGGCGTAAGTGCATGCAACCCAAAAACAAATTATATTTTTTATTTTAATTATTATTAACACTCCACCGCAATACACATTTGTGCAGCTGTCTCCCAATTGTATTTGCCTCAGTTGTTTGTTGTCGTAGCTGACGACCGTAGCTGCCTTGAGTGCCAATTATTTTTGTGATATGTGCAATTATTTACTGTCTCTTGAAGTTGTGCAACAATATGTAGCAGACAGAAGAAAGCAGCTGCCAACTCGTAAATTATATATATTAGAATAAGTCGATGTCGGACGACCTTAAATTTGGTATAAAAAATATAGCATATCAAACGCAAATCAAGCAAAATTCATCAAATTCCTAAGTCGTCGAAAAAAGTTATTGTTTCTCTTATAAAAAAAAAAACGTAAAAAATATAGCTGAATTTTTATTATTATTTTCTTTATTTATGAATCCGCGCTGTTTATGTTTATGTGTGTGGATTTAGTGCACAGCTCAACTGTTCAAACGGTGTCAAAATAATAAGTTTTATATCATTTAATAGCGGCTATCCGCAAACCACCATAAAATCCCATAAAAAAGGGGAAAGCGCATTGAAATGGAAAAATTAAATTGTGTGAGGAAATTATCTTGATTATTAAGAAAAAGGTATACTTACAAAGGCGGTTGATGCGCGAATCTTATTTATTTAATTTGTCTGCTGTCAGCAGACCGAAAGAAATAAATTGCAATTTGACGAAAGAAATTTTTTTGATATAAAAACTGAGATTTTCCCTGACATATTTTTGATCAACTTTAATAAACTCATTTGAATCAGTTGGGAAACGTTGATTTTGTTAACAAAAACGAATTTGGATATTGAAGAAGCTACTATTTGTTTAACAGCAGTACTTAGGGTATTTACTAGTCGAGCACTCCCATTAACTAACTTGTTTATATTTCACTTTACTAATGCTCGTCTCTCCAACTGCCAGTTTATAATGAATCGCTTGTAAATTGTATTGTGAAACCTTAATTTAAACATATATTTTTGTAATTTACAGCAACAACACAAACAGTTGCAGCAACAGCAGCAACAGTTGCAACAACAGCAGCAGCAACAACAGTTGCAACAGCAACAACAAAAGGCAGCCGCCGCTGCAAATGGTGGTGGCGAGCTGAGAGCCGTTGCTGCCGCCGGCTCGATAAAGGCGGAGCAACAGCGCATCAGGGAGCTGTACCAGCGGCTGTTTCCGGATGCGGTTAAGGCGCATGCGGCCACAGCACTGAATGCCTCGTTCGATGAGTGGCTGGTGCAGGTGCTTCTCACACACGTCAAGCAGCAGCAGCAGCTGCAGCCGGCAACAGCGATTAGCAGTAGTAATAAGTCCACACAATCAAACAACAACAACAGCAGCAGCAGCGGCGATCACAGTAGCACCAGCACTAGCAGCAGCAGCACCCACAACAATATTAGTAGCAATAATAGTAATTCGAATAGCAAATCCTCCTCCTCCTCTGGTAGTGCTGCCGAGCAGCAGGAGCTGCACACACAGAACCTAAAGCTGCGCAAGCGCAACGATGAGCTCACGCAGCTGGTCACAAAGACGGTAAGCCAAACTATAAATATATAAATATCCCGGTTATATAGCATATGTAATATATATATATATGTATATACAATTAGAGCAACACGCTGGTGGATTTGGAGCAGCGTGCACGGGAACAGGATGAGCACTGGCGCGGCATTGTTAGCCAAAAGGAGCAGCTCATATCCAAGCTGCAGCAGCATCATGCCTCAAATGGTGAACAGGTGAGTGATGATGACCTAGCCATTTAAATCGAATCAGATTTCATTATATATATCCTTGTCTACTGCAGGACATTTAATGTCGCCGTGTGAGGAAGCCGCCCTTATTAAATAGCAAAACCACAACGATAATTGACAACAACCACAGCGTTTGTCAAACTTCCAAAATCAACAGCAACCATAACAACAACAACAACAATTCTAACAATCTATTAAGTTTAATATTAAAAATATTTGAAAAGCATAAAGAAAAACAAAAACAAAAACAAAAGAAAAAAGGAGAGAAGAAAAAAAAACAAAGCAAATACGAGCCCAACAACAAGAGCAACATTTAACATTTTAAAGTAGCAAAAAGTAAATGATGGAAATAAGTAATGCTTTAAAGAATTATATATATATATATACATATAAAAGAGGAAAGCAAACAAAAAACTTGTGCAATGTTGAACATTTGAACGTGATGCGAAGAAAGATGAAAGATTTGAATGTAAACGAATGATTATTATTTGAAATGAGTGTGGCCAGCGGCTGCTTAAAGAAAGGACTTGTTGTAAGAGGACTGGTTAGGCAAATGCAGCCTGCAAATGAATCGATCCATATGCCCCACAAAACTCACAGATTGCTGCTGTTGTGCACATGCATGCACGCATACATATATAAACAAACAAACACACACACACATACATATATAAATTCTTTATAATTTTTATTATTATTTATACGCATGCATACATATATATATGATACATGATATATGATATGATATATGATATATACACTTATGCTATATTATTTGTGTTTACCTGCATTTAAAATCACTATCAAAGTGCGCTCCGTAACATTTTTTTTGTATATGTCTTATTATGTTAAGCAACTGAATTTATAAAGTCTACTTGGATCGTAATTATTCAATAAAAACAAAACAAAACAAACACATATTATAAAAGAAAAAATAGTAAATGTCAATAATAACCAAATAATTGGTAATTTGTGTACTTTGTTCCGTTAGAGAAATGTTCGTATGTGCATTGAATTTTTTTTTGTATATTTTGTTCGTTTCATTTTTGTAAAAGAGCGCAAAGTATTTAATGTAGCCGCAGCAGCAACAACATACATGATGTATGTATGTTTGTAGAGAAAATGGTTAGCCCACAACAGCAACATTTAATTAAGCATATAATAAATAATAAACACAACAAAAACAGACATAAAAACCAACAAAAAACACTATTTTTATATACATACAAAAAACATATATATACATATAAAATGAAATCATAAAACAATATATTTAATTAATAAGTAAACGCAAATTGCAAACACACAAGACGCATCGACGTTGAAATTGTTGTGCGCAGAAGATGGGTAAAGGAAAGCGTATTAGCAATTAATGTCAATACTTGTTGCGTTACAGTAAAAGTTAAATTAGGCAAAAACAAATTGAATACACAACAAAACAGAAAACAAAACACAGGTCGCAGAGACAGCATTCGTTATCGATTAACACTAAACGCTGGCGTATCGATAAATAACAACATTAAAAAAAAGCTAAGCGCTGCAATATAACAATTTATGATGTATAATTTATGCTAAACGAGAATTAAATACACACAACAAAAAAAAAAAACCACATGAAAATTTCAGTGCATTATATTTCTGTGTTTTAATCTGATTAAATGTGCATAAATACAATTGGAACTTAATAATTACTGTGGAGCAAAAACTCAGCGCTTGGACGCCAACTGAAGATTCTGTAAGGGGATTACCATATGGAATGGATACTGAAGCAGCTCGACGCACGACGGACGCTTCTTCGGACTCAGCTGTAGACAATTCTTGACCATCTGCATGCAAAAGATTATTAAATTTAATTGTGAATATATACATATACAATATATACTGCATACTAACATGCACTAGCATGATTGGATAGTAAATTGGTATGGCTGGATACTCGATGCTGGTGCCGGGATTGGCAATCGCATTCATTTTGGCATTGATGTTTCGAATGTGGCCAAATGGGGTCTTTTGATACAGCAACAGATACAGAATGCAACCGAGCGACCACACATCGGATTTCGTTGAGATTTTGATCTTGGGCTGATTGCTGCCACGCATCGGACTTGTGCCGCTTGAGATGTCGGTTAACGCCTCCGGACTGATGTAGTTGAATGTGCCCGCCTGTGAGAACTTTATAATGCTTGTCGAGTCCACGGCAATGTTGCTGGCAATGCCAAAGTCGATGAGCTTCAGACGGCCGTTGACCATCAGAAAGTTGGCTGGCTTTAAATCGGAATGAATGACACCATTCTGGTGTATATAATTGACTGCCTGCAGCATTTGATAGAGTATGTTCATCAGATTGTATAGCGGTATATTTGTGGTGAAGCCCTGCAGGATCTTGTTTAAATCACAGTCCCCCTTCTCCATGACCATATACAACTTCGATTCCTGCCGCAACAGTTCACTGATCAAATTAAAGAGAACACAAGCAAATTAAATTCAAAGTTAAGTTAATTCAAGTCCGATTTATATACTCACTAATCATAGAGCGACACAACGCATACATTGCCCTGGAGCTTCTCAAGCAACTTGGTTTCATTGAGATAGCCCTGCACCACAACAGGATCGGCTTGCAGATCGACCACTTTTAAGGCAAACTCCTGACCCGTATCTTTGCGACGAGCCAAGTAGACAGAACTGGAGCCGCCGCAGCCGAGCTTCTTAACCATAACATACTCGCGGCTTTTGATTTGCAGCACGCTGCAACTCGACTTGGCAGCTGCTTCGGGCTTGACTGATACTGCAGCAACAGGTGCGGAATTGGACACTGAGACGGGTACGGATATGGGTGCTGGCTGTTCAGCAGGCACCGCTGGCTTTACTTGTTCGGTAGTGCGAAAGACGCGATCAAGTGATTTTTTCGTCTTGTTGTTGTAGGAGGATTCTTTGGGCTGAGCAGGTGTATCGGGACTCTCGCTGATGGTGTCGCACAGTGAGAATGTGAGACTGTCACTGGTGAAGGGCGCACCGCGACTCACCGTCATGGGCGTCTGGAAGAGCACCTTCTGTGCGGGAAAGTGATTCGGCTGTTCGTTGCGCGTCTTCTTTTCCTTTGTGGCCATGCTGCACACCTGTGGAGTTACGAATTCCGTCTCCAGCTTGGCATGCGACTTATAAGTGATGGGTGCTGCGGTAGAGCGCAATGGCGTCTCATTATCCACCGCCCTGCGTTGCTTCGCAATGATCTTTAGCGTTGGCGGTGCTGGTTTGATAGCTGGCAGTTTTTGGTGATTAGGTGATTTTTTGGTAGTGGTGATGCTGGTGCTAGCGGAGGCAGCGGTGGTGCTACTGCTGCAGTTGATTCCCATGTTGCCGAACCGACCGAGAAAGGATAAATTGGAGTCGTTGGGGCGTAATGGAACTGCCGCTCTGGATGGGACACCCGAGTTGCTGCCTGTCAGCTCTTGCGTTGGCGTTAGCACAAAGGAGTCGTTCAAAATGGCACAATTCAAATTGTTGTCATCATCCTCACTGTCCGAATCCAACATCTTCATCTCCGACGGACGCCTGGGACTGTAGTGGAATAATTAGCTAAGATACTAAAACTCCCTTTACATCAGATAGTTTGACTTACAACATGCTGTAAGCCGGCGGAGTGGATTCATTTTCCTTGGGCCTCGCCTTGTCCTGTGGCTGTCCCACATTCTCCTTGTTGGCGTTGTCGCTGCAATTAACACTAATTGAGAACAGCTCACAATAAGAAATCCACTTATAATTAAGGCTCACTTTGCATCTTGTTGGCTTCTAGCCGCTGGAGCCGATGCCGCGTCCTTTGCCTTTGGCGGCTTGCGGGGCGAATTATCGTATTCATCCTCCGAGTCCGTGCCAAATGTCAACAAATCTTTAATATGGCGCGGTACAGGTGTAGTCATTTATAATTAGTATTTATTTTTTATATATTCTATTTGTAATAACAGCGACACTTCAATTTGAATGTGTGCAACAACAAACCCCTCGAATTGTTCAGTTTGTGTAGAGCTGTAATAAAGCTATCGACATATCGATATTTTTCCAAATATGTTATTAATGCTGCAAATAATATTTAGCTTATATTTTAAAAAAGAAGTTGAATAATAAGTAAATTAATTTTAATTTGGCAAATATAGATTTTGTATATGTACAGTTAGATGCATCGATAGTTCGATACTTGCATATCGAATAGAAATTGATTAACAACGATCTGGCAGCACTGCTTAGTGTCAGTTCTAAGAGTGCACCGTCAACAAACGGAAAAATACGCGAATTATTCTAAGGTGCTGCGCAGTTGGGGACCAGAACAAAAGATAACCCACTGGACAACAAAAGAACAATGGACAACGAGGCAACTGGCGCAGCTATACAGACTGGTGGATCACAAGACCACAACCAATCCACAGATATATTGCTCGATCCCGTTCTGGCGTCGGACAACAATGGCTCGTATAAATTGAAAACTGTCTCCGCATTTAGGTAAATTAGCAACCTTTACCGCCAGATGTTGATGAATCATAGAAATGGATGATGCATTTGCTAATATCAGCTGCGGAACTCAATTAACATGCACACCAATAAATGTATTCGTATTTGTATTTCTATGAATGTTTGTAGCATTCACTTGCTTATCTCGACGACTATTTCTTGTGTGGGCATTGCGCTGGCGGTTTGCTTTCCAGAGGATCGACGATGTGAGGCATACTTTATAATGCTCTACTTGCGAGCCACATTCTGGGTGATAACATTTGTAAGAGCACATATATATAGTATTTAGTATTTACATTTCATTCATGCTCATTCTGACCTATCCCAATCGCTTCAGCTGCTTGATAAGTTTACCAAGAAGCAACACGATGATTTGCGCTTGAATGGTTATCACGATTTTCATCGCGAGACGAAGGCGCAAACAGATGTTCCTCTGCAAATTGTTTCTCTGTGGAACTCGGCTCTGTTGGCCATCCAAGCGGCCATCCATCACTATTATGGCGAGGGGTTTGGCACGCATTGCGCCGCAGGCTGGCTCTCGCCCATTTCTTATGTCACGGTTTTTACTGTGGCTGAGAATTTGGTGCTCACCGCCAGCCATAGCTTCTATATAAGTACGAATTTCTATATGTGTGGAGTAGCTATATTCATTCATATTTATCCTGCAGATAAGGTGCGTAAATTCAACAAGGCCAAGCTGTCGCCGGATGTTTTACGTGGCGACAATCGTGCCAGTGGCTCCTTGGGCCTGATGCAGCCTGGCGGCGATACGGCCGAGCTGCTCGATAAGCAAGCCGATCTGATTGCCTACTTGCGGGATCACACCCAAAAGTTGAACCAGAAGCTGCACTATATGCAGACGAATGTGCGTCCAGTGAATGTGCCGCAGATTCCTTAAGCCTATAAAGGGATACGCAATACGTGTTCCTTAGCATCCTCATCCTACATTAAATATGCACATGGCAACATATTTTCATCATTTGGATTTCTTCATTTTATTATTGTTCGTAGTGAAGAAGTATTTGTTCAATCAAATTCATCGCTGACACTATTGCATAGGGATTCATTTTGTTTTAACTATGGAAACAGATATAAAAATTTATACTAACGGAAATGACTTAAAAGGGATTCCTTTTAAAAACTTAAACTAAGTCGATAACTGTAAAATATACATTTAATATATTGCTGATAACTTCAAAATATATCATTTATATTTGAATTGTTGAACGTTTGATTTCAAGTCGACAGCAATTCTGATGGGATTTCCAATATTTCCAAGGAGTTGTCCTTTGACGAAGTAACGACCTAAGTGGAAATTAAAATCAAATTTAATAAATTATACATTCATAGGATAGGATGTATCGAAGCTACCTTATCGCCTGCGATGGCCAGGGCCAGGACTAAACGACCAGGTCCATCAAAGCGACCCAGCTGCCTGCCAGTTTCCTTGTGCAGCACATAGATGAAGCCATCGTAGCAGCCAACAAGCAAATACTGTTCACCATATGTGACCATGGCGACAGCACCATTGCCGCAGCTCAGTGTCTTAGTCATGTTGCCGCTCTGCAAGTGCAAAAAACAAAAATGAATCTTTTATAAAATAATATGCGTCTGGCAGAAATTACTCACGGCAAAATCGAACCTGAAAACCTCGTTCTTCTGTGTGCCACAATAGACATGGCCATCGATCAGCAGCAAACTGTACACATTGAGGCCGTCGGGCACGCTGAAGCGACGCAGCAGCAACCCGGTTGTTGCATCATGCAGAAACACAAAGTTGCCCTTGCAGCCCAACAAAATGATCTTGCGGTCGCCCTCCTTGGTGGCCTTGACGGCGATGATGGACTGTCCAGTGGACAACAGAGGCATGTTCATCACTTTATTGGCCTGCAAATGCAAAAGCACAAATATTATATATATTTATAAAAAAAATGATTACAAAAAATTGAGTTAATCCTGGAGATGCGGGGCATCGATCCCCGTACCTCTCACATGCTAAGCGAGCGCTCTACCATCTGAGCTACATCCCCGTTGTATCTGACCACCTTTTATTGGGCCTCATAAGCTTGGCCCATTGTCAAGAATGTGCCTTGCATTTCAATTTCTCTTTACTATAATTTCAAAAATGTGCAATGTCATCAGAGACACACAACAATTTGGTGGCACAATAGTTTTACAACCAGCGAGCTTTCGATACGATTATAAATAGACTTTTGGGTGAAAACTATTTATATATGCATATGTATATGCCAAACAAACTGTACAGTAATAGTTGAGGACGTCTTTTACTCCCAGATAAGATTAACTATACTTAAAAATTAATTGTTCACTTTAAATGATAACTTGAATAGTTATAAAAAAAATATAAATATTGGTTGAGTAAAAACCAATTGTGTAAATTAAATTTACAAATGGTCAGTGGCGGATAAATTAAGGAATATCCGAATAAAATATAACTATAGCCTCAAGAACAAAGTTGACTTTATTATAACACAACCTAAACAAATTTCTATTGCATTTTCTAATTGAAAAATGTTGTTATGTCATTTCGGACTGTCTTAAAAATATTTTTAGTTGCTCGGAAAAATCAGAAGTTGTTTTTTAGATTAAAAAATATTTGTAACCACTTGTCATAAAATGAACGATTGTGGAAGTCTGTTAGAAATCTTAGTGGAATCATTTTGGATATAATTACATTGCTAAATTAAATTAATTAATCTTTGTTATTCCTATCAGTAGATATGGAAATTACATTCACCCGGTATAAAAAAGAGGGAAAGTGATTAAACACCAGTTCGTATCTTTTTAATGATTAGATAAGATTCTAGTCTTAACAATTGAAACGCATAACGACAAAGTAAATAAAGTATGCGAATTTTTTGAGTATTAATATTTAACGCGTTGTTCGATAATTTAACAACTTAACAATAATAATGGTCATAAAATGCCCGCAAAATCTCATTTAATTATTTATTTTTATATATAAAAATAATGCTTATGGCACAACTATACAAATATTTTAGAGTCGGAAGCGCTGTTGAAATTGTTAACAAATCAAAACTTATGAAAAGCCACTAAGGCTAAGCAATGAAAAACTAGAAAATTGCATGGCTAAAACTGAAAACAAACAAGGGAAGGGTTCTTATGATTAATGGGGTCTACCCTCTGACTACTGTGCCCCCTCCCCGCATACAACCAAAAAAAATCAAACATATAGCGCATGGAATGACTATAAAAATCAACAGCACTAAAAAAAAGAATGAGACGGCAATGGAAAGGGTCTGCAATTTGCAAGATGTACACATATAGATACATACATCAATACATAAATACATATGTACAGTTATGAATCGGGAATTTGCAAGATGGCGTCGCTGCAATGCTGCAAGAAAAGGAAGAAAAGCGGAACACAAACAAATACAGAATTGTAGCTGAAATTGCAGGAGGCGCACCCAAAATGCTGGATTGGCGTTGCTTTGTTTATTTAGTGGTTGCAATTGCGCCCAACCTCGACCTGCCCTGCCACACCCACAACGAAGCCCATATGCAATTTGCTGCTGCTGCTGCTACAAAACAACAATCACAACAGAAAAGAGTAACAGTTGCTTACATACACACATATATACATACGGCGTCGTCGGTGCCGGCAAATAACCAACCCGATTCGTCAGGCTCAGCCAATAAGAAAACGGCGTTGCCACTCACAGCGCAACGCACACGCACACACATACACAGCTACACAGACAGGCGGCGTCATTTTGCTAGAGACACAACACAACAAAACAGGAGCCAACCAGCAAGAAAGGGAACCCACAACAACAACAACAACGGCAACAGCAGCAGCAAAGCAGGCACGAAGACATTCCAATTGCAGTGCCTTGAAAGGCCTTTGCCTGCAATAGGCGAATGACAGAGAAAGAGAGCTTAGAAAGCAGGGTCGTATAAGGGAGAGAGATAGAGAGAGAGAGAGAGCGAGAGAGAGTGAGAGCTGATATAGTCAGAGTATATAGTTTGTATTTTATTTAAAATTGTTTTGAGTAAATAGCATATAAACATTTTATTTGCTGCTGCCAAATTACGAATGAGCGCTAGAAACAGTAAAACTAACACACACACACAGGCACACAGCTAACGGCTTATGCAGCAATAACAACAACAAGAAAGTGCAACAGAAAGAGACATGCGCATTGCGGTGTGAGAGAAGAGTGACGAACGCTTAACAACCTCGTGTCCGAGCCAAAGCAAGGAGTGAGTGTGAATCTGTGTCTGTGTGTGTGTGAGTGTGCGAACAGGCGGGCAAAGAACGCTGCTGCTGCTGGCTGCACTATGTGAGAAAGTGTGAGTCAGCAAAATATACAGTAAACTAAACATGAACACATAAATACTTAAATAAACAACAATAGCGAGCGCCTGTGTGCGAGTGCGAGAGCATGAGAAAAACTAACGATGCTATTGAGAGAGACTGGGAGTGTGGGTGGAAGTGGGAGCGGGAGAGTAAGAAACTTTTTGCTGCAAGCAGGCTGCGCTGCAGTTTGCTGTTGTTTGTTGCAACTAACCCCCAGCCTTGGCTATATACAACTACATGCGTACATATGTATTACGTTTTTTGGCCAAACAACGTGCAGCAATGGCCAAACACACACACACATACAAAATAAAAACACACAACAAAATATCAAGCAATAGCAGCAAAGCAAATTGCAACAAGCAACGCCTTCTATATGCATATATCTCTATATATAAATACAAAATATCTTTGGTCGGTTGCAGTTTGGGGCGTGGCTGTTGCTTAGGTAGCGCCACATAAATATTTAGTAAATAACTAAGTTGTTCACGGACCAAAGTACAGTTGCCACAATTTTCAGCTACAAATGCAATGTAGCATCATCATTTTTGGGGCATGGAGCATGGTGAATTATTCGCACGTCGCAGCCATAAATCGAATGCTGCCAAAAATTAAGACTTATCGCCATCGCCCTCAGCTCAAAATTGTAATGAAGTGGCAGCTTTTCAGTCTTCATACCATCGCACCACCGCACCACCAAACTGTGCCACAGCACATCCAATTTGCGTACATCGCTGGCGAGATGCGAAAGAAAAAATAAATTCGATTTGATTTTCATTGTCTAGACAATGTTGGGTTCGCTGTTCAATGGCTGCTTAATGCCAATTCCTTGTTTTCCTTGTTACTCTTCTTGCTCCTCTCTGCAGCGGCAAGGTGTGTGTCTATGTGTGAGTGTGTGTGTTTTTGTGTGTGTGCCACTAGTGGACTCACACCATTGCAATGCTGTTCACTTTTTAATTGAGTATTTTCGAGTGTTTATTTGACAGACAAATATTTAATGAGCCCCACATTAAATAAATGCCAGTCGAGGTGGGAAAGTGTCGAAATCATTTGGCTAGTAAAATGGCTAAGACATGACATTCAAGCCCTAAACTATCCCTGAATGGAGCGGAGTGTATGCTATAACCCTTGAGGCATGCAACACATTTTAAAATTAGTGGACAATAGAATAATAGAGTAAATTGCATTATTTATATTCAAATTGGATTAATATGATTGGAAAACTAATGATTAATTGTAGTCCATAAAGCGTTTCGCTATTTTAATGGTTGTTTGAATGAAAATTGCATTTGACAAGTTTTGAATATAGTTTCGAGCAAAATTCTGCTATTAAAACTGTTTTAAGATACATTTTTTGGGGATAGAACTCCAACATGAGACAGCTCGTCTCAGAAATACCATAGAAAAGATTTTAAACATATAATCGGCTTGCTGATATTAGTTTGTTCAATAAGAAAATTATTATTGGTTAACAAAATCTCTTTAATGAAATTTGTACAGTTGATCCATAATATGTCTGGGTGTTTGATGTATTAATTGGAAGGTGTTATATTCTTTAACTACTAAAGGAAACCAATTTGTATCGATATTCTCAAAATGGGTTTAGTTATCGATAAAATTAAATGATATATACCAAATTTAAAGTTTCTAACTAAACCGATTCTGATGCTGATTAAGAATACATGTATACATAGCTTATGGTGTCAGAGATGCTATCTTTTTCCTGCAGTCCTTTTGCACAACTTCATTAAACCTTTAACCATTTTAAATGGATAAAAAAAGTATAGATTTTCGGTAAGTTTATGGATAATTCTCATAGGAGAGTTTTTAAGTTAGACTTTCATTCTTAGAACTTACCGCAATATTATATGTAAAGATGTTGCCCCAGCGGCTGCCAATAAATGCAATGCCCCATTCGATGTCGATGGACTGCAGCGGCTCCTTGAGGTAAACTGTCTGAACGACACGCTCCAGATTCTGTGGAGGAGAAGATAGAAATTAATCAAATGAAGAATATATATTTAGTTCTGAGAATGGTACGCACCTCGAGGGAGGATTTCTTGATGAAGCCATCCAGTGAGGTGGTGTACAGAAAGGATTCCCTCTCGCAGAGAAACATATTCGTGATTGCCTCGCTGTGCTTGGTGATCTGGCGCTCCAGCTTGTGGTTGGCGATGTTGAACATGTAGACGTCGCCATTCTCCGAAGCGGCGATGATGTACACCTTGTAGATGCGTATCTGGGTGATGGGACTGGTGATGTTGTGCAATCTGCCAATAGGTATGTAGCCATATTTAAAGTTCTCCATATTGCCAACTGTGGGCGACGGGGGAGTAGGCGGCGGAGCAGCGCTGGATTTGAGCAGAATGCGCGGCAGCTCATACGACATGCTGGGAAAGGGGGGTTCTGGCGGCGGGGGAGGTGGCTGCAACGGCGGTATCACCGCCAACGCTGCAACAGATCGGGTCAAACGCTGACGCTTGGAGGCACAGCCAACAGCAGGTGTGGCACGCTTGTTGGCCTCCGCTCGCTGCACGGGCAACTCCTTCTCAAACTTGATTTGCAGCGGCTGTGGAATGACTGACTCCTCTGGCGCCTCATTGCTCGCTGGAGCAACTTGCTCCGCATCGGCCAAGGAATAGTGCTTGATGCGATTGGCAGGACGCTTGCGCTTGGGCAGGATCTTAACACGCTTGACGACTATGGCGCGACGTTGACGTAGTCTGCGCTTGTTGGCCATTTCTGGCGGAGCTGCAGCTGCAGCTGGAAGTGGGAGCGGCCCTGGCGGTGGTGAGTTTGTGGGCGTCACTGTGGATGGTGGCGTTGCTGTTGTTATAGTTGTTGTCGCTGCTGATTGATTCCTCGCAATCACCGTATTGAGGAGCAGAAACTTGCGACTCTGCAACTCCAGGCTGAGCATCTCCAAGTCGGATTTCTCGCGCTGAAACTTCATGATCATCTCCTCGAGAAAGCCACGTCGATTCTGATTCTCCAGCAGGCGCCGATCCAGTTCGAGCAGACTGTGCGTCACCGAATCACCAAGCAGAACAATTGGCTCGTTGTTCTCCAAGCCGCACGAGGACAGCAAGAAGCTGCCGGGCGACAAACGCGGAACAGACGCATCCCGACCCAAGTAGTTCATGCCCATCGGCAGCGAGTGCAAGGAGCGATTCGAGGCGGCGGCGGGTGTCGGTGTACCGTTGCGCGGTGGGGTGGGAGGCATTAAGGATTGCGCTGCCACTGCTGCTACTGTGCCAGCAACTGCGACTGCTGACTCAGCTGAAGTGCAGTTCCTTTGATGTGGCTGTGACTCTGATTGGAGCTGCTCGGCGTTAAGCAGCAGCGGCGAAGTGGAACTGATGATAAGCCCATTGGACTCCTTCTCCAACTTGTGCTGCTGCTCGTCCTTCTGCTCCAGCTGCCGCTTGCGTCGCGCTGCAGCCGCCTGCTTCTGCAGATTAACAACATTGACGATTTCGCGGAGCAGAAACTCGATGCCGAGCCGATTGTCGATTGTCTTGAGATTCTGTTGCATTTTGGCCACCTCGATTTTGCTGAACGTCTGCGAGTTGTGCTCGCTGCTGGTCACCACACAGGAGATGAAGTGCAGTCGGCTCTGCAGACTGCTACAGTGGCTGCTCCGATACTGTTCCACCAGCGACTCCTTCAGCTGTGGCAGTATCAGCTTCTCAAAGCTGTCGACTATGTTGTTGGCATCGCTGTCCAGTTTCTGTTGATAGCGTCGCTTGATAAACTCTGTGCTGCTGCTGCAGCTGCTGGATGCAGTCGAGTGATCGCTCTCATCATTGTCTGCTGGCTTATCCACTTGTGGCAACCCCTCCTCCGCTCCCTCTTCCTCATCTTCGGACGAGCTGCTGACCACAATGATGCTGGTGTCTTGAAAACTGCGCGATTCTATTTGCCTCTCTTTTTTGATGGGCACAAAATTTATTTCATCATCGTCTGTTTCTCTTTGAGTTATTTCCTTTTCCTTGGCAATCTCTTTGGTTTTGCTTTCAACTCTCCTGATTTTCGAGCTTTGCGGCGAGCTTTTTTCGCTGAGCTGCCCATTTTTGGGCTTTTTGCCTGCCATTCTTTTGATCTTCTTCTGCTTTGGCGTTTTGCACTTTTCGCTCTCTTCAATAGGCTGCTCGCTTTCACTCTCTTTGACAAGCTCCGCGCTTTCGCTCTCTTTAACAAACTCCAAACTTTCTCTCTCTTTGACTGGCTGCACGTTTTCGCTCTCTTTGTTCGTTGCTGTGCTTTCGCCCGCTTCGATCGCTGCTGTGCTTTCGCTGCTCTCTTTGCTGTCGAGCTCTTGCGTCTCTCTCGCTGATATGTCAATGCCCAAGCACTTTTCAATCTCCTGCAGCAGCAGCTCAGGCAACTTGATGGCGTCAACGATTTCGTCCTCGATTAGTTTATTGGCCGGCTTGTCCTTTGGCTGGTCAAGTACGATTTCCTTCAGCTGGCGTCGCACCTCGTCGCGTAGTCGTCGTCGGGCCTGCAACTTTAGATGCTCGTTGTAGATGGTGTCGCCATTGTTGATGATATACTTGAGACTCTCCTTGTCCATGTTGGCCAGTCGATCGTTGATGTTGATGAAGTCGCTGCTGCCATTGTTGGCGAACAGGGAGTTGCTGAATGTGCGACGACGTGTTTGGATCGGTGTTGCTCGATCAATCCGCTTGGCTGTGACCCCGTTATGACGTCCTGTCTGTTCCAGTCGTTGCTCCTGCGTAACGGCGAGTATTTCCTGCTTGAGCAGCTCGGCCAACGGTCTCACCTTTATCTTTGGATATGTTTTGCTGGCTGTCGGTTTCTCCTCCTGCTCCTTGCTCAGTGCGGAGTCGGTATCCGGTTCAGTTTGGGTCTGCTTGGGGCAGTCTATGGCACTATTCTCTTTAGTCTTGTTCTTCACGGGACTGGGTATATTATTTCTAAATAATTTCGATTTGGGATGCTTGCTAGTTGGTGTTCTGATTTTCTTCGCACTCTCAGCTATTTTTGCACTTTCTTCATTGCACTGTCCGTTAACGTTGTTAGCTAATACATCTGTTTTGTTCTTAGAACACTTTTCTTCAGATTGTTCTCTCGAATTGTTTTTTTTATTACCGCTTTCAGCCGAATTTGATCCGGAAATTGCCGAAATTGCTCCCTCTTCTCTCTCCCTTTCTAAACGATTTGAAATCGAATTATTTTTACTGTATTCTTGTTGTTCTGCTTTGCTCTTGTTGCTCAAACTATTTTGTTTCGCTTGGCTTTCTTCGCTTGATCTGCCTTGTTCTTCTTCTTCTTTTTGTTCAGTGGTTTGACTCCGAGTTCCTCGATCTCTCGCCCTATAATCGTGACTTATCCACTTTCGCCTGCCGTTTGCGGATCGATCTGAAGCTTTTCTACGTTCTCGCGATTTGTGAAAATCGTTTCTAAAATAATCAGTTCTTTCGCGACTTTCACACGACGTGCGTATATTTTCCTCTTGTTTCTCGCCCCGTTTTGAATTTGTGGAGTCCTTCCAATTGTTGTCTTTATTATGATACAAATCGCGAGGGTTTTTTGAAGAATAGTACGGTCTCGACCCGTTGTTATTCCACTGCACAATAAAGGAGCAGCCAAACCATTATAGATTTAATTTTCAAGTGCAAAAAAAAATATATATACTTACATTCTTATTATTATTATTATTATACAAGTGGTTCCTGAAAGAAAAAATGAAAAAAAAAAACACAAAATTGTTAGTTTAGGAGAATTATTATTTACTAGTCAATTGCAATTAGGTAAAATTCGCACTCATTACAAATACCTAACTACAGACAAGGTATAATAATAATCACAAAAAAAAGTTAAGTTCAACAAACAATAAAGGAATAATTAATGTAATCAAGCAACGTGCCTGGCTTCTGCCAAGTTCTCAACTCAACTTTTGTGGCACGTGAGAATGAAGAAACGCCGCGCCCATTAATTTAACAGATTTAAAATTTATAACCACAAAAGTGCCCCTCTCCCACCTCACTGCCACCCTATTTGTGTATGCAAAGGTGCGAATTCCTTTGGTATTCAGCATTTTTCTACTTTTCGGCATGTCCGCTTTTGTTTTGTTTTATTTTTCATTTTTTGGGGGTTTCATTCGAAAATCTCGTTAAGAAATGCTAAAATATACGACCACAAATCTTGCGTTGCTGTTTTCTTCTTTTGTACTTTTGTTAATGTCATTTGTAACTTGAACTAATTAAAAATTTAAAACGTCGTCCGTCAATGCGAATTTGCATGCCATTGAAAAATCAGATTAACATTTTCCCCCTCAAGCCCTTTTAAAATGTGTGTTTATGTTGCATGTGCAACAGGAATCGAGAAGATGAGAAGTTCAGAGGAAAAATTGTAAACAATCAGATAGATGGGTATTTTGGAGTCCATATAAAAGCTTGGTTTTGATTTGTAAAGTGACTTGACTCAAGACAATTATAGCTAAGAAATTCGGAATTTTCATTTGAAAATATACTTTTTAAAGTATGTATAAGTTAAACTATATATAACCATTTACAGCACAGGAATCAAGAAATTCTGCTTAAATAACAGGCCAATTCGCAAAAATTATCCTTAAAAGGGTCAACGAGTAATTAATAAAAATATAGTCTAAAACATAACGCAACGAAATTGGTAGAAAATTCTTTTAACAACTGAAGAAGGAAATTAAACACTATTTCTAAAAACTAATATAAAATCAATAAATGCTCAAAAAGTTCTACTGATATTCTTATGCATTTTAGTGTACATTTTTTTCTGCAGAGAAAATAAAATAAAAATCCTAAACTACTCCCAAATAAAATTAGGGGTGCACATTTAAAAGCAGAAAAAATCAAAACACTTTATAAGAGTCTTTCAACCAATCATTCCGTGTAGCAAAAAATAAATAAAAATAAAATAAAAAACACAAGCGTAGTGCAAATATTTTGGACCCAAATAAAAATTAATATGCATAACGCATAGCGGAAAGAAAAAACTTAAGAAAATTTATGCAGTGATGAGTGAAAAAGGATGTCACGAGAAAAAGCTGAAGGAAAAAGTCACAACACGCTCGCCGGAAACGGGCAAAGTCAAATGTCACGGAGCGTGTGTGTGTGTGTGTATGTGTGTGTGTGGTTGTGTGTGTGTGACAAGTGCTCTAATGAGCAGGAGGAGTCATTTAAGGAGGAACCTACATAAGTATTTGTCAAATCAAGCCAAAGACAGCCCTCCCGCCTTAAAACTAATGAACCTTGAGCGGGGGGCGTGCCAAAACGGAGGCAAGTCAATTAAAAAAAAAGAAAGTCGCAACAGCAAAGAGTACGTGATGCTCTCGAGTGAGGCGCAGCAGAGGCAGGGGCGCGTGTGGCATGGGACAGTTGTGTGTGCAAATATTTGCTAGACAGCAACTAAAAGTCGCAGACTGTCTTGAAATTAAAATTACAAGACGCTTGGATGAATTTGGATGTAGCTGCCACAAGGCAGGTGTAGCCAAGGGGAAGGGGGATGGGTTGGTGGGGTAGGGGCAAGCTGACAAAAGTTTTTGAGGTAACATTTCTTTTACGATTCGCATGGGTGCCACCAGAAAGTAAGCAAAAGTAAGCAAAGTCGGAAAAGTGGCACTCGTGCGACTTTGTCATTAATTTTGTATATCATTGAGTTTTACGATGCTCATAAATATGAAAACGTTTAACTCTTGCCAAGGCGAACACCCTCCTCTCTCCTGCCACATGCCACACCTTCTCTTGTTGTAAGCGAGACAAACTAATTGTTGCTGCTTACGCGTGCTGTGCTCGTAATGTCTTTTTAAGCGGAGACACGCACCCCACATGTTTTCACAATGTTTCGCTGATAAACAACAACGACAACAACAATTAGTGGCTTGCTGCTGCTACACTCTATATGCCACATGCCCCGGTCCCCCTGCAGTCCTTCAGGCTGTATGTGCAACAGCTTGAGGTAATTTTCAAGTTTTCTCAGCGACTCGTTGACAGGCGTTTTTGTTGTTTTGTTTGGTTTTAATTAAAGCCCAAAAAACACACACACAAACACAAATAATGTGTGCACAACAAACTCGTATAGACAAATTTTAGGGCGACTTCTCATAATAAACAAGCATTGCTGAAAATTAACATTTAATTGTGGTTTTTGTTAAAGTCCTTAAACGTTTGCAGTTGCCAAGTTGAAAGTCTTAATAATTTCAAAAATTCTCAATTTTTATACTATTATACCAGAATGGTAATAATAGTATATTGGTTTTGTGCAATGTCCGTCATGCTGTCTGTCCGTCTGTCCGTCTGTCCGTCTGTCTGTCTGTCCGTCTGTCCGTCTGTCCGTCTGTATGAACGCGCGTTCCTCCGACACCCTTAGAGATAGAGACTTGAAACTTGGAACGTATATTGGAAAGTACCCTCAAAAGTTAAAGTGTCTTGGGTTTGGACCTACGTCCACCAGGGAGCTAGAAAACCGCGATAATCGATTTTATCAAATCGATAAATCCACATATCTCTTACAATTTAATGGCTACAGTCACCAATTTTGGTTGGTAGGTTGTTGGCGAGGTCCTTGAAAGATTGGCATGTGCCACGCCCACCTCCGACGCCCCCATCACCCCCGCCCCTAAAATTTTCAAATGGCTATATCTTCCGCAGTTTTTGAGTAGGGAACGTCAAATTTGGTATGTACATTACTGGTAGTCGCCTTTAAGAACCGATAACAAATTTGTGGTGCCACGCCCACACCTGCGCCTATAATCGACAATTCCGATTATTAATCGATAATTCCGTATATCTCCGAACTTTTTAAAGATAGAGTAACCAAACTTGGAAGGTAATTTGCTGGTAACCTCCTCCAAAGATTGGCATACCAATTTTTGGACCACTCCCACATCCGCCGCCCCCAGGAACTTCGTCCCTAAAAATTTAAAATGCGCATATCTGCCGTAATTTGCAAGCTAGAGTCACAAAATTTTGCAGGTATGTTACTGGTAACACCCCCTAGGATCGATAAAAAAATTGGATGGCCACGCCCACTCCACCTCCCTAAATTGATACACCTGTTGGTGCAAATCGATAAACCTATATATCTCACGCAATTTGAAAACTTAAGTCACCAAATTTTGAAAGGTATATTGCTAGTAACAACCTTCATAAATGTAGAAAACAAATTTTGGACCACGCCCACTCCCGCCCACAAAAAACGATAAATGCCTGTATCTCCCGCAATTTACTTAACAGAATACTTAACATATGCTGTTAATTTTGGCGCAATGCTGCTTATCTTGCAATTTGGTCACTCTTAATCGAGCGCGTCAAATTGTGCCACCTCTTTTTTTATAAAATTTCTCAATTTTGTATAAAATATTAATTCTAGTTTCTAGTAGTTCGATTGTTAAAATTCAAAACTAACGGCGATATTTTTTTAACGCGATAGTTTAATCGCATGCTCACAACAGCTCTACACGAGTCAAGTTAGCATCACAATAGAAACACGAGAATTTAGTCCGATTTATATAAATATAAATTTATAATTATTTAAATATATTTTATATTTCTAATATATATATATATATATATATATATTAATATATTATATTTATAAATATTAAATTAATTTATGTAATGGTAATAATAGTATTTCGCTGTCGGTTGCGTCCGACTGCAACGTTCTATCTTGTTAAATATCATATTTGTTAATTCAATAAAAACATTGTTTGCTTTTCGAAGTATCATTTTTTAAATAAGTTAAGTAATAATATGAAATGGGATTAAAAAGATTTAATAATAATAATAATTTAATAATTTAGACGAATTTTCGAAAACAGACGAATGCATTTTCAATATAATATATTTGATTCAAAACTTTGTAGCTTTTCGTTTAGTTATAGTAACATTTTTTTTTAAACATTTTTTAAGGCTCACAAAATGTTAGGTAAAATACAAATTAAAACGGGGATTATTTGGTTGTAATACTCAGGCGTTAGATTTAATCTGAAATTAGTCATTTATAAAAAAAGAATATACTCGTAACATTTTTCTCACAAAAATAATAATAATGCAAAACTAAAGAATAAATAAACACGAAAATGGAAGCGTAAACCGAAATTCGATTTTCGATTTGATTTTTTCCAGAAGGCTTAGACGGATAATCTAGGTTGGAATACTCTATTTGAAACAGTTCGACTAGCAGATACCCTCAACCAAGCTTCTCAATAAAGAGTATGTATTGAATACTAAATATGAAAATAAATTGGAAGGCTATAACTTCATAATAGTGTCTTTTATCGGACATCGATATTTATCGATGAAATGCAATAAACTTGGTCTGCCAGTTTAACTCTTATAAAGTCTGAGATCTAGTTTTTCATACAGACGGGCAGACAGACATGGCTAAATTACTTCAGATGTTGTTGCTGATCAAGTATGTATACTCATTAGAGTCGCACAACTTAATTTTAATTTATTTTAACTGTTGTCTGTTTTGCCCATTCAACAATTGCGATTGCCACGCCCAGCTTAACTGCGGCAGACTCTGCTGATCAATTACCTCAAAATTGACCAACAAAAGCGCGCTTTAAGCCACAAACCAGTTCAGGCCCAGCTTTCAAGCCAAACTGGGCCAGTTCATGGCATGCATTTCAATTGAATTTCTCGCAAATGTAATTGGATTTTGGTAAGAGACAAGTTTATTGAAGTGGGCATATAAATACCGTTATATGAGTCAGAAGCACACGGGGATGTAGCTCAGATGGTAGAGCGCTCGCTTAGCATGTGAGAGGTACGGGGATCGATGCCCCGCATCTCCAAAGGATAAAACTCACGTTTTTTTTCGAATATTTTTTTGGTGACAAAAGTAGTAGAAAAATAGTAATGAATGCAATGCAAAAACAAAACACAAACATAACAAAACACTTAAAACAATTAAAAAATAGCAAAACACATAAATTTTGGTAACAGGACAGCGGCAGCTTAACAAGCTTAACAGTCAGTCAGTCGTCGAGTTAAAACTTTGTCCTGTGCGCAGCAGGTATTAAAACAAAAGGCTTCTCATAAATAGCACATCATGTATCATTTACAATACCCAGACCCATTCAACACACTCCCCAGAGTGCTGTGTGTGGGTGTGTGTGTGTTTTGCCTGCGGCTGTGGCAGCAACTCAGTCAGTTACCTCAACCCGCTGATCGTCCTGGGAGATGTGGCATGTTGTTGCCTGGCTGTTTTGGCCGCCTGTTTAATTGCTGGCAAAGTTCTGCGAATGCAGGCAAGTAAACAAACATTGGCATATTGTGCTGATTTATGTGCGACAATGTGTCCTGTGTCCCGTGGCCCGTGCTCCGTGTTTTTGCCGTGTGTTCAAATCAAATTACGCGACTTGATTGCCGACATGCGGGGTGCAACAATGAAGTGCCGGGGGTTGGGGGCATCTGAGCCCAAAGGCGTTGGGCGCCTTTGAATATTCATTAATGCGCCTTCTTGTTGCCAAATCAAAAAATGCAGACGTCTGCGTATTTATCGACGCTTTGCAAAAATAAAAAGGAAAGAGGAAACGAAGGAAAGTCCTTTCCGTATTTTATTGGAGATGCGGGGCATCGATCCCCGTACCTCTCACATGCTAAGCGAGCGCTCTACCATCTGAGCTACATCCCCACATGTGGCACCCACATTCAAGTGGCCAAAAAGTGTTGACAAAGTGCAGTGCCAGCGAAAAAAACCAAAAGTGAAGCGAAAGCTTTTGGCCACGCCAACAGTACTTGGCCAACTTCAATTTCACTGATTCGATTCTTGAACTAATTAAAATTGCATAAGATACTATTTCAATCTTAACTTGAGCATGCTTGATTAGCACCTTTTGTCTGTTGGTTTTTAAAGCACATTATTTCAATTCAAGTTGAACAAAAAATAGTAAAGAAATAAAATGGTAAATTATAATTTTACATTTTTTAGTTTCTTGTTTTTATTTCTATCATTTTAACAATCTTTTGATAAGCGAAATAAAAATACTATTAAAGCTGTTCTATTATATATTTAATTATATTATTTTTCTTTGATTGTCAAAATAAATAGATAAATTATAGAAAAATAAAAAACTGTTAATACAAAATTCCAGCTTAAAGCCTGACTAGGTTTAAAGCAAGAAAACATTTATGCAAGACAGATCGATTTTGTATATTAAAGCTATATGATAGAGTGGTCCGATTACTCAACTATAATACAATTATTATATTACTAATACTCATAACTGGTGATTTTGATTTGGATAATTTGGTGAGTAAAAAAGTTGCTTATACAAAAACTTGTCTTTCGACCGTTTTTATGACCTATATGATATAGTAGTCCGATCTTGGTGATTTTTATTCAAAATATATATTGGCTAAGTTTGTTTTAGATATCGTGCGAAAAAAATATGTTTATGCAAGATCTAATTTTCTTATATAAGTTATATGATATAGTAGTTTGATCCGTTCTGTGCTGACATAGTGCGCACGACAAAAAACATGGATAAAAACCATATTGACTCAACTTTTGTTACAGAGCGAATATATATATACTTTATGTCGTCAGATATGGTTCCTTCTTCCTGTTACATACTTTGGCACAAGTTCATTATACCCCTTTTATCGATTCTCAATGGATGCAGGCCATAAAAAACTCTGCACAAAGTTTCTATTTGTAAGTCTATTTATCTCTTGGTTAGCGTTAAAAATCGAATCGAAAGCAAACCCGCATAATCAACTGCTGCCTGGCATTTTTTGTCATTTATTTGTTTTTTATTTATTTTTTTTTTTTGTTTTTGTCTAAGCAGTTTGTCGTTTTATTTGGGGGACAGCAAGTGCACGAAACAACAAGCAACAAGCAAACAAACAAACAATAAAATATTGAGCACATTAATGTTTAGTCAGACGTAAAATTACTTTCGAGTCTACTTTTAGGGCGAGGGGAAGGGGGGGGGGGGGTGGAGTGGCACACACGCACTTTAAACAATGACAACGCGGAGGGCTGCTATAAAGACGTTAGATAAACGTTAGATGCATATTTATGATTTAGCACTCCAAATTGCGAGGTGGGAGTGAAAAACGTGGCTATTCACAGCGCTCCTGACACTTGGCTGACTGTCAGTTTTCTTCACTTTTCTTTTCTTTTTTTTTATTTTTGAACCGTGCGCAAAGCTTTCATAATGCTCGATAATGAAAAATGAAAATTTTGTTCACTTTTGCTACATTGACAAATGCGCACAAGAAATTTTTGGGTTGGGAAATGGTTGGGTTTACGGCACTGTCTTGGTTATAATAAAAGTTTATGCAAGTGTTGTTTTTTTTATCTGTGGATTTAATTAAGAATAAGAAAAATGAAAATGCCAAAGTTTTCGATTGCCAGATGCGAGCGTCGCGCATAAGCGGATTTGCCAGAGACATTTATTGTTATTTCCACTTCAAATTTGTTTACGTTAATTAGAAGCAGAGGATGCCACCAAATTGAGACGATTTGAGGCAACTGAATTGATGGACCAAATAATCATTACCGAGCAAAATGAGATTGGGAGTTTTTAAAGTTATTATTATTATTTTGAGTTTATTCAGGAGCACTTCGATTATTTTTCTAGTGAAGTCTGAGAATGGGATGTTTACTCTCATCTGTGAGGAAATTCAAAGAAGCCATAGGCTTATAGAAAGCATATAACTGGCAAATCCTTATACACTTCTATACTAAAAAAATTAATATAATTATTCTTGATCAGCATCGTCTCTTTTTATGTGAACTATTTCCTTAATTTTGAACCTATTTTCATAAAATAGGGAATATATTCGTACTATTGCTGCAGGCAGTATATACATATGTCGAAGGCAGCTGGATTGAAGGGAACGGTACGGTCGAAAGATGAGTTCTTGTATTTTTATTAATATCGGACTACTATATCATATAGATTTGAAAGGAATATTTGGTCAGTTATTTTAAATGATACTGAAGTTATATGTTGAATTGTTGACTTCGGTTTTTTTGTTTTGAATATTATTTAATCATTTGAGTAATATTTTTCAACAATTATTATTGGGATAACCGTACTGCGATTCACTACATCTATTGTGCCCCTTCTGAGCCTATAGCTCCTTCATCAATCCCAGCTCCCACACGAATGAGAATCTTTGCTGGGTTGAGGGCTTCCATTTCTTTGAACCTCATAACATGCAGGATGCCGCATCATCTAGGATGCCGCATCTTCTTCTAACTAAGGCGACACACTCTGCTAGAAGGTGTATTGAGGGTTCTTCCACTTTTCACAAAACCTGCATAGTTCGCAACTTTTAATACCTAGTTTAGTTAAGTTACTTCTAGTCTAAAGTGTCCTGTCAGTCGACCGGTGCGTATCCTAAGCCTATTCTTATATCCACCCAAAAGAAATCTAGCTTTTCGTGTCCTTGTGTCTTTGCATAGCAAACGGTTCTGGCCCTGTTAGGGGCCTCTCTGCCCCATGCTTGCTTACTCATAAGCCGCTTCGTTCTCTTAGAATAAGTTGGTCAAGCTTGGATCAATTCTTCAATTAAAATGTACACATGCAAATTGTAATTAAGAAAATATTCAAATCAATCTATTTATATCCTCTGGTACCTGGCTGTGTGCTAAGGTACTGTGCCGATGGTCTTTTAAAGCCCTTGCTAAAACTTTTTGAATTGTCCGTGGAGTTAAGCTCTTTTCCTAATATTTGGAAAGAATCGTTTATTATCCCTCTCCTTAAAAAGGGAAACAAATTAAATGTTCAAAATTATAGAGGTATCTCTAAATTGTCTGCCATTCCTAAAGTTTTTGAGAAATTGATAACTTCTCAACTTCAACATTTTTGTAGATCTTTGATTTCACCCTGTCAACATGGGTTCATGAAATATAGATCTACAACCACTAACTTATTAGAATTCGCCTCTTTTGTTATCAAAGGTTTTCAGAACAAAATGCAAACGGAGGTTGTTTACACTGATTTCACTAAGGCTTTTGATTCTGTGAATCACCCTTTGCTAATTCACAAGCTTTATCTTCTGGGATTTCCAAATAATCTGATTATTTGGATCTCAAAATATTTACTATCAAGAACACAGAGAGTTTTCTTTAGAGGTTTTATTTCAAAGTCTGTTCAGGTTACTTCCGGAGTACCACAAGGAAGTCACCTTGGTCCCTTGTTATTTACTTTATTTATAAATGACCTTCCGTCCGTTATAAGTTATTCTCGGGTACTGATGTACGCCGATGACGTTAAGTTGTGTTTATCAACTTTTGACTCTCTTACTGGACAGAGGCTTCAAGCTGACTTAGATAGTTTTGAAGCCTGGTGTCGTTTTAATTTATTAAATCTTAATTGTGATAAATGCAAAGTCATGTCCTTTTATAGGCGAATGTCTATTTTAATCAATTATTTTCTTAATGGCAAACCACTGGAACGCATAGAATGTGTTGATGATTTGGGTATCCTTTTAGATCCCAAGCTTAAGTTTGACAAGCACATTTCTGCGACTGCTAATCGGGCTCTTGGTGTCCATTAAGCGCTGGTCAAAAGAATTTGACGATCCCTATATTACTAAAACTCTTTACATGTCTCTTGTGCGTCCTATTCTTGAATATGGGTCTTGTATATGGTCACCCAATTACAAGTTTCATCAGGACAGAATAGAATCCGTGCAAAAGCAATTTCTTTTCTTTGCACTTAGACGTCTAAACTGGACTACTAATTTTAGTTTACCTTCCTACCGTAGTAGACTTCTGTTAATAAATCTTCCTTCACTTTCTGATCGTAGAACAATGCTTGGCGTAATCTTTTTACACAAGCTTATAAATGGTGAGATTGATTCTTCGGAGTTAATTAGCCAAATAAATTTTACAGTTCCGATCAGAAATACAAGGAACTTTCTACCCATCTTTCTTCAAACTTGTAGTTCGAATTATGCTTTACATAATCCATTTAGAATTTTATGTACTAATTATAATATGCTTTTCCCTTTAATTAATTGCAATTCCCCTATTAATGTAATTAAAAATGTTTTGTTGTGTCATCATTCTTCCAATTCGCGATCTTCGTATCAGTAACTCGTGCGGTCGCCCCTCGGTCGGTTGTGTTGGGGGGGGGGCTGCTTTCGCCTGGGTCCGCGCGTTAACAAGCCCGAGCTTGGTATCGTTGGGCCACTTGAATGTACTGCTCGTTAGTACTTCAACGTCCAAAATAAAAAAAAGTACAGCCTATTGACTCTAAGGAACTGATGCAAATATTATTATTAACAAAAATTATTTATTAAAATAAATGATTAATGTTTGAAAGGATTTTGGGTAATAACTTTTATATTAATTTGTTTCTGATATTAAAAAACTACACCACTGCGATAATGGCTAATAATTATTTATAAAAAAAAAAACAAAAAAAAAATACTACACAATTTGGATGTTTCAATTTGAATTGTAAATAATTTGAGTGACCACGAAAGAATTTTTAGACACAATAAAAATAAATAAAAGTACAAATATCAGTTTGTGACAGAGTTTTTAATAGTAGTGCTCACCTTTGGCTTTGATTGAAATTGAAAAATTCTTGATTTAATTTGTGCTCTTCAAAAAACATAGGCATTCAAAAACAAATGCAATAAAAAGAATCACAGCTAGCAGCTTGTCTTAATTAGCAACTTGGTTGCCATTTATTCGTTAAACACTTAATGAGCCAAGAGTTTATTACCGAAACTAAATCAGTCAGTTGACAACTCAAACAATTCGATTGCAAGAAGTTAACTCAATCCCAATAATTCAGTTGGTGTTAGATGTGTCAGATTTACACACTACATTGACCATGTCCAAAAGCACACTTCACACACATTCCACACACACCTCACGTTCCGCCACTTAATTGTTTATGAATTGCCCGACAGGGTGTGTAACTGTGTGTGTGTTTGAGTGTCAAATGTGAATCAGCCTGCGTGTTGGGCTATGAAATTCAGTGGTTTTTCGTTTTTTTTTTTTTTTTTTTTTGTCAGCCCAACGCGTTTGACAGTTATGCGGTTGACAGAGCGGAAACGGAAGCGGAACTTTGTGCGTGGAATTTCGATTGAGTTATTTTTTTTTACAAAGTGATTTCGATTTATTTACTTTTGCGAATAAATTATGTGCGTTAATTGTTAATTTATGAAAGGTATTATTGTTCTAATAGGATTTATTTATAATTTATTTATTAGTTCGATATAGATTCAGAATATTGTCGAAATATTTTAATACATATATCTTTTGTGTGATATCTGTGTGTGCGACAATTTTTTTTTAAAATATTTTTTTATATCATTTGTATAAAATGTTATTTTGCCACTTCAATTTATTAACCTATCGAAATGAGTTAAATGCTACTCGTTCGTTGCAATTGCGCGTTCGTAATTGGAAAAAGCGGTTCAACCGCTGTGGATGATGACCGGGACAACAACACGAAATACACACATCACAACAATACAACACAACACACTGCACAACTGGTTGGGCCCGAGAACTTTCTGCGTGGCTGTCGTGTCGCCAAATGCCGTTAACCGACGGGAACGCTCCGGCAGTTGGAGAAGTTTAGAGAGCAAAACAGCAATAGCAACAGCAATAGCAATAGCAACAGCAACAGCAACAGCAACAACAATAGCATCGGCGTGGTATATGGGAATGCAAAGGCAACAACAACAAGTGCAATAACACACAACACAATAACAACAACAACAACAACAAGAACAACAACAATACCGTACACACAACCTACTCATATACAACGAACGAGAGACGAGAGCCGAGGATCATAACGACTTGTACATAACACGAAGTCACGGCCCGAAAGGCGGCCGCTGCACAGCAGCAGCAAGCAGCAAAACAAAACACAGCACAAAACAATGCAAAATACAACAACAATAGCAGCAGCAGCAGCAACAAAGTGTAACTAAATAAGATGCAACGGTTGTGTGCAGTGGTGGGGGGATGGATGGGAGGAGATGGGGGCCCCAGTAGTAGCCACCCATCCGCCCACGCCACCTGCTGCCGGCAGCGCACACGACGAACGAGCGAGCTGAAAAGACCGAGCGAGACTGACGGGACAGCAAAGGCAAAGGAGTAGCGCAGTCAGCGTGCTTTTCGTGCGGCCACGAAGCACACGAAGCACTCGACACGACTGCAGCCGACACAACGACATCGATAGAGAGGGAGAGAGAGTGGCGCTAGAGAGTGAGCGAGTGCGCATGAAAAATAGAGCAAAAAACCTGTTGGGAATATAATAAAATACAAGCAAAACAACATAAACACCAATAGCAATAGCAACAACAACAATAATAGCAACAACTGCAATCTGCAATTAATGCTCCCAGAGAGTGAGTGAGCGAGCGAGATAAAGCGAGATAGCGGAAGAGAGAGGAAGGCAGGAAACTGCAAGCGCAGTCTGGTTGGCTGTTGCATGCTTCTAGGCTGGGGCCTGGGTGTGAGTGTTGGCATTATTGTTTGTAAACTACATACAACAATACAATAAGCAAGACACGGACGAACGGAGTTGGGGGCAACTGCATAAACTGGAACCTGGTGGGGAACTCGACCATGGCGTGGGCAACGCAACTCCCGTTTACTAGGACCACAGTACATAATATGTAGTGTGAGCTAAATTCGGCGCATGGCATTTGATTGTCCTGCCTATAAAAGTCAGTTAGGCTATGTGCTTGAGCTCAGTTGAATTTCAACTACCAGCCTCTGGACTTCGTTTGGGATTGTCTCTTTCTCAGCCTTGGCAAAAAAACAAGAAACAAACAAACCAACAAGAATATCAGTTATTGTATCATTTGCGTTTATTATCAAAGCCCTGGAGGATATATTTCGAGTTCTTTGCCAATAAACGGCAAAACTCTTGGATCCCTGCGAGAGCCACTGGCTTACCGAGGTGCGTTTTGAGATAGTGTGAGAAAAAGTGCTGAGACATAAGTTAGTGATAACATATGTGCACATACAAACATATGTATGTATGTATGCATATATGTATATAAATTTCATAAGTGTTTGATGGCCCCAAGATAATATAATGGGGAATATGTTGTTGTTTTCTAGAGTTTAAGTGAATACAAATTAACAATATAAATAAAATAAATAAATAAAAATATGTATATATTTTATATTAAATATAATAATACATAAAATATATTAATGTATTTTTATTTATTTTTTTTTTTTGTTAAAATATTTATTGAAGTTTAATTTGGTCTTGGCAGGTTTTAAGTTAGCTCAATAATGAAGTATTTTATTTTTCAGTTTTTTGTAGCACACTTTTTTGAGATGAGCAAAAAAAAAAAAAAAAACATTTAATATTAAATACAGTGTGTGGATAATAGTTATTTTATATTGTTTGTGTGATGTGTTTTGCATTTTAACAAATTAAAATAAATTAAAAATAAAATTTTAATTCATTTATTTGAATTAATTTTTATCTTTTCTATTTTGCTGTCTAAGCAGGATAAAAATGCTAAGCACGAATTGAGCAATATAGTTGAGTATATATATATTAATAAACATTTATTTAAGTCGAAAGTATTTGAATTTTAGCTAGTCGTTAAAAAATATTTATTGATACTGATCATAATTTCTATCCGATTAATTATCGGTGGTTTTAAAAACAAATTCTACTTTATCGTTTGATTTCCTTAAATTTGACTCGATAACTTTTCACACCTGATTTCTACACTTTAAATATAACTTTTTACTTTTAATTACTATTTTACAGAAAAATATCAACTGCGATTGCTTTTGCTAAAGCGTCATCTGCTTAAAATAAGCAACGGGCTCAAGGCCAAACCCGATTTGTGTGTGTTCCACGTTTGTTCGCACAGAGCGAGCCAACTGTAAGTAGAACTACGTAATAATCGACAACGAAGATGAAGAAGAAGAAGATGAATTACGGAATAATAAACTCTGATGTCCGCCTCAGAGCGAGAAACAAACCAAAGAAAAAGAAAAACAGAAAGAGTCAAAGTCAAAGAGTATGAGTTAAAATCTAAACGGAAATGCAACCATCAAAAACTAATATCCACAATATATGTAACCAATACTAATAATAATAATATTAATAATAATAATACTAATAGTAGGGCCAATATGTAGCCAAAGTAACTAAGATATGTAACCACACGTATAGATACTTAACGGTAGCCGAATAAACAGCAATGCATAGGTAGGCGGCTAACAATGGTAATAATAGTCTTAAGATAAAGCATCGATCGACCAAATTAATGCACACATGTCCTGTGTCGAATCCTAACCAAGCACTCCGAATACAATGATTAGTTGAATACGTATCGTTCGATTTAGATTTTATATAATTGTTCTCCCACCGAGTGCTAAACATTGGCCACGTCTGTTCTATCCGGGGCATGTGTTCTGTTTTGCCCAATCGCCAAATCCAGCCAACAAAATTATCCGTGCTTAATTGAAATGGGTGTCCGACGTTGAAAGAGAACGCGTACGCGCCGGCTAGCATTAAAAAAAAACCCACGGTTGGGGGCAAGGTCCGGACCTTTGCCGTAACGCGATCTTCGTGCCGTGCGTCATGCGGCAGTCGCCCCTCGCGCCGGTTGGGCGGGTGGTGGGTAACATTGATGTTACACGTTGGGACTGCGTCCGCAAAGCAACTCAAGTTGCATTTGTATTCATGCTTTACTCTCAATTGCATGTTGCATGTGGCATGTTGCATGTGATCTACTTTTTGGTTTTTTTTATGTAATTGTTTTTATTAATACAAGATTTTATTATCTTATGAAAAATATCCTTTAAAACCAGCTAGTTTCCGGCGGAGGTAAATCGATCATAATGAAAGTTTTTTTTGGAGCTATATATATATATATATATATGTGTGCAAATATTATTCATTTAGGTAATCGAACACTTAAACCTGCAAAGTTTCCAGTTTTTGTTATAATTATTTTTAATATTTTTGTGATTTGTTCTTTTTATTTCCTTGTTTAATTTAGCGAAAGATAATTAAATTTTTGAATAATGTAATTTTTTTTTAGCAATTTTTTTATATTTGGATCATTGATATACATACTACAATGCTATTGAACATTGTTTTTATTTTTTCGAATTTTAATTTGAAAATTTTAAATTCAATAATCTAATTCTCATGATGAAATTTCATAAAATGAAATTCAATTTAAAACAAGTAAGAATGCTGTAGTCGAGTTGACTCGACTACGGTATACCCTTAACCCAGTTGCTAATATATTCTAGCTTTTTTGTCAAATTTCCCTTTAAGATGATTTGCACTCAAATGTTCAGTTCTGCAAGTGCATTTCTACAAACACGTGCATATACATACATACATACAGACATACATACGTACACGAAACAGTACTTATCGGGGCTCTGCAGAATACACACAAATATGTTGACGCTAGTGTCGATTATCATGCCATCTCTTTCTCACACATGCGCTCACCTATTTATATGCATACAGAAAATTCTTGCGGCTGCTAATAGAAATGAGATCAATATGAGAATATATTTTCGACCATAAATTGGGTGCTTCTTTTCCGATCTTGGACAATTAATCAATAATATCTATATGCATATTATGTATAAATTAGAAGAATCTGCCTCTTAAATTGTGTAATTTAACGCTATCGGAAATCGAAATGTATCGAAAATTGAGAAACTGAGGCAGTTATCGATCAAATAAGGCAAACTTGATCTGCGCCTGGTACACGGGAACTTATATTCCAAATTTGAAGTCGCTAGCTCTTATAGTCTTTGAGATCCGCGTGTACATACAGACGGACAGACGGACGGACATGGCTATTTCGACTCGGCTGTTGATCCTGATCAAGAATATATATACTTTGTGTGGTCAGAGATGCTTCCTTCTGCCTGTTACATACATTTGCAAAAAAACATTATAACCTTTTTACCCATTTTTAATGGGCTAAGGGTATAAACACAGTTGGATAAGATAATACATAATATTTATATTGCTATTTTTACAACACAGCTTTTGTCATAGCTCTTCTACCGATATCTTATCTTAATTTTCATATCTTCTCAAGTTAAGTGTTAACTTTTAAGGCACTCGTCGATTTTGTTAGGAAATACCTGGCATTCGGCCGAGCACCACTCAACTGCCACATCTTTCATAGACCACATTTTTCAGCCACTTGATGGCTGGCCACAGCTTTGTTTGGGAACCCTTAACGCCAACATTGTTAACGCTTCTTGCTGTCAACGGCGTCCACACAAGAAATGCATATTTAGTCAAGTGTTAATAATGTGGTTGCCTTCCCTGGGGCAATCTAACCCAAGCAGTCGCACCACCCAAAACACCCACACCCATCTCGGATATTCTTGGGCGAAAGGTGCAAGCGTGCGTTAAAGCAAAAGAAAGCGAAAGAAATAGATACACACACACACACACACTTATACACACAATACAAACAAACAAAGCAGAGGGGCAGAGGCAGGGACAGGGTGGAGAGGGGTCAAAAAAATAAAATAAAGCACAGGAAAACTTGCCTGCGTCCGTTTTGCCAGTGCCGTGCTTCATATTGCGTTGACTTCAACTGGCGCCTGTGAGAAAAATAAATATACAAAAAAATTAAAATAAAAATGAAAATGAAGAAAAAAGGAAAGAAAACAAGAGAAAAATGCATAACTAAACAGACCAAATCTTACAAATAGAGTTCGAAATTGTGTTTGGGTGGCTGCTGTTAATTTTGTTATTCAAAATGCTGTCTGAGATTCGCGACGTTTATTTATTTCCGCATTGCAGCGACCTTTTATTTGTATACCCTTACGAAAGGTACTATAATTTTGTAGTGCAGTTTGTGATGCATTGAATCACACGTTGGAGACACCATAAAGTTGATGTATTTTTGTATTATTATTATATCTCACGCAGATCTAGTCTATTTCATTTGATTGATATTGATGATTTTAACACCACACATATCAAGTTATTTTTATTTTATCGATAACAGTCCCCATTTCGAATATCGATATAAATCGATTTGCGTTAGCAATATATGACACAATTGCAAATATATATATACTTTCAATTAATATATATTATGTTCCGGTATATTATTGGTCAACTTTAAAAATATGAATAGAATGATTACTTGATTTTAATTTGCATCCGACAAAAAACACGATTACTTGATTTAAACTTGCAAAAAATAATTTCTGAAATCATATATTAAAAACTTATATATTTCGAAATGATAACGCTGTTTTTTTATACAATTAACGATTGAAATATATAAAAAACCACAATCTTCTCTTATTTCTGCATTCATTTTAAAACCTCGCTCCCATTCCATTAGCAGATGCAGGGCATCTCCTAGTCGAGCTCTCTCGACGAGCGCTTTCTTACTTCTTTTTTTTGTCTCTGGCGGCATCTTGGATGCCATTTTTAAGAAAGAGTAAGTGATGTGAAGATGGTTTTTATGCTTAGGCCTGCATATAGTTGATAATAAAGCATTTTTTCCTTTTTTAAATTTGGTGGTGCATAATTAGAATTGCGTATAACTTGTAGATGTGCCGAAGTCAAGTGATAGTCTGTGGGGTTAATTTGCTCACAATAAACAGAGAGTCAGAGTCAGAGTCGGAGTTAGTCAGAGCTCAGTGCTGTCAATGGCAATCTGGCAGATACTTTTTACGGGCATGTCACGTAGTTTCAACCTCAATTGGCCAAAAAGTTATTGGCTAGGTGAGCTGACAGCCGGGCAGGCGGACAAAGGGACAGACTGAGCGCACTCGCACGGACAATTCAATGACAATGGCCAGTCCCGTAGCCGGAGTCAGCCGAGCGTGAGCCGAAAAGTATCTTATGGATAGCCGCAGGAGCGTTCCAACCACCTCCCCCCTCCCACTGCTGACACCACCCACTTAAAATTTATGTGTTAATTTCAAGACGGCCTCGACCCACCGATTTTTTGCTGTTGTTCTTTTTTTATTGCTTCGGACGGGGCAGCATTTTTCAGAAAACTTTATATTTAGGGGTTGCTGGGGGATCTGGTCCAGGTGCTGCCAGGGTCAGCACTTGGTGGTAATAAATGAGCTAATAATATGCGAAATGTGCTTTTGAGTGACCCTAAACAATGTCCAAGGGGATGGAGATGCCTCGCTGGTCTGAGCAGTTGGATGTGTTTCGCTAGAAATTGCTGTGAAATTGAGTTAAAAAAAGTTTTCGACGGTCAACTGAAAAATGCGCAAAAGTGTCGAAAATTCCGTTGCTGACATGAAAAGATTTTTGTATAATTAATTTCTGTTCGCGTGTTTTTTTTTACCTGTCCACAAAACATGTGACGCGGTTCAAAATTAATTACGTTAATACCTATGGTCAGCATATTCTTTGTGTTTCCTTTTTTTTTTGTATTTCGTTGGTTCAAAAAAGGCAACGGCAAATAGCAATTACCAGGCGGCTTATAGAGGCATTTTGAAAGTAACAAGAATATAATTCGACGAAATTAGTTTACTCTTACTAAATGGTAATTTTAAAAGCTGTACAAACTGGCTGGAAATTAAAAATGTTTAAAATTCGATATTAACGACTTCAGATTTGATTTTCAATTATTTAATCGTTAGCCCCGTTGCATCGTTAAAGATAAGATTATAAATGCTAAGTTTTACAAGGGTCAATTTATTACTTTCAAGTCAAAAATTTTCAGATTTTAGGAAGCTAGTGAAAACACTCCTCCATTTGATATGATCATATGATAAATTCAAATGTTCCTTGGCCAACTTCAACTTTGGTGTTTTTCTTTGGTAACATAAATTGATCTCTGGGACTTCTGGCGAATAGTTGATGCCACAAGTGATTTACACACGAAATAAGTTTACGTTCTTGATCTTAATATTGATATAAATATTTTTTATTTTTTGCATTTTCCATTTTAGAATATTTTTTTTTAAATCATGTACTTTAAAATTCCGCTTATTAAGAAAAGTAATCATAAAGAAGAGCTTAATAAAAATATAAATTACAAATTAGATATTATAAAAAATTTGAAATTTTCTTAGCTAGTATCGAACTGCATTTCCTTTCTTTGTTGTGGCTGGCAAACGTAATGACAATATTCAGAGATCCAAGCAAAAATAAAGAGCACCGTTAGACATTTATGACTGCTACAATGTGGCAGGCCAGGGGGCAAATAACAGAAGCAGCAGTAGCAGCAACAGTAGCAGCAACAATAAAAGCCACAAACAAGTTCAATGCCAAAGTGTTGACGAGTTACGAGTTTTGGTAGCAAGACATAAAAAAAGGAAAACAAAAAATACCTGTATTGGCATGTTGTAAATTCCAATCAATTTTGTGTAGCTTTCTGTAGGTGAGGAAGATGTTCACTAATTTGTCGAAAAAATTGAGTAGACATGCATATCCGCAACGGACAACGGATATGGTCAAGATGCAAAAGCAGCAGCAGACTTCGTGTCCGTTCAGGCCATCAATTAGAGTTTTTTTCTCATTGAAAAAGGCTCTGTGCGGCTTTGTCTTAGCATGTTTGGTTAACAAGATGGAGCTGACGGAGCTGCAGGCCATGGCCAAGGACAACGTCATTGAGACAAGCTGCAGCAAAACAACAACAAACAAACAAACGACAGCTACAACAAAATTTGTCGATGAGTCGTTTTCTGTTGTTTTTGGCAACATTTGCGGCCTAATGGAATTTGGCGCTGCCCAAGTGGCAAAAGAAAAAAAAAAAAAAAAAAATTGGCCAAGCAGCTGGGGTAGTTCCTTGCTACATGTGGCACACGAGTTGCTGAGCTGCTGCCCCGAATTGAAAATCGAAGTTAATATGCGCTGCAGACTGTGAAACAAATCATTTTCAAGTTGTTATGCGATATCGACACGTTTTTGCCATTTTATATTTATTATGAGTATTTTCGACTTTCTGTTGTTTTCTTTTTTCTCCTTCTTTTTTTCTCAGCAGCTGTGGCAGCACATAAGAAAAATGTGTGGCACACCAGCTTGGCGTGGTAGCCTTGGGGTTGTCATAAAAGCTAATAATTTCAGAATATTTCATGCGTGTTTAGAGATATAGGGTGAGAATGAGCCAATGTTTAGAGACTTGCTTAGAAATGGGAAATGGAGTTTTGAAATTAATGGAGGAACAATGGTAGATAGTTTTTAAACATTTTAGATTTTAATGAAGAGTTTCCCAAATTATTATTTTGTAAATTTAAATTAAATAATTGCAAGGCAGCTACTTTCAAATTAGAAATTTAGAATGCTCGAATCAAAACAGCTCGACTAGGATAATTAAACTTTGTTCAATATAAAAATACGTTTTGGTTTACAAAATCAGTATTTCTTAGTCGATCTTATCGAAATTTGTAGAGTTGATCAATTACTTGTCGGGGTATATTAAATAATATTTAGAAGGCTATCATGGTAAGATCGACTCTTCTTCCTTTTGTAACAGACACAACTTCCTTTAGCCTATGTCAATGGGTACAAGAAGAACTTCAACTTTCTAATTACTAAAACCTGTCTTATAAGAAAACTAAGCCCAATTTGAGGCATTGTTTGTGCAACACACTCAACGCTGCTGCAATATCAACATCAAATAGCTCATTCAGCAGGCAAGCAGGGTGCAAAACGCGCTAAATCTCAAAAGGATGCTCGAGTGTATGCAAAACAGGACAAAATAAAGAATAAAAAAAAAAATGCGTTAAGGCAAGCTATTTTGGCACGACTCGTGTGTTATAACGCATAAAGTGGCATATACAACACATTATGCTTATGCGACAGGCGGCCAGGCTGATGAGATGCCACGACCTGCCCCGCCCCGAATTTCTTGGCGATGGCAGCCCATAAAATTAGCAAAGCACGTGAGGCCAAAGGCAGCCCTGTGCTTGATGGCCTGCCTCATTATCATAACATTTTCTGCGAACGTTGGCAGTTTGTGGAATTTCGCTTTGGACAGGGTATCTAATGTACATATAGACGATGTCCTCATAGCATGCTCCTGTTTTGTATATTTTCTCTTATATATATGTGCGTAAAAAGTAAAATTTTATATAATATAATGCACAATTTGCAAACAAAAAGTAACACAACAGAAACATAAACAGCTAAAAAAAAATAAATAAAATAAAACTAATATAATAATCCATTACAATTTAACACTGAAGATTTGACAAAAAGATAATTAAAAAATCGGAAATGTGCATATTTTCCACAATTTGTAAGCTAGCTTACATTTTGAAAGTATGTTACAGGTAACTCCGCTAAGAGATCGGAAATAAATGTGGACCAAAAACACAAAAAACCTATATCTTCCTCAATTTAAGAGCTATAATTAGGAAACTTCAAATTTAGCAACAAAAAAAGTTGACACAAAAAACTAATAAAATAAACTACTTTTCTAACCACGTAGTTGACACATTTCTTGTAATTTTTATTTTATTAGTAATTATGAGATTAAATTAACTCAAATATTGTGTAAGTCATCCCATTTGCATTTATTTTGCAATTACTGTTTACACAGTTTAAGAATAATACAACTTCAATAACTTCTTAAGATACCCAAAGTTAAACAAGTGGCTTGAAAGTGTTAATTATGCAAAATATTTTTGTAGATAAACATTTTAATTCTATGTTTTAGTTAAATAATTTATTGTTTTAAATCAATTTAAAGTTTTAACAATATTATTTGAATTAAAAAATATATTAAATTATAAGCTAACTGCCAGCGTCGCAAGCCAGCCCAAAAAAATGGGCGGAAGCTAAGCAAATTATACTGAAAATATTCTGATTGAAACTAAATTCTTCTATTTATGCTGTATCTGTGTATATGATTGTAATTTTGAGTTTTTAGTGGTAGCTCACCAGTTGTTTATATTTGGTCCGCTTGCATGATGACGTTGTTGTTGTTGTTGGTGGTATTGTTGTTGTTGTTGCTCCTGATGCTGATGTTGATGTTGACCACCTGAATGGCTTCTTTTGTGCTCGAAAGACATAACGCGACCTTCATCGGGGGCCGAACATGAAGCCGAGAACTCTTCGGTGCCGGCAGTTGTTATTGTCGATGTTGTTGTATGTGTTGTTGTTGTTGTTGCCGCTGTGTTTGCGCCTGTTGTTGCTTCAATGGCAGCCGCAGCGGCAGCTGTTGGCGATGGCAGCGTTCCCCGACTTTCTTTCATGTCAAAACTTAACAATATATATAAACATATATGCTATCAACTTAATTCAATATTAAGGCACATTTCCTGAGTGATTTTGACAACTAATTCCAAGTTGCCCGACATTTTTGTACTTGTTGTTGTTCTTTGAAACCGTCAATGAGTATATCAAAGATGCAACAGTTGCACTTGCATCATGTTCAATCGGTTGTTGTTTATTGAAATGTTATCACTTAGGTTTATATGGGTAGCAAAAATATGCGTAAACGCTTTAAAACTATGCACTAAAAAATTTTTACTTTTGTTATATCTGCGAGAGTTCGCGTTCGAACAGCTGTGCGCAGAGTTGCTTTCCTGTGACAGCGCTGCCACCTCATGTGGAAAATGAGCGCGCCAAAGTTCAGATTTGAAATGTAGACTGTTAGCAATCAATATTGTAGCATGTTTTTTGAGTTTATGCAAATGCTGCTTGCTTATTTCTTTTCCCTTGAGATTTTCGTTTGTTTTATCGTTTTGTTTTGTCGCAACCTTTATTTACACTGGCAGAATCGTTACGGCTGGTGGCGTTGATTTTTCATTTGTGTACCATTTGCTACCGTTGTAGTTGTTGTTGTTGTTGATTTTATTTTTGGGTGGGTGGGTGTAACGCACTTTGAAATTTCCATAATTATATGCATCAGATGGCAGGTGGCTGGAGCGAATGCTGAAGACGTTGAGCACAATGAAAGCGCAAAACAATAATGCAAAGAAAACCAAACAATACAATAAAAAGAAAAATTGTTCAAATGTGTATTTTTGCAATTTTTGTTGTTTTTTTTTTTGTGGCAGACTAAACCTGCGCCAAAGTGTAAATATTGACAGTTCTTAAAAGCGAATAAATAATAAAAAGAAAATGCAACAGAACATAAAACAAAATGCGTAAATTAATTTCTTTTGTGTATTAAGGGTGCTGCTAGACGGGTTTTGTGGGCTAGTTTCATTCCAGAACGTTCCTAAGGCAAACAGCCCTCGACCCCTCTGCAGAACGACATGCGTTTTGGGCTGGCGGCGATCATCAGGGGATGTAGCTCAGATGGTAGAGCGCTCGCTTAGCATGTGAGAGGTACGGGGATCGATGCCCCGCATCTCCAGTAGACCATATTTTGTTTCCTTACATAATGTATGATAAATATATAGAATCATGTTGTGTTTTATATGTAAAATTATTGAAATTTTAAGATGTAAATTTTGTATCTAGTCTTTTTGAGATGAGTGTATTCTGAAAGATTTTAAGATTCCATCGAACAGGGAAAGGGCGAAGCGCAACATGAGTACAAACTTATATTTATAAGATATTGTTATCCTAATAAAACCATGTAAAAAAAAAGTATTTTTATCCTCTACTGGAGATGCGGGGCATTGATCCCCGTACCTCTCACATGCTAAGCGAGCGCTCTACCATCTGAGCTACATCCCCGTTGTGACGATATTCGTTTTTGTAGTGAATAAATGTTACAAATTCAACTTTACGGATATAAAAATAGATTGATATCCATTTAATTCCAAAAAATTACCAAGGTCCACATTTGTCCAAGTTAACGAAAAGAAATAAATGGTATTGGTGTATTCGAATACAAAATACCCTATCTGCACAAGAAGGATTCGTGAGCTTAACTTAGTTTTCGCTTAAGATTTTTACAGATAACCTAAACGCTTTGTTTTAAATTCAGTATATTAATTGTCCTTCACATAATTTTGTTAAGAACTATTTCAATTATTTCAACAACGTTATCAATGGAGAGTATAGAAACACATTGATAACGTATTTTATTGGCCAAACAACATTAAAACGTGTGCCCAGAGCTTATTTATGCATGATCATGCGATTTTATTATGCAAGAAATGTGAACAAAGTAGGTTTTTGTCAAAGTGGGACATTTTATTAACATTCAGAGCAGTGGAATCAACAATCCAAAAACTGGTTTGAATTCAACTTTCGAATACATGACACAGGTAAGACATATAATAATAGACACAGAGATAATGTAGAGTTCAGAAAATATTATTTGAACAAAAGTGAAAACGCAATATCTAAATACAAAATAATAAGCAAAAAATAATCTGGGCTCAACCGGGATTTGAACCCGGGACCTCTCGCACCCAAAGCGAGAATCATACCCCTAGACCATTGAGCCTCTTGCATTAACGGTAGCCCAGTACTCTTTATAAGTAAAAAATACAGTCTAAAATACCTGAAATAGCCGAAAACCTTAAAATATCTATTTATTATGCAGCCAACCAGTTTTAGTTTTTGAAAGTTTTTTCAATTTCGAGGCCATTTGCATTAAATAGTGTATAAATTAGTGCATTGTGTTCGGTTGCTTTAATAAGAGACTGTTTTTTTGGTGTATTTCAACTGGGGATGTAGCTCAGATGGTAGAGCGCTCGCTTAGCATGTGAGAGGTACGGGGATCAATGCCCCGCATCTCCAACAACCGTTGGTGTCTGACTTTTTTGTTTAAATATTTTCCTTTTTTGTGTAATTAACTGCGGCTGTGCACATAATTTTCAGTTGAATGCACTCGAAATGGACGGCAATTATTTGCATTAGCGTTTTGTGGCCGACCACTAAGTGAATGAATAGCACCAGGGGTGGATAATTCCCTCAAAGGAGTGTTGGAATCAGACCAAAGGATAGTGGGGAGTAAAATATCAGATAAGAGAAATAGTATTTTTTTAAGACTAAATTTACCTATTATTTTCAATTGGCAGAACTTGTATAAAAATAAAGTGCTGTTCATAAATCACAAATAATAATAAGAAAACTAATAATAATTAATCTGAAACAATACAAGGAAGAAAACTTTATATATTTGATTATTTAAAAAATAAGATTTTAAATTATTACTCAGAAATATCCATAATCTTAAAGATGGTATCAAAAATAAAGTTAATTCGATTCTCACTACAGAGATGCCAATCAAAACCCTGCTATTATCTTAGAACGGCACTCTATATCGACGCCTATTAAGATCTGCCTTGAAACCCTTATAGATATTGAAAAACATCCACACACACATCTTCAAACCCACTGTCATTAAACTAATGGAGAACACCCGAGCCCCGCTTAGCATTCAGAGTTCGCAACCTGTTCAAATATTTAATTATTCATAACTTTAAACAATCACGGCGACGTCAGCGTCATGCCATCTAACCCTAAGGGCTATCCCAGATTTACCACCCACCCCACCCCTTGCCCAAAATGTCGTTTACGTCTCAACAAACACAACAACACACAATACACGGGATACGTTCACCAAACCAACAACAATCTGTTCTACCTCCTTGCGCTGCTGCTGCTGCTCCTGCTGCTGCTGTTGTTGGTAATAACATTGTCGTAAAATCATGTTTGGCTTATCGTTATCCCAGTTGGGGAGCCGAGGCCAGGACGCGTCAACCCAGGGTGCCCAGGATGCGTAGAGTATGCGAGTCGAGCGCGCGCTGCATTTAAATGCCGCTGAAAATGGCGTGAATTATAGTAGCGTAGGTTAAATGCCGTTAGACAGCCACATAAACTACAACAACAGCAAACAACAAATGGAACCCTTTCGCTGCCTGACAGGACTCCCTGTATTTGGATAGATTTCAAAAATGTTGCATACTCTGGCAAAGTTTTTGCCTGTCGTCTGCTTTTAATTTTTGTAAAATTATTTGCATTCGTACACGCTGACTGACAAACAAAAGTTTACTACTTGCCACAGCACTCCTGGCTCCTGTTGGTCCCCATTGGTCCTTGTCCGCCTGTTTTCTTGTAATTATCGCTTTTGTTTGTTAGTTGAACTTTTGCCAGGTCTGTTGCCCGGCGGCCAACATACGAAATTAGCGCGGCAAAATTACTAAACAATATTTGCTAGCAGTTACCTTCTCAAGATGTTCTCGCTTGCCACACAAAACTGCGGCAACATATTGTCCTTGGCTTTGTCGTAATTTTCTAATTGGCTCCAGTTGCTGCCAAGTTTTCTCACCAGCCAAACAACCAGCAGGATTTGTGCTTAGTTTCGGCTGCTAATTCAATTTTAATGCTTGATTTCATATTAATTGAAAAATAAATTTCCCCATGCGTCTTGACAACAAAAGGGTTGCATTTGATTGTAAACACATTAAGGAAGTGGTAACAAGTTAAGAAAGTTTCAAGATGCTTTTCTGATATATTTTAAAATTTATAACTTAATTAAAAGGAACAAATTTATATATACATATATATAAAAAAAATAACTGCATATTCGGTAGTCAAATCCGGTTTAAATAAATATTTAAATTACAGAAAATAATCATAAATTAATTGTTTAGTTAGTGGATTTAGCAGCCAGGTCTAAGTTCACTTCATTTTAGTATGTATAATAAATATCAAGTTAGATTGTGTTTGGTCAATGCAGTTACAGGCTGGTTTATACAGACGACCCAAGTCTGATGCTGATCGAGAATATATACATATATATAAATGAGGGTTCTCTGAAGCACCAATAACTTCAACACAAAATTGGCAACTAAAATAACTTTCTTTGCAATAAACGACTGATCACTTTTCTTTATTGACAGCGATTGGCTCTTCTTCTTTTTTTGTTGGTGATCACAAAATCGATATCGACCGGCATCGATATTAATGTTAAGTACAATACCAAAACTGTAACATAACAGCTGTAATCATAGGCTGTTAGATTACAGCTGTTATGTTACAGTACTTAGTACTTAGTGGTCTGTTATTTACATTACTAAAGGCCTGATACATAATTATTTTAAAATAATACTGAGAAAATAGCCTGAAACTTTACAGATTAAAAATCATACCACTCAAAGGGCGTTGCTCCTGCTATTATTGCTAATCCTTGAGCCCCAAACCTTTTCAGCAATAATTTGTTATGTGCCCAACGTTTATTAAACTAATAATTTACATGGACACACATTGTCGTTAAAAACAATTTCGTGTGCAGAGATTTATAAGCTGCTGGCAGTCAAAGGAAAACTTCCAAACCCCCACCAAAAAAAACCTAGTCATAAACATATTTGGAGCGATAAAAAGGTCAGCCTACATCCCCACCCACCCCTCTTCCCCTGCACAGCAAATGACCGTTCTGCTCTTTGCCCTGTGAGTAAACTTATTGAATGTCTTAAGTTTTTTACATCTTTCCTGCCTTCTGCTTGTTTTCATTTCATTTTTATGACAACGTTTAGACAATTTTTGTATGTATTTTTTGGCTGGCACTGTTTGCCTTTTCCTTTGGCTTTGGCCACATTTAGCGTTTTGGCCACATTTAGCGTGGCCCCCACATCCGTATTGACATTTGATCTTTATGGGTGGCTACCCCCCAATTCCCCCAACTCGTATGTTGACTGTGTGTGTCGCTTTGTTTGTCTGCAGGCATCTTTTTATGAGTCGAGTGTGTTTGCCTTTTGGCTTTGTGCCTGCCATAAAGAAAGCACAAAAAATGGAATACAAGTCTTAGAAATCAAACTTATGAGGTCATCTGTTATGAACGCGCGCTCAACTGGCTTAAAAAGTCTTTAAGCAAATAGAACTCTGGGGTTTCCATTATGTATGCTCAGCTTGTGTCATTTGGTGACAATCGAATTTGTTCGCCTTGCGAAGAAAAATAAGATTTTAAAGATATTGGAGTACTTTAATAAGAATATAGATTTTCTACAGCAAAAGTAATACCGGCTAATTTTTTCCTTTCTTAATAACTTTAATCTGTTTTATATTTTGTATAGGTTAGCTTTGCAGTTGCCTTCAATAATCTTGTGTCCAGGCATCCAGATTTGGCTAATAACATGCTAATTTCCCCGACAGCTTGTTCCGAATATCGAGATTGACGACATCGCGCTGATAGATTTTTTCATATGAACTAATTTTAGACCTATTTAGACAAATAATTGGTTCTTTTCTTCTGAACGGGAGAATGAACGACAGCTGAGTGTTGAGCTGTGCAGGGTAAATTCCACCGCCAATGCGATCTTCGAGCATTGAGCCATCTGTGGAGAAAACTACGTTTGACGGTGGTCCGAGCGTTCCGTGAGTCCATTCGTGCCTCAAGGGGAAGTGTGTATTGAAGGGTGAATTGAGTTGTACAACTGGCATACCGTAGTCCATTCTTGTGGGAATAACTGTATTTCCCCAACTATAATATATAATAATCACATATATTTTATTGGTATTTTAAATTAATGTTTTTTTTATTGGCTAACTTTGGAGAGCGTTAATTTATTATTATATATTTGTATACCAACAGGACCTAATTTATTTTTAACTATATCTTAACAAAAATAGCTATATTTTAGTCGAGTGATAATTTACTTATTTTCAGAAATGTATCTAGAAAGAGGTTTTATACTACTTAAAACACATCAATAGAATTTAGGATTGTTATATATGTGCATAATCATCTACTAAGTATTCTGAATAATCAACCACTTACTTGCTTCCAGAACAAACTAAAAGATACAATATAATGTACTCTGTATATTATTGTAGTAATAATAAGATTTGATTAAAGTACTTCTGTTGTTATAACCTCAATTTCAGCCACTTACTTCAAATACAAAGGTTCACTAACATGTTTTGCTTAACAAAACTAAATAGCTTCAAACCGAAAGCTCTGCTCAAAAACCCAAACACAGAGAAAACGTCTTAATCAAATCAGAGCTGCTAAATGGCCAGAGATACCCTCATAAATATGTCAATTAATGGCACGCCCAGGCAGAGACTGCTGCTCCGACTGCTCCTGCTGCTGGTGGTCTCTTTCTTATCTCAATGAAGACATAAGCGCCGTGATATCAATTTATGTCAACGTAAATGGGACTGATTGTGAAACTGTGGGTCTCGTTTAATATATGCGCAACCACTTGACTGCCCCTGGAACATGTGTCAGCGAATCTTAAGTGAAGCTTATGAAACTATTAAAAGGCACAGACAAGAATGTCCTTGTCCACATGTCCTTGTCTAGTGTCCCTTACAACGACAACGGCAAACAAACAACACACACATGCTTCGGGAGCGGGGGTAATTAGTTTACTACACGCTCGAGGCGTGCCTGGTGCTTCATCCCCCTTTTCCGTTATGAATAATTCAGAGTCTTTGACCAGCTGGCTAAGGGTTGAGACTAACCGCAAGACCACAAGTTGAAGAAGCTGCGGCACGGATTTCAGCCAGGTCATAATCATTGCGGAGTTCTTAAACGCAGATTACTCATACGCACGGTTGCCGGCAAGGATTCATTATTTAGCTGCAAAGTTGTCTGACAGCTCAATGAAATGAATGGAATGCGAATGTTGCTAATGTTAATTGCCTTTGTACCGCAACATTTGCATAATTTTCCTTAAACAATAAAAATCTAATTTGGCTCTTTCGCATTCTCTGCCGTGACTTACATATAATTTCTTGTTAAATTCATAATTGTTAATTTTGTTGTGGCAACTTTTGACTTGGTTTTTCTTTTGCCCCGCTGCGCTGTGGGCTTAACTTTAATTAAGAGACAAGTTCATTTTCTGGCTACGACGCTCTTTTGCAGAGGGCTGTGTGGCATTCAACATAAGGGTGCAAGGTTGGCAAAGGACTTTCTGTGTGGTAGTCAGCATCATAACAATGAAGTGAAAGACCAAACGGGATTAGTAATAATATTATAAAGATATCACTATGTTTTAGTTGTCTGTTCGAATACAAATAGAACTTATTTTTATACCCTCAACGAAATGTTTTATAAATTAAAATATATATAATAATAATTATTTCCTTATTCTGAGTGAAATTTTATCTCGAAAAAAATGTCTTAGTTTGGTTTATGAGTCATGTTATTATGTATGAATCTATATGTTCATACATAATAACATGACTTTCCAATCCTTTTATTTTTTTATTTTTTTTTTTATGTGGCAATTATATTTAAACATTAATCAACCTACTTAAAGGCTATAAAACATTTACTTTAGACTTTATTTTTTATGTTTTCTATATTGTTTGATTGTGATGTTAGTCAATTTTAGCAATTATTAAATCATAGCATATATGAGAAACTTTTGCTCAAACCTTACCCAATTTAAATAAGGCTACATTTTCTCATACAACACTTAAAATTAATGGCTTACTATTTGCACAACAGCTGCACAACATTTGGTAATTCTGCTACCAAATTTGGCAACTCAAAAAAGAAAAAGAAAAAAAAACTGTTTTGCCATCATTTTTTGTGCCCCACAACTGGAGAGAACATCAGCAATGCGAATGTTGGTAAACAAAAACCTTTTGTAACTCACTCGCGACAGTTTTCAGTTAACCCGCCACCCTCACCTCCCCTCCCACACACACACACACACACACACACACGTGCTGAGTTCCCTCATCTATTGTCGTACCGTTGTGACATATGAGTCGAATATGTTGCAAATTCAATATTTGCCAACAATTTTGCAGCATTTCTTGTTTTATTTTCTTTTTGGCAACGTTACTTTTTTTTAACTTTTTTTTGGGCATGTCCGAAACAAACAAACAACAACAACAACAACGGCAAAAATGTGTAAAGCAAATAAAAGTTAAAAGCATTTGATGCACCACACAGATGGCATATAAAAGAAACAATCCATGCAGCATGTAGCATGCAGCATATAGAATGAAATTTGTTTACCCTTTTGAAGTAGCAGTGAGAAAAGCTGTGCACTAAGTAAAAGTTAGATAGTTTAAAAATATTACAAGATTAATTGGCATTATTACCCTGAATCGGAGAACTGACTGTCAACATATTAGTAAAAACTCGCTTCCTGATGAGAAATTGTAGGATACTTTGAAAATTAAGAGAATCCAGAGCACAATCTGGAAGATTGACCTACAGTGAGCAGACTAGGTACCCCCTAAATACTAGAGAAATAAGAGATCTAAGGTCCATTAAAATCAGTGCATTTCTGAAAATGATTACAAGAAATTATATAGGATATATATATGTATATTTATGATTGTTTAGATATTCTTTTTTTTTGTAAATATCATTCACATTTTAAACATTAATCAAGCCATTGAAGGAATATAAAACATTTATCTCAAAAGGTACGAATAACAACAGAAAATGTAAATCTAAAATATAAACATAAAGCTGGTCTTAACAAATAATAAATAACATTAAATTTTGTATAGATCTTACATTACAAATATTACAAATATGCACTTGGTACATTTTACAATTCATATTTATGAGTTGTGGCAAATCTGCACACAAAGTGAATACACCCATTTACTTATGAATGAAATTTTGGCCAGTTTGGTAAGTAAATGTGTTGGCTGGTTTTGTTAGGCATGGGTATTGGTGGTGCCACATTTCCTGTCTCATTTGGTTGAACTGGCCGCAGGGCAACTGTGGAACTGACCGCCTGGATTGTTGCTTCCCCTGTCCACATCCATCCATCTGCTCCTCTGTTTTTCGCCTGTTAACGTGTGCTTTGTTTAACGAATCGTGCAAATGCGGGTGGGCGATGAGCAGTTTATTTTTCACATTTTTGTGCATTTATTTGATTGCGTCGAGTATTTTATTTTTCAATAAACACCAACAATAACAAAAAAAAAAAAAAGCAACAACGAAATAAACGAAACTGGCGCCGCTCATTAAATTTTGATTGTTTCTTGGTCATAAAAATCACAGCAAAAGTTTTAACTGTGTAGAAGTCGCGACGAGCAACAACAACAACAACAACAACAGCAAAAACAAACAACAAATTATGTTGATGGCTACATAATAGCCAGAATCATGCTTCTGGCCAAAAGCAAGAATCAAGCAGCAAGTTTCCCCTTGAAACTTTGGCGTCTAAATAGCAGAAAAACTGACTTCTGACTGGCTGAAATCGCTTTAGGCATTTCGCAAAAATGATGATAATTAGCCAAAAAAGCAAAAAGTAAAACCAAAAGTCAAATCAAAAACCCAAAAACTAAACAAAAGTGCCAAGGAAATTGCCTCAGCCAGCAGTTAGTGGAGGGGAGGGGTGGGGAGGGGGAGTGTCAGTCATGTCCCAATGTGAAAATTAACTTGTAAACGCTTACAGACTCCCCAACCCCCCATTGACGATTGGCAGGGATACGGAACACAAACACCTACCGTGACCAGGAGGCGTCTCCGGGGACTCGCGACTAACGATTTACAATCAAGCCAAGCGCCAGTGCTCAAAATAAAAACTTTTGCATTTTATTTCGAGTTTTGATATTTGCTGGTTTCTTGTTCGCTACTTTCGAGTGCGATTAAATTTGTTTTAATGGTTTTTGTTCTGTGGTGTCAGCAGTGTGGGTGCAACACTTAAAGTTTGTTTTTTAATAGCCGCAGTTTTGGTAAAATTCTGCGGTCGCTGCGGCTTCCTAATTGCTGCCACACAACAAACCATTGAAGCACTTTAAATCCATTGGAAAGTTCCTTGCGAAAGCAAAAGCGAAAAGGATTTTTGTTAAATCCAAGAAAGTTTTTTGTTTATTATTAAATATGAAATTCTGAGGGAATTTGTTTAAGCTTCATATTTTAAAATGTTTGCGTGTACTTATAATAAAATATTGATTACTAAGTATTGTTCGATTTAAGCCGATTGACTCTCAACTTCAAAACTTTAATCAGAAATTGTTAACTATTTGCTGAACTCTTTAAACAATTTAATTATGTTAGTAATAAGACACTTTAACAGGAAATTATACTTAACTTAAAATATTTATTCTTGAAAAGATTAACATTAGAAACAAGCCCATTCAATAATAAAATTACGCATTTATTTTTGTTGAAAATATGTAACAGATCAATACAACATTCCGATTACTAATGTTAATAAAAGGGATATCCATACTGCAATCGATAACACAATTATTATGTATAATATTTTTTTTAATAAATGTTCTTATTTTTCTAACCGTCAAAACCAAGGCATAGCTTTACCGTTGAAATCCCAACAATTTTAAATTATTTTCTTGTCTTAATTATTATAAAATGTTTGTTAGTAAAACGATTTGAATTTTTCACTAAATAATAAATATAAAAATATTTAGAGAATTTAAAAAAAAAAACAAACTCTGTTTTTATAAATCACTTTTAGTTGTGGCTTTGGGGAAACAATAAAAATGAATGTGTAGAGTTAAATAATTTTGCTATCAACGGCGTCACACGCTCCCCAGTTTACCCAGCTTAAGGACATCCCTTCACACACACTTACACACACACACACACACACACACACACACACACACACACACACACACACACCATAAATGCACCTTTGTCAGAGTCTAAAGCTTACACAATCCCAGTTTTCAGACCGTATTCCCCAAGTAACTATAACATTTAAGCAGCTTTGCGCAAGTTGTGTTCACCATTTGATAGCCTCAGAGAATTGGTCAAGTACGCAAATGAATTTCATATAAATATATATATATATATTTATATATATTTGTGTGTATTTATATATGTATATTCATAGACAGAAAAAAGAATTTTATTTTTATGGCATGCAACTAGCAAGGTTCAACGCCAGTTGACTAAATCATCTAAGGATTTGCGTTTATCACAAGCCAGCCAACAGTTTGTGTCGCGTCTCCGGTGTTTTTGGGGCACAGGAAATTGAAAATTTCCACCAGTGAGTGCGTGGGCATGTGGGGCATGTGTGGCATGTCAGCGATTCCAGCTCGAGCGAACCCCAGGGCCAATAACATTTACGCTAATTTGATAATCTGCACACGCACAAGGGTTAAACAAGTTGCCCCCTCCCCCGAAAAAGCCAAAAAGCATTTGCATAGCAGCAACAGACGCACCTAATTGGCTGCAATGGCACCCGAGGGAGTTCCGGCTGACCAGCGTGGCATCCCAAATCCCAAATACCGAGTCCAGAATCCCTTTCACATTATCAGCGCGTTATCATCGCATTCATTTTTACTCTTGAGCGGATTCGGTTTCGGGCTGCTAAAATTCACTTTCGGTCAGCGAGTTTATTATTTGGCTGCCTTTTATTTTATGCTGGCTTATCTGTTTTGTTAATGTTATTATTGTTTGTTGTTGTTGTTGTTATTGTTGCTGTTGCTGTTGCGAAAGCTGTTTTTGACAGGCTCGCCTCAAATCGTCTTCGTAATCGCTTTTACACGCTTGACTGCAAAGCGTTTTAGCTGCTGGTTTTTATACCCTGAACCCATTAAAAATGGGTAAAACGGGTATAATGGTTTTGTGCAAATGTATGTAACAGGCAGAAGGAAGCATCTCCGACCCCTGTCCGTCTATCTGTCCGTCCGTCTGTCCGTCCGTCTGTCCGTCCGTCTGTATGAACACGCGGATCTCAGAGACTATAAGAGCTAGAGACTTCAAATTTTGAATATAAGATTTCGTATACCAGGCGCAGATTATTTTATCGATAACTGCCTCAGTTTCTGAATTATCGATACATTTAGATTTCCGATAGCAATAAATTCCACATATCTTTCACAATTTAATGGATATAGTCACCAATTTTGGTTGGTAGATTGTTGGCGAGGTCCTTGAAAGATCGGCATGTGCCACGCCCACCTCTGACGTCCCCATCACCCTCGCCCCTAAAATTTTCAAATGGCTATATCTTCTTTAAAGATAGAGTAACCAAACTTGAAGGTAATTTGCTGGTAACCTCCTCCAAAGATTGTCATACCAATTTTTGGACCACGCCCACATCCGCCGCCCCCAGGAACTTCGTCCCTAGAAATTAAATGCGCATATCTGCCGTAATTTGCAAGCTAGAGTCGCAAAATTTTGCAGGTATGTTACTGGTAACTCCCCCAAAGATCGATAAAAAAAACTGGATGGCCACGCCCACTCCACCTACCTAAACCGATACACCTGTTGGTGTAAATCGATAAACCCATATATCTCACGCAATTTGAAAACTTAAGTCACCAAATTTTAAAGGTATATTGCTAGTAACACCCTTCATAAATGTGGAAAAACAATTTTGGACCACGCCCACTCCCGCCCACAAAAAACGATAAGTGCCTGTATCTCCCGCAATTTAAGAGCTACAGTTACCAAACTTAAAAGGTATATTACTAAGATCGAACTCCAAAATATTTTGGGCCACGCCCACTCCCGCCCACAAAAAACGATAAATGCCTGTATCTCCCGCAATTCAAGAGCTACAGTTACCAAACTTAGAAGGTATATTACTAAGATCGGGCCACGCCCACTCCAGCCCCCAAAAGCGATAAACCTATAATGCATTTAAAGCTTGGTTCAGGGTATATGGTAGTCGAGCTCACAGCGACTACAGCGTTCTTACTTGTTAGATACTATTTCGTTTGCTATTCTTATTGTTGTTGTTGTTGCGGGTCATGCAAATAAATAAAGTGTACATAAATACATAGTATAAGTTAAATTGGCTTAAATGGTATTTGATTTTGTGGTGAATGTGAAAAAAATGTTTGTTGACTTTGCTTTTAATTTAATTTCAATAAGTTGCAGACTATTTAAGATTACCAGTGTTTAATTTAAATGCTGGAACTTACTGGTGCACATTATATATACATATATTAAGTCATAATAAAAATATGCTTAATATATATGTATATATTTTTATTTGACTTAATTTTTTTTTAATAACCCAAGCTAGAATACTCTTGTCGATACCGCTCGACTAAAAGATTGATTTTAAATATATTATAAGCCTTGCGGTAATTTTTATACTATGATACAGAAGGTATAATGACCGTCTGTATGAACCCGCGTTTCTTCAATACACTTGCAGATAGAGACTTGAAGCTTAGAACATATACTTGCAAGTACCCTCAAAAGTTAAAGTGTCAAGGAGTCACACGTCCACTAGGGAGCTAGAAAATCGATAAAATCGATTTTCGTAAATCGATAAAGCCACATATCTCCCACAATTTGATGTTTACAATCACCAACTTTGGTTGGTAGATTGTTAAAGACGTCCTTCAAAGATCAGCATATGACACGCACACCTCCGATTTTCGGACTAAAATTTAGACCTATTTTCCGAACCAAAATCACGTTTTCATCCTTTCATGTTCGATTGATCAAGAGGCCAAACTATTAGTAAAACGCCCTTGCTCTTGAAAATGCGTTGAGTTTTGACGAAGTTATTATAAGTTATACAGTTACCAAATTTGGAAGAAAGATTATTGGGAACCTTATCTTTATTTTTTTTCAACCACGCCCAAAAATCTCGAAAAGTGAATATCTTCCGTAATTTAAGAGCTACAGTCGCAAAACTTCAAAGAAGGGTTTCTATCTTATATCTACCTCAATCTGAAAGGCAAATTATAGTATCAGAGTATTTCGCTGTCGGTTACTTCCGACAGCATCGTTCTCTCTTGTTCAATATGAAAATATGTTTTGGATAAATAAATCCATGTTTCGTATTCCGTTTTTAGTGTGTGAAAACTTTAAAACTGTGTCTTTCATTTCTATTCGAAATCGACGGGGGATGTTATCGCTAAAATTAAATAAACTGGATTTGCGTGAGATATTCGAGAACTTATGATCCAAATTTAAAATATGTAGCTGTTATAATCTCTCAAATTGTCTTGATCATTCAAATCGACTCATCTCTTGATGCTAATCTATATACTTAATGCTTCCTGTTACAACTAAATTATACTCTTTGCCTATTTTGAATAAGGTTGAGCTTTTAAAAAATGATGTATAACATTATTTGCACAATAATATAATAATAATAGTTGGCTTATTTGGGACATTCAGTGCCATAACCCTTTCAAGAAGTTCTCACACACTTACGTTGCTGGATGTCTGTTGCCGGGATTTGCTCGGCATAGGCGGAAATATCCGCCCTTTTTGGCAAGTGCCACAATCTGTCTCCCTTCACATGCATATTTATAAGTTACTCATACGCCCCATGGGGCAAGTGTTTGCTTGAGATGTGTCTGTGTCTATTTGTGTGTGTGTGTATGTGTGTGTGTGTTCTGGTGTGCGTGGTGTGTGTTGGTGTCCTGGTGTGCGACAAGATTTATGTGTGTTTTCTTTTTCTGGCGCTGAACATTTTAACGCCTGCAAATTTGCTAATTAATTAGTTTAAATGTGTGCAGCGCGGTAAAAATGGATATGTCTGGAGAGGAAAATAAACCAAGCTAATTTTGCTAATTTAATAAAACGTACACTTGGTAAATTCATTTAAATCAAAGCCAAAATCAGTAACACTTCTTGCAAATACCACATGCAACCAAAATGCCAACACAGCGAGTCGTAATTAATGTGTTTATGAGTGAGAAGCAGCCCCACCTGCGGAGCGATAAAACACGCGTCGAAAAAACGCGCGCGTTTTTTAAAACGCATGTAATTTGTTGGAAATTTGCAGCCCTTTTTTGTTGTTTTTTTTTTGCTTGTTTGGGGTGCCCTTTTTGGGGGCAAATAAAAAATTAATTTAACGCATGTTTCTCGTGTGGCGGGTCGGTCGTCGTATAATGAAATTGATTTAAGGTTATTAATGCGAGCACTCGGCAAATTCCTGGCTGGCGCTGCCTAAGTAAATGTTTGGCATTTCATAATGTTGCTTCAACCTTTAACGTCAATTTTATGCAAATTATGTTATTTCGACTGCGACTGCTGTAGATTTCTGTGCAGAGCTAGGGGGCGTGGCTGCAACCACATAAAGCAACGGGGCGTCGCTCTAAACTTTTTTTGTGCTGCTGCTGTTGTTGGTGTTGTTGTTGTTGTTGAAGTGGGTCTGGGTGTTGTTATTGAAGTTTTTGGGCGTCTCGATGCCTGCCGACTGTTGACTGCTCACTGCTGACTTATTCAATAAGCCAAGTTGAAGTATGCCCCATGGCTGGTAGTTGTTGCTGCTGCTGCTGCTGCTGCTGCGGCTGCTTAAGCAAATACCGTGTGCCTCGCACGAGTATGCAAAAAGTGCAAATAATAATAATAAAGAGTACTTATTGTTTGATTTATGTGTCTGTGTGTGCACAACAAAAGCGTGGCATGAGCAAAAGCAAATGCTTCCTATTCAGCGTAGAATTATTGTTTAGTAGGCAAAAACTCAAACCTCATTCTTCAGTTATTCCCAAGAGCTTAATAAATGGAATAAGTGATTTCTTTTTGATATTACGAATATCTTTACTATTAATTAACTCTGTTTACTGTAGAGACTGCATTTAATAAGTCTCAAATAGCTGAGATTATTACACAAAAGTACACTCTTTATGATATGACCAAACACAACATATCTTTTGAATTCGAGCTTAGGCTGACTTCAGTTAAATTATTTATTTTATTTGGCTTGATTTGCCATAAATGTAGCATGTTTTATATTTGACTAGTTTGCAAATTTAAAGCAGTAATCTAGAATTTTACAGAGACTGAGCGATGCATTTTAAATTGCTGTTCTATTAAATTAAATAGAACAATGCAAACTAAGCAGTTTATTACATATTTTAAACTTGCAAGTTTCAACTCTCTAGCTTAAAACATTTCTAAATACTCGAATATTTTATAAAATATAGATTATACAATATCTAAACTATAGAACTTTAGAATTTCTATAAATTATGGATATCTAATCTTTAGAAATCATGTTTTTTACAATCACTGCTTCAGTTGCAGCGCACTGCTTATTTTAAGCCCACTCTTCTTTAGTCAAGCTTAAGGTGTTATTTTTTCTTTTCTCTCTTTCTCTCTCCCTCTATTTATCTATCTCTCTCTCTCATTCTGTCAGAGGCACTGTTGCAAGCTAAGCCCTGCCATCAGTTGCTGCTGATAAAGTCACCTTTATTTGTCAGTCTTAGCAGCCGGTGGGCTGTCAGTTCTCGATGAGGCACACGTACCATTCACGCCCCCAACCACACCCCCACTGTCAATGTCCAACTCAGAAAAATCCGAAGCGTTAAACCGCACACACCTATCATGATGTTCCTGTTGTTCCTGTTGTTATTGTTGTTTTTGTTTCCGTCACCTCTAACATCCACCCAGACACCCAACCACCCAAAGTTAGCCTACATACAGTTACAGATCCGGGACAGCGTCGGGCGCTTGCTAAGTGAGCCATTTATCTTCGCAGGAACCTCAAGCGCGACACAACAACAACAACAACAACAATAATAACAACACTGACATTTCCTGCACGCGTCATCCAATCCAGGCAGACGCCAATAATGCCGTACTGAAAATAAAACGATTTATATGCCACAATACCACGCAACAGCAACAGCAACAACAACAACAGCAACAACAACAGCAACAACAACAGCAACAACAACAACAAGAGAACATTTCAGCGCATTTCGTTTTTCGGTTTTTCTGCCTTATCCCAGGACACATCAATTGAACAGACGCAACAGCAACAACAACAACAACTTGTACAGTAAATGAAACCCCAGGAAATACAAAAAAAAAAGAAAGAAGAAAGTAAAATCGAAGATTGCTATCTTTGACGGCTTGTTTTCCTGCCTCCTCCCGTGGGCGGGGCAGCCATTATGTATTGGCGTTGAAACAATTTGAACAGCCCAACGTTCACAGCCTTCGCAGCGTTCCCAGCGTTGGCAAAACAAATGAAAGGAAGTCGTTTAAAAGTACAAACGGACATTATTTATCGCTCAAACCATTTGGTCGTCGCAACTACCCGAAGCGCATAAAAAAGAAACCGGCTAAGACCTCAAAAGTAGCACCCAGCTATAACCCCCACCCGCCCTCTTACCACTTGTTGTTGCCTGTGTCTACTTAGCTGTAATAAATGGAAAGCGTCGAGTCCAACAACAACAACAACTGCCCCACAATACCACAGTGCATATAATTTTTGGACTAGCAATTGGATTCTTAGCCGCAGCAACTAAAACACAGATAGAGATAGATACAGGAGGGAAGAGATGAGATATAAGGGAAGCAAATCGATTGATTTCTGCTTACTTAAGCAGTTTGCGATGGATGCCGGATAAGAGCAGCAAGTAATTTACTCCCTTTTGTAATTGGAATGGAACAAGAACTAGGGGTGTGTCACTGTGAAATGAGTTTTTGTTTGCGTCCTTCGGGTATTGGTTAGTATGCAGCTAAAGCCATGTAAAGCAATTAAAAATATGGTTATACTCTGGTATGGACTATTTTTGCAAATTGAGGAAAGCTTTGATTCTACACAAGCAATCAAATTTTTGCATATATAATCAAAAAGTAATAAAAATAATCAATTTATTTATAGTGAATATATTATTTCTATAAGGCATCCATAGCTACAAACCCATTCATTAATAGATGAAAAAATAAATTTATTTTATGACAGAAGCTAAGGAAAGATCAGCTCGAAATTAGGTTTAATTGAATTTAATTTGATTTTGCCAGTAAATGGCGAGATCTTAAAGAAAACTGTTCCACAAATCATCATTTTAGCCTGTTACGCCTTACACAGCGTCTTGACTGGTGTCTGACAAGTGTTTTTGTCATTTTAAAATAATTTTAAGGAGTTCTTAGACAAGCCATTAATGAGGGACTACAATCAACACGACTTTTGATGCAAATTAAGAATATATGTAACGAGTAGTTACAGTGGGTTAACAGTGCTGTTGGGTAGCAACACTGGTTAACAGATGGTTAACAGCAGCATAACATTAATGGTAAAAGAAGAGTGTAAGAAGAACAGCAGAATGAGGCAGTCAAGTTCGTGAAGATCATAAGTCAATAAGAAATCGTTGTTTTATAATGTCGAACATTACTCTCTAAATCCAATACTCATATTTTACTGTAATATACTTATAACTATAATAAAATAACTATAATATTAATAATAGTTAGAGATGTTTTACTTTAACTATTGTTTGTTTCTCAAATTAGTATCATAGTTTTTTTCCACAATAAATCAGCTTCTTTTAGTTATTTTTTTTTAAACACCATCTCCCTTCGCTTATCATTGCACCAATGTGTCATAGAAAACAGCGTGGTTAGCCCACTCCTGGGCAGCGAGTGGCATCCTCCAGAGCTGACCAACCTCGGGCATCTTATCGCCTTAAACCACTTTAGTGTCAGCCATGATGACAGCGGTCGGTCCGGCAGAGGACTAACTGTGAACATTGTCGCCTTTTTTTTTGGTTTTTTTTTGGTTGCAGCCGCCATCATTCCGAATTCTCCTGTTGTTGTTGTTGTTGTGTGGGCTGACCATTTAACGGGAGTTGGCTGTGGCAGTCGTAGCATGTTGTCTGTTAACATGTCCAGTGGTCTTGTCGACATTGCGATAAAAAAAACACACACACACAACACACACAGTCAGTAGCCAGGAGGAATTTACGCTTTTGGCCATAATGAGGGTGATTTTCGTATTTGTGGTAGATTTGTCCACTTAGCAGCCTGACCACGGCCAGAACTTGCTTTTTGATGCTCTTGCAATTTGTATATTCTCACAGTGGATTATGTAGATAGGCCTGCTCCACGTTCCCATCATGATAATGTTAATAATTTGTAATGCCTGCATATATACATATATTTATATATATATTTTTTTGGCTACTTTATATGATATATGTATGTATGTATCCCAGCCAGCATACATGACAATGATTTGTGCTAATGAGAGAGTTTCACATTTCCATTGTTTGTTCCATTGTGCATTCAATTTTTAGACAAACAACAGTTGCGGGCGCTTATTTAATTGGCATTTCGGCTGAGACGGCGTCAACTTTTTTAATAAAAAAAAGAAGTAAAGAATTTCCATTTCGTAGCATGCAAATGAAAACCCCGAATTCAGGACAGTTTCACTCCATTCCAATTCAGTTGATTTTCATTACCAGCAGCGGACTTAACTGAAGTGTACGGGTCCGCCAAGTGCTCAAATGTGTATATACAATTGTCTACGGATTTTCAATATTATTTGCTGCGGTCTCCGCAAGCATTCCCTTTTGTCCACCCCCCACCCCCCACTCCTCACTCCCAATCTCACCCAGACACCCCCAATACGGCAACTGAACCAGAAGCTAAACCTGTCGCAAAGCTGTCTTGGGTTCATTGTGGACAGTCGAGGATGTTCATTGTGTAACCGATTTCAATTGGGCATTTTATTTTATATTTGAATTTTAAAATTCCTTCCGCACCGGCGAGAGCAGGCGACAGGAAAATGGACAATTTGTGTTTTTGTGGCAATTGATTGGCAAATATTGTCCGGCCAAATGGGCAAGGCGAAAGGTTTACTGATTAATACGCCGTGACAGCAAGTTACGGAAGTATTTCTTAGAATTTCACTATTGCAGTTAGAGGGGAGACCCTTTTAAATAAAATACAAAAATAATAATTAAAATAAATCTCAAATCTTAAAATCGTTTTGATTACAAGAATTTAAATTTATTTATTAAAAGTATTTGTATTTTTACGGATTTGTTTTAAGGTATTTGAATTCATGAGCAAACTTTGCACTTAGCCGCCAGAAAATTTATATGAGAAGTCATGCATGGGTATATGCACCATTTAATCGGCTTAAAGTCGGCTATAAAAAAGTTGGCCAATTCGTAAGTTGCATGCAAATTACAAGCAATAAAACGAGGCACTGCGATGTTTGTTGAGAAAAACTTACAGAGGCAGTGGCACTCAGGCAAACAAAGACGCCCACAAGCCAAAGCGATTATTCTTTATTGTTTAGACAACGATGGCAAAAGCAACAACAACAACAACAATACCACCAACAACAACAACAACAACAGCAACAACAACAGCAAATGTAACGAGAATAACAAGAAACAGCCGCTTGTAGCAATTCTCACATCATACGATTGGCATTGAGATTGCGTCTTGGTATTGGAAATTCCCAAGGCTGTCATATGCCAGGACAAACAGACAGACACATACGCTAGGGATATGTAAATTTGTCACTGAGCAAACAAACAAACAAACAGAAAAAGGAAAGGAGTGAAATAATCATAAAAATGTCATGTCAGACAACGTGACGGGGAAGGGCAGCAAATCCTGAATTGAATTTTTATCTATTTTATCGGCAATAAAGTCGCATTGTCAACGCCTGTATAAAATTATTATTATTTACTTTTGGAGAGCAAAAAAATTGGAGATACGGGCTCAACCGGGATTTGAACCCGGGACCTCTCGCACCCAAAGCGAGAATCATACCCCTAGACCATTGAGCCGCTTATGGCAAAAGAGATATTTTAACAAATTTTTATTTATAATTTCTGCATCTTGCAGATACTTTTGTCATGCACTGCTTACCTCAGATCGTAGACAAAAGATACAAACATATGCGACGCCAACCGGTTTTATTTATCTTATTTTGCTTTATGTTCCTCTGCCAAAGTTCAGCTATTTTTTACTGTCGACATTTATTATTTTTATCTTTTATTAATTATAGGTTTATTTTTTTTCTTTTTTTTTAATATATTTTACCCTTATCATTTAGCCGCTGATTTATTGACTTTTAAACGGTGCACTTTCTCAGCACGCAGCTGACTCATCAAATTTGTTTTGTCTTTTCCCTTTTGGCAATGCTTTTAATTTAATTTGAAAAGTTTTGCCTGCCCATTTGGCGCATTAAACCCTTTGACCTCCGCACAACCAGTCAGCTGGGCAGAACAGATTTTTAAAAAATAAGCCAAAAGACAACTCATAAATAATTATGCTAACTGTCAGAAATTCTTGCAGCGTTCGTGGCACGCTACAAATTGCCACGCCCATCCGAGTCACCCACTCTCTCCGGGCACTGCAATTAAATGGGCTTTGCGAAGAAATCTGGAGAAAAAAATTCAGACAATTAAATTGCTAAATTACTTAAAGCTGTTTTTTCAAGTTTAGCAACTAAAAAATCTATTGAAATCTTAAGCAGCAAAATTGGTTGTAAAGTCTATATACTATTCTATACTATTGAACAGAGCGGAGTTTTAAAATAAGAGCCTAAAATATGCCTTTAAAAAATAAGCATGCACTTAAAGATTTATTGAATAATTCAGTTTTTTATATATATTTTGTTATAGTAAATAAAAATTTATTTCTTGTGCATTAAAAAATTGGTACATATGTATGCCTAAGTTTATTTTTTGTAGTATTTAATACAATTCATTGTTTTAAAAAATTTGCAGAATGACAGCAAAAATATATATTTAAGAAAGATGTAAGCTCTCTCTTGGCAAACTTATTTTTTTAAGATTTCGAGTTTGTTTTATTCTTTATTTATTCTTTATTGTTGCCCGCAAAAGTTTAGTGTCATTATAAATCACAAAACTGAATCCATTGAAGATTTATGAGCTGCTAAGCGCGGCTACCCAAAGAATAAAGGAGGACTTTGGACTTGGGTCGCTTACAAACTTCTGCTGGGAGTGTTTGGCATAACTTTGTACACATATCAAAATTTAAAACGCAATTATCATACGAGGTATATATGGATATATGTATATGTTTGTATATGTGTACATTGAGTACACGAGTCTCTTTGCGATGTATCTTTGTCGCTGTTGGTTTCCACTTGCGCAGATAAAACAAAACAAGGTCCTAAATAAACACAAAACGGTCAAAACAAAGAGAGAAAAACGCAAAAACGCAATAAAAACCTGCTGCAGACAAGAAAACAAATTGTTTTTAATTAAAAAATAGCAAAACAAAAATGCATTGCAAATAAATTGGACAATTTTAAAAGTATCCATTTTTTTGTTGTAATTTTCCACTAATCTATCACTGAATGGTTTTCACCTGCAGTCAAAGTTTATGAAAATTATTCCAATTAATGGGCGCAAATTTATCTCGTCCAAGTTTGAGGGCTCCACTTAAAGGCCATTAACCATTAACATGGAACAAAAAGCATTTTTACACTTTGCGTGCCAAAGGCAACAAAAGCCAAACAACAACAACAACAACTACAACAAACTAACCGAAAATTGGCAACCAAAGTAGCAACAACCAGAGTAAATAGAGTTTTCTTTATTTATTTTTTCAACAACTTTTTACCTTTTTCCAACTCATTTTCAAGTGTTTCGCTGAGCGCCACTTAGTTTGCTGTTGTTTTTGTTGTTGTTTTTGTTATTGTTGTTGTTGTTGGGCAAAGCCATTAGAAAAAGGCTGCTTGAGTGTTAAATGTGTTTTTGGGTCTTGGGTTTTCCTGGGGTGGTTAGCATTGTTTTTGTTGGACTAAGTCAACAAGGTCGAGGGTTAATGAAAGTTGCTTGATCGCTCAAGTTTTCCACAGCTCTTTTCAGGCAGCCCTAGATAAAAATATGTAGGTTCTGTTTTTTGGGTTGTGACAGATGAGCCTCCCTCCTCTATAAACATATATACGTATATTGGCTAATATATAATTATATATTTTGAGAGCAATACGCAATAAAATAATTTTTTATAGCACATTACAGCATGAAAATATCTATGTCTGATTTCTGAAATCGTAGATTAAAAAGTGGGTACTTTAATAAGGTTTATTTTCTATAGTTTTGCTTACTTAAAAATTACATAATTACTTAATGTGTTTAAAAGGATTATAGCTTGATCATGTCATTGAATTTATCGCGTTGTTGTTGCTTGAGGGATTCGTGCTTCTTACGTTCGGCATTCTTGAGAAGAATCTCTTGGAACTTGTGGCGCATGTCTAAGGAGAGACCCGTGTTGCGTAGATCCAACTCCTCCAGCATCTTGTTACAGCTAATGATCTTCAGCAGGTGCTTGCCAAAGTCCTAAATTAGAATAAATTGTTGTTAGCTTTCAGTTATTCAGCTCTCTTCAACTTACCTCGCCCAGACAATTGTTGGACATGTCAATGCGGAGCAAACTCTTGTGCTGGCAGATGAGCATCATGAACAACTTGGTGATGCTTTCACTGATTGAACAGCTGCCCAAATTCAAGTCCCTGATCGGCATCATTTGCAGTGTGTGGAAAATGGCAGCGGCTCCATCGCTTTGAATGGGATTCAGGCGCAGAACGAGACGCCTGAGGGGCACATTTGTTAGAATTCGACTCAAAGTGTAGGCGCCCTCCTCCGCTGGTTTGAGAAAAACACAAGTGTCAGCAAAATAATACTTGAATAAATCTCATTGTTAACATACTGATTTTATTGTTGGTCAGGTCTAGTACGGTAAGGGTGGCAAAGGACTCCTTGCCGCAGGTTTCCAGAAAGCAGCGAATGCCCGCATCGCCAACGGCACAGTGCAGAAAGGATAACTCCTTCAAATGATGGCAACCCTTGTCCAGGCTGTGTGCCAAAAATCGCATCTGATATGCCACAAGTTTCGTGTTGTGCAGGCTAAAAGATGGATAGATGTGTAGATAGATAAACGTAGATCTGTGACACGAGTGGCAATGCTTACCAAAACCTGCGCAGCTCGTGGCATTGACTGATTCCCTTGGCCAGGAGGATAATGTCACGGGGCGTTAGTTGGTTGCAGCCTATTTGGTAATTGATGCCCGCTGTCTTCGTACTGTAGCTCAGCCGCAGTCGGCGTAAGTCCGGCAGATTGCTCAGCAGGTAATCAAGTGGAATGTGATCTGTTGTGAGCGAGTCGACTCATTATACCCTTTACTTTTATTTGAATGTGTTGCTTGACTAATTTACAATGTTTGCGATGTCCCTTTCGTAACAGGCCACTAAGACTCTAATATAACATTTGTAAGTTAACATGCAACTATGTATCTAACATTTAATATCGATATCGATATTGATCGATATCATTTTTGTGATAATTAGCTTGCAGCAGAAAAACTCAATCGTTTTGAATAATATAAATTGGGCAGACGTGTTAAGAAACGATTTTTGAATTGAAAAAAGTTTTTAGAATCTATACTATGCAGTTATAGATTAGTATTAGTATTAAAAATATATATTTTTGCTGAACGACTCTAAAAATCGAGTTTCATAAGTATTCGTAATGAAAAAAAAAACAATCATAACCAAGAATTCCACAGAAATATACGGAATTTTCTAGTACGTAATCATATAAATGTTTTAATTTATACACTGAAGTATTTTAATAATTATTTGTTAAGTAATAATAATAATAATGTAAGTGTAAAGCATAGATTCTAAATTGTTTTTTTTATTAATTATTTATCGTCAACTAGAATCAGTTGACACCAAAAATACAAAAACAAAAAAATTTGAATTAAATAAAATATAAAATAAAATTAAAATTATAAATAAATTAAGAAATAATAAAATATCTATAATAATATAAAAATGTTTTTTGTGTAGCTAGTTATTTACTATAACATGTTTAATATAATTAAAAAAAATGTAAATGTAAAAACTAATTAATAAATAATTTTTTATAATAAATACAGCTTGAAGCCAGTAAATTATTTATTTATAAATAATTTGCATATAAATTTTGTGTTTTTGGCCAATTGAAAAACTCGTCCAACAGATTTCAGTTATTATTTCCAAACAGTTATTTTAGATAGTCAGGGTATACAGGGATCGTCATGTGACCCATGGTACTCACCATTGCTCTCGCTGTCGGGCGGTGCGGGCTGCAGCAGATTTATCTCCAATTGATTTATGTACGCCGCACAGATGTCCAAGGCGGCCTGCACGTTGCCATCCTGCTCGTAGTCGCCGGTTTGCATATTTTCAATAAACTCCTGCACATGTCGCTCCATGTAAATGTTAATCCAGCGCCGTTCCATGCCCCGCGGTTGAAATGGGGCCAGGCGCCAGCGCAGCTCGTAGCAGCGACGCCAGAAGTAATCGTCGCGAATGTGAACGCTGAGCAACTGCAGCGGCAGCTGCGTATCCAGCTGGCTGAGTATGTAGTTACGGTCCTGGCGTCGTCGCAGCTGTCGGTAGAGCGGCAACTCTGCGCCCAATAATCGACAATAATAGACGAGTTGTGTGTTGCAGGGTGGTCGGGTGGAACTTACCGCTCCAGTTGCTCACGATGGTGTCGAGGACAAGATGTCGCAGACTTTTCGCTTGATTTGCTGGTTGGCATTCGCCGCCGGTCTCCGGCTGGAATTGCTCCAATGATTTACTGTTGTCTTTGGGCAGCTTGACAGCGCTGGCATTGAAGTAGGCCTTGAAGGTGTCTATGGAGACGGTGCTGGGGAACTCGCAATAACTGAAATCCATCGAAATAGTTTTTTCGCTCCGCAGTCGATAGTTGAAGTAATTAAATAAAAGTTGTTATTTGAAGGGTTTTCGTTGTTGGGAAGTGGTTGCCAAGGCAGTCTCTCGTTTGTTGTCGGTACAGTGTTGGTAAATACGAAGAAAAGTATTGTTAACAAACATTTATGTATTTTTGAATTTATGTATCATTTTTATTTATCATTGTTTTATTTGTACTTTTAAAGGTCATTTGTAATCCGATGCTGGACCTTCGATTTCCCCGATTGGAATTAGTTAAAGCATTGATTTTTATTTACTGAAATATTAACCTAATTTATTGTTTTCTTAGTTTCTTCTCGATATCTATTGGCATACATATCTCAAAATTTTACTTTGTATATTGAAATCAAATAATAAAAATATCTTTAGATATTTGTGAAAAATAAAATAAGCATAAAAAAAATAATAATAAGAATAAATACATTTCCTGTCAATATATTTACATTATATGATCATCATTTATCAAAAAATAAAAGAAAAGCCCACCAAAGGAGGGCAAAATAATTGATACAATACAACAATAAAAGACCCATAATTTTTGCCAAGTCAGGACATGCTACTACCAATGTCTGGGCCACATATTCGCAATGTGGCCAAGCGCAACGTTAAGTGCCATAAAAATAATTCAAAATAAATTGCTTTACATAAAAATTGGTAAGCATTTTGGGTGATGGAAAAAAACGCAACTGTTTTATAAGGTGGATAGGTATTAGGTATAATTTGGTCATAATAATGCGCATCATGAAAACTCAACAACACACACAGAAACACACACTTATATATATATATTTTTTTTTTTTTTATATATATGTATATAGCAATAGACAGGCTGGGTTATTAATTTTGGCGTCGGGTTTCGCTGGTTCGCTGCCGTCGCAAGACATAAATAACGCGTTTTATACGAAATACTTTGCATATTTACAGGCGCCGCACAACTAAGCCATAAAAAACGACAAGAATCCAAGGCGGCAAAGTCAAGAAGCCCAGTCATGTCAGCTGCGATTTCTGGGCTAAGTCGCAGGTAGACTTCCGCACACAATGAAAGCGAGCACAAGTCAATATTATTGGCAAGACCAGACAAGGGGGTTGGTTGGGGGGAGGGGGGCCAAAAGTAGCCCCAATGAGTCCGCGCTATAAACGCCTTGTAATGACATGTAATTATGGCCATAATCGGCTTGCCACTTGGGACATTATCGGTGCGCCCTAAAGCGGTTTTGATATGCAAATGCCACAGCTTCAAGATAAACAAGTTTTACATATTAGATGAACCACCAAATTAGACACATTTCGACCATTTACAGATTTAAACACATAAATTGAGCTTGGACACAATTTGCACAGTTGCTGAGAAACTTTCTGGTACTCATATTTAAGTTATTTACGGAACAGTTGATTAATAGTAATAGTTACAAAAATTAATTTTCTTTTTTTTTGCTTTATTGAATATCATACAATGATGAATTGCAAACTTATTTTTATCCCCAAAGCGACACTTTTTCCTATCTGCTAAAAATGATTCATAAAATTGCCATGAGAAAGTTGGATTTGTAAAAATTCTCAAACATAAGAAAAACAGATTATTCCAATTCAGATTATTACGAATTCCAGTTTAATTGACGCATTTTTGGATTTGATTTGCGAGATGGATTTATTTTTCAATTAACACATTAAATGCAAATTTTAGTTGTAAACATAAAAAACAAGATAGAACGTTGCAGTCGGACGTAACCGACAGCGAAATACTATTATACCATAATTTGTGTGCAGTCAAGAAATACTGTCCAAGTTTTCTTTTTTTAATGGGAACACATTCTGTTAATTCTCTACTAATAAATAAATTTATGATTTGCATATAAGTGAGCGTGGCTTTTAAAGACGGTGAGCAGAATTACACGGGAATTAAATTTCGGAGATACGTGGCCCAAAATATGTTTGGAGTATGATCTTAGTAATATACCTTCTAAGTTTGGTAAATGTAGCTCTTAAATTGCGGGAGATACAGACATTTACCTTTTTTTGTGGGCGGGGGTGGGCGTGGTCCAACATTTTTTTTCCACATTTATGAAGGGTGTTACTAGCAATATACCTTTAAAATTTGGTGACTTAAGTTTTCAAATTGGGTGAGATATATGGGTTTATCGATTTACACCAACAGGTGTATCGGTTTAGGTAGGTGGAGTGGGCGTGGCCATCCAATTTTTATACTATTATACCAAAATGGTATAATTATACTATTATACCAAAATGGTATAATTATACTATTATACCAAAATGGTATAATAGTATATTGGTTTTGTGCAATGTCCGTCATGCTGTCTGTCCGTCTGTCCGTCCGTCCGTCTGTCCGTCTGTATGAACGCGCGTTCCTCCGACACCCTTAGAGATAGAGACTTGAAACTTGGAACGTATATTGGAAAGTACCCTCAAAAGTTAAAGTGTCTTGGGTTTGGACCTACGTCCACCAGGGAGCTAGAAAACCGCGATAATCGATTTTATCAATTTTATCGATTTTATCACATATCTCTTACAATTTAATGGCTACAGTCACCAATTTTGGTTGGTAGGTTGTTGGCGAGGTCCTTGAAAGATTGGCATGTGCCACGCCCACCTCCGACGCCCCCATCACACCCGCCCCTAAAATTTTCAAATGGCTATATTTTCCGCAGTTTTTGAGTAGGGAACGTCAAATTTGGTAGTTATATTACTGGTAGTCGCCTTAAAGAACCGATAACAAATTTGTGGTGCCACGCCCACATCTGCGCCTATAATCGGCAATTCCGATTGTAAATGGATAACTCCGTATATCTTCTAAAATTTTAAACATAGAGTAACCAAACTTGGAAGATAATTTGCTGGTAACCTCCTCCAAAGATTGGCATACCAATTTTTGGACCACGCCCACATCCGCCGCCCCCAGGAACTTCGTCCCTAGAAATTTAAAATGCGCATATCTGCCGTAATTTGCAAGCTAGAGTCGCAAAATTTTGCAGGTATGTTACTGGTAACTCCCCCAAAGATCGATAAAAAAATTGGATGGCCACGCCCACTCCACCTACCTAAACCGATACACCTCTTGGTGTAAATCGATAAGCCCATATATCTCACGCAATTTGAAAACTTAAGTTACCAAATTTTAAAGGTATATTTTTAGAAACCCCTTTCATAAATGTGTAAAAAAAATTTTGGACCACGCCCACTCCCGCCCACGATAAATGCCTGTATCTCCCGCAATTTAAGTAAGTTAATTAAATAAATATAATTAATATAAATGAAATAAATAGTAAAGCGCTATTTTCTTAAAAATGTTTTAGTTATACAAATACATTATATCCTTATTTTTTCATGTATTGCATTTATGAATGCATTTCAAATAAAGGAAACATAACCGAATTGAACAACAATTGAAATGAATCGAACTACTAGATTTAATATTTTATACAAAATTAAGAAATATATTATTTTTATAAGAATTACATTAATTTATGTAATGGTATAATAGTATTTCGCTGTCGGTTGCGTCCGACTGCAACGTTCTATCTTGTTTTTTATCGATCTTTGGGGAATGTTGGCGTCAGCACGAAATTAGTTGCAGTCAGTAATTTAATGAACATTTGGAGCCCTGCGCGGCTCAATATATATAGAGTGTTAGTAGGTGCATTTACACATGCAAATTATCTTAAGTGCAGTTCGAGTTGCAGCAGCCAGCGTTAGTAGCGCTCTTCTTTGCCGCGCTCTCTTGAGCAGCTCTCTCTCTCTCTCTATATAAAGGGCGCTCGCTGATCCCGCCGGCTGCTGCAGCTAGTGAGTTTACACTCTAACACAGTTGACAGTTGACTATTTATCGTTGTTAATTAAAGTTGGTTCGCATAACTCGAGCGGGACTAAATTATATACTCTGTCGTTGTTGAAAGACTAGGCAAGTGGCTTCTAGTCTATAACACTCTAACGATTAATAATAATTAATCTAATACATTCGTGAATAAAGTTTATAACGTTGTGAAATAAGTGTATTTATTTTGAACTAAGGCTAACAAAAAGCTGATAGCGCAAACATTGGTGACCCCGACGTAATCTTCTTGTTTATTAAGTGCATTTAATAAACAACAACACAAACAAAACAATAATACAAGCAATAATTACTTGCAATTAAAAACATAAATAGAACAGCCGAAAGTGCATAAAAACATTCAAAGACAAGTGCAAATGAAATCGCTTCTTAATCGCCGCTTAGTGTGCCTCTGCTTCGCTTTGAACTTTTGTGAACTTTTCGTGCGTCGGTACATAAGCAGCTGAGCGTGGGCGATATATAGAAGCCGTTCGTTGTTGGTGCATTTGTCTTCTCTCCGCTTGGTGATAAATCCGCTACGCAATCGTCGTTTAGTGTTTGCCGCTGCTTCGCTTGAACTTTCGTGAACTTCTTTCGTGTACATAAGCAGCTGTGCGTGCGCGATTAAGCAAATAGAAACATTTTGCATTTTGTTATTGTCGGTAAATTTGGGCATTTGGCTGCACTTTGTGCAAGCGTTAAGCCGAAATATGTACACAACAGTCGCGTCCAGTGAAAGTGTGCCTGCGCTTATTTCTTATTATAAGCTCAAGACTCAAGCGATTTATACTGATCTACAGAGGCTTGACAAGTTGTGGTCGGTGTCAGTTCTAAGTTCGGTTGATTCGTTTCAAATCAAGTGTTACTTAGAACGGCTCAGCGACACTGAAGCCTATTTCAACCGTTTTTATTGAGCTCTGGAACGTATTGACTATAACGAAGTGTCTGGTGAGTTATATCGGTGCTTTCAATGGCTGGCTGTGACATTGGAATTCAGACTAAAAGGCCAGCTCAAATTGTGTAATTCGCAGTCCATATCGTCTACACTCCGACACATGGATTTGGCAATTGATCTGCTGGCAGTTGATGATGAGAAGCGCTTGGTGTCTGAAGCGCACATCATAGATTCTGACAAGGATAATGCTAGTGCTGGAATTGGAACGGGAGATTGTGAATTGGCACCCCCAATCGATCCAGAATTCACCAAGGATGGCTTGACTGTGGCCAAAGCTAGTCGAGCATGTCGCGTCTGGTGGAAATCACCGAGGAGAGTGCCCAGGTGTCAACGATTTCTGCCAATGGTGACCAGGCGATTGGCAAGGTCGTTAGTGATTTCGCGAGCAGTGTGGAACGCGACGGCGTCATCTCCGTCAAGGCATCTGCTTTCGGTGACAATCGCAAGTCAACATTGATTGATGTGGATATCGCTCAGGCAATCATTGTGTTCGATGATGACGCAGATCTGGTCAGGCTGGAGATGAAGGCGGATCGGGAGCAGGAACAAAAGCAGCGCGAATCAACAAGTTTTGACCTGCATGCCAGAGGCCTGGAGCTGCTGCAGCGCATCAACACGGAGCTTCCGCAAAAGCAACTTGATATGGAGCAGGTACACCAACTAGAATTGGTCCAGCTTCAATCCCGGCTGGCCGAACAACATGCCAGCTAACGGCAGCATCTACAGAAGCAGATAGCCATCCAAAGTGCAGAGTTGGTGCAGCTGCAACAGCAGGCGGTAAATTTCGATCGGACGCTGCAGCTAACCGAGAGCTACAGCAGGAATGAGCACTAATCAAAGATCCAGCTCCTGGAGTTACAGCACTGCCGCCAAAATCTGGATGCGGCCGAGAACGCCGCAAGTCATCACCATTATCACTGTGTTGATCAGTCGGTGCTCGTTTGTGATGAGTGGCGAGCACTTTTCTGTCAAATGTAATGGCCCCATAGTCCATTTAATTTGGATCGAAAGTTTTTTTTGAAAGTTAGAATGCGCGCCCATCGATCAGCCGATACCGCCCTCGTGCGATATATCGACGAGAAAAGCAACACTGTTAACAGCTTTGGTAACAGCGCTGTTAAAAAGAAACTGCTGCTTCTTCGCTCCAGCTTCCGCCTTTTCGATTGAAGGTCCAGAAGCATCAAGACGTGTCCAGCCAAATTTATAATTGTTAAAATTATAAAACCGGCAGTGGCAGGAGGAAAGCAAATCGACATTTTTTTAAAGCCATCCACGGCTTAAAGTGTCATTACTTTACCTCAATAATTGGCGTTGCAAGCTTACGATTGAACCAGGTATTTATTTCGCAACTAATCTTAAATTTAGCGCAAAACTAATTGTTCTTCGGAACATGGTTCCATCGCTAGAAAAATTTGTAGAAGACCTGGATTCCAGTTCACAAACGATCGGAAGGAACAGGATCAGATGGCTGGATAAGAAGCCTGGAATTCTGGAGCAACAAAGTAGCAGATCAGTTTTACTGTGGGTGTGTGTGTGTGTGCGGGAGATTACAAACGAAACAAAAACGAAAATAAAATTCGAAATTCGTGAGATATATGTACATACACACAAATATATATATATATATATATATATATAGTGACATATCCAGATCATGCTGATCTTTCATGTCTACCCTCACACAATACTCACACCACACTCCAGAATCACCACAGCTGGACAACGCCGCCAGAAATTCGAGCTAATGGAAACGATCGAGACGCATAATAAATTCCTTGTGACGCACCAACCAAAAAACCGCTGAGTCGCCGATCCCACGCTAAGCAACCAAAGTGCACCATCAGCAATTATGAACAAGTAAGAGGCTGTAGTCGAGTTAACTCGACTACGATATACCCTTAACCCAGTTATTAAATATATTCTAGTTTTCTTGGCAAATTTCCCTTTAAGATGATTTGCACTCAAATGCCCGAACTGAATGGCTACAAACATGTGCATATACATACATAAATGCACACATACACACGTACACGAAAGAGTAGTTATCGGGGCTCTGCAGAATACACAAATATATTGACGCAAGCGTATATTATTATGCCATCTCTTTCTCACACATGCGCTTGCCTGTTCATATGTATACAGAAAATGATTGCGGCTGCTGATAGAAATGAGATCAATATGAGAATATATTTTCGACTATAACTTTGGTGTTTCTTATCCGATCTTAATGAAATTTCGGCAATTGATCAATAATGTGTATATGCATATTATGTATAAATTATAAGCCTCTGCCTTTTAAATTGTGAAATTTATTGCTATCGGAAATCGAAATGTATCGATAATTCAGAAACTGAGGCAGTTATCGATAAAATAATGCAAACTTGATCTGCGCCTGGTTCACTAGAACTTACATTCCAAATTTGAAGTCTCTAGCTCTCATAGTCTCTGAGATCCGCGTGTTCATACAGACGGACGGACGGACGGACGGACAGACGGACGGACAGACGGACAGGGCTATATCGACTCGGCTGTTGATCCTGATCAAGAATATATATACTTTATGTGGTCGGAGATGCTTCCTTCTGCCTGTTACATACATTTGCACAAAACCATTATACCCTTTTTACCCATTTTTAATGGGTTAAGGGTATAATAAGATGACGAAATAGTCACGTACATGTTGAAAGAAGCGAGCGAGAGTTTCCTTGTAAACAAAAATCTAGAATAAGTTGATTATTAATTTGTACGCCGAGCAGCGCAGTTCTTAAGATTTAATTTCGAGTACGCCGAACAGTGTAAACTTAAAATCTAATTAAACTAAGACTCAATTTTGTGAAGTAAAAAGTTAATATCTACAGTTTGAGAATACAGCCTTTGAATAAAGAATTCTATTTTTTTATCAAAACTGTTGTCCAAAACATTTAATTGGCGCAGCCGGTAGGATACTTACAAAATTTACAATTGCGAAACGTCGTGATCCATTAAAGGAAACGTACTAGTGTTACGCGTGAATTTCGAAAAGTATCCGCATAAGGACCCCGCGATCCGTGAAATCTTTTTTTAAAAGCAAAATTAAAACAACGCGAAACATCGACGAGAAGAATTTTCTTTTGTGAACAATTTTTTTTATCTTGTGAACAATTTATTTTTTGAGAAAAAACGACGACGAGGGAGAATTTTAAAATAATCTTAAATAATAATAATAAATCAAACAACAGAAAATAAATTCGTGCGTGAAAAACGAAAACAATATTTTAATAATCCAACAAATAAAAAAAAATAAAAACAAAATCAACACAATGATGCAAGAGGGAATACTAAATCAGGCGCTTGGGCAGATCCGCCAGGTACCAAGTTTCGGAGGAGAAACTGACGAATTGGGAGCATTCATCGGAAGGATCGATTTCATCAAGGAGCTGTAAGGAGCCATAGTATATGCGCCCCTCACAGCAACTGTCGATCTGGCGGAAATCCGGCCCCGATGCAGTTGCGTCGAATTCGCTCTCTTTCGTCCTCTCCCTTTCTAGCGCAGGTAGTCAGCCATTTGAGCGTGTCTGACACACATATCCAGGAGGATATGTACCGTTGGTGTGGGAGCAATATTGCGGGTGCAATACTGTCATCTATGCTCACACCAGCGGTAGACAATGGTTGGCGCCAGCAAATGGCAGTGGAAAGTTATCAGAGATCACGCCACCGAAGAACATCACGCCACCTCGGTACAGTCCCAGCAAAAGGTCACCGCCTGACCTATAAAAGGAGCGCCGCAGCACGGCGCGAGGCATTGTATTACGGACAGTCAAAAAGCTAAGAGTGTGAAGCTAAGAGGCAGTGAAGCCAAACATCAGCAGCAGAAGGAGTACAACGCAAGTGAAACCAAAACCAAACAGTAGCAGCCAAGTGAAAGTGAAGCATCGGCAATTGAGTGCGTCACTCAATCCCCACAGATCGCGCAGGACACTGAGGTCCTGAAATTGGTGGCGAATCAAGATCCTTGCCACGCGAGAATTTACTCCCGGCAGAGCCGGACAGATTCAAGCGATCAGGTGATTGAGACACAACCAACGAAAGGCCGAAGTGCCACGGCGAGTGCCGAGGAGTTTTCACCACGTAAATCCAAACATACAGTGCAATAAAAATAAAATATAATAATCACAAATAAATATAGTAGTGTTGTTAATTCTCGCCAGCGCAACGAATATAAATTTGTTGCACGAACCCACAGCTCGGCTGAGTTTTAGCTCAGCTTTAACCACCGAACTAAAAGGTTCGTTACAGAGCTATATCAAACAACGGACGCCAGGCAGACACTCATAATATACAGTGCTATACAGATGCAGTTACATGGAGAGGCGCTATGGGCGTCGCTTCGACATCTACCAGGAGATTGGGCAACACTTCGAGGGATATTAATCACCACTTTCAAAACACAAACGCCATTCGAGGAACTACTAAGAAGAGTATACAACACCTACTACGGAGGAAGCATTCGTAAGTTTCTCGAGGAACTCGAGCAGAAATCTTTTATAATCCTAAATAAGTTAGTAATAGAAAATAATGCGGAAAATAAAACTCTGTATTCCAACGCATTAAATAATACTATAAGAGACGTAAAGTATAAGAGATTACCCGATAGACTATACATGCAATTAGCCAGATATGATATAGCAACAACAGAAAAACTTAAATCAGTAGCGCAGGAATTAGGTCTGAATGAAGACCGTACTCCTGAAAAACAAAGAAATGTAAACATACTTTTATTATATACATACTATTATATTAATAAAGGTAATAATAGAAATTACCAGAAACCCCAACAAAATTATAATTCAAATTATTATCAAAATCTAAGAACTCAACAAAATTACAACACAAACTATTATCAAAATCCAAGAACTCAACAAAATTATAATTCGAATTACAACCCAAATCCAAGAAATCAACAAAATAATAATTACAGAAATCAACAATCAAACAATGATCAATTGTACAATGAGTTTCAACAAAAACTGAACCAAGGTAGAATGCAGAACCAACTTAATTATCAAACAAATCAGAATATTAGCAGACCACCTAACCAACCAATGAAAAGACGGAGGCCAAGCAATAGTGGGCAGTCTAGAATGGAATGGACTGAAAATTTTCATCAAACAGCCTCGGACAGAAACACAGAACCACATTCATAAATATAATTATGTATAATAAACAATTA